>VWZS01004313.1:0-520092 GCA_013397075.1 Rhabdornis inornatus | reverse complement strand
AATTCTCTCTCCCTCTTTGTGGAAAATAAGACGTGAACTAAAGTCTGGTACATTATTTATTGGGGTAAAAAGATACAAAAATGGCTCTGTATTTGCATGTGTGATCATCTGTTTTATTCTGATGTAATACTACACAAGTGTTCTTACTGCAGCTGGGACCAAACTGCATACCACAAACATGTTGTGGCTGCCTTGCTCTCTAATCATTTGCTGTCTCAGGTTTTAAATATCTGGAGGTTGGAAATGCATGCAAGCAGGGCTTGGCTAAAGATGAGTTACATAATGCTGCATACTGCTGATGTTACTGCTGAAGGTCCTAAAAACTAAGTTTTGAATCCTTTTGTGTGATATGATAAATTTAACACAAAAAACTGGTAAAAACTCAGATCTTCTAATTAATGTGGGTTAACAATGAGAAACTTTCATACAGGGCCAGTTTAAAGCTACTTTTGCTGTCTTCAGGTGTGTTGGTAGAACAGTTGAAAAGAAGTAGAAAAAAACCCCAAAACCAAACTTGTGGTCTGAAGTAAAATAGCTGATGGAGGTCTAGAGACTGAGTGCTGCTCTGGGGTGTGAACACTGTGCCTTCTATGCCTGCCTGCCCAAAGCATGGTGCTGATATCCTCCCTCTGAAGGTATCTCTTTGTGAAAACAGGTGTGAGAGAGAAGGATGTTATAATTACTCTGTAATGCTATATGCATTTAACTTACAGTAATTGTATCTTGCTACTCTGTGTCTGAAATACTGCTTTCTGTTTTGGTGATTAAACTAAAGGAAAATTACCACCTCAGCTAGTTAGTAGGAGCTGGCTCATTCTAATTGGCAGTGCTGATCAAGATGGATTTCAGCTGGCCTGCTTGCCTTCCAGTACACCTGGTGTATGTCACACTTGCCTTGTGTCATGTTTCAGTGGACTGTAAGTGCTTCTTGTGGAGAGGAGAAAGGCCACTTTGCTTTTCAGCACTTGATGCTGTTGTGGAACAAACATGTATATATGTCATGAAGTCTTATTGGAGACAAGTCAAGTAATGCTCCTTAACAAGCTATGGCATATGGAAGATATCAGCAAAAAGAAACAGTCTGAATGTTTTCACTGATTGATAGAATAGGAAAGGAAGAACAGTGTAGTTTACAGTGTGAGTTCACCTGGAAAACTTGGGGATTTGGGGGCACTGACACTGGACCTCTGTGAAGGAAGAATTAGTTTACATAATAAATCTAAATTTCTTGTAAAATGTGTATGTGAGAAGAGATTCAGTTCTCGACATCCCAGAATAAGAGATGACAGTATATAATCATAGCTTAAAAGCTTGAGTGGTGAGTTAAAGGGACACAACATAAATAAAGAAGTAATCAATATTATTTTTTAATAAATGAATAACAGTATAAGAGTAGAGAAAGTCCAGGATTCAGTTTTAGTTTAGGACAGACTGTGGTTGCTTCTTTTTGCAGTTTCTGTACCAGTGGAGGTATCTGATACAGATAGATAATGAATAATAAAGTGTTTTTTCCAGAAGATAACTGATTTGTTTGGGAAAATTTCCTTGATAGTCTATGAAGAAAACATCACACCAGTCTAAGCAGTGCAACAGATGTGATTTGCTCTATGCTAAATCACTTAAATATGTACCTCATTTCTTTCAGGATAATATATTTAATATTACTACTGGCTTATAGAAACCTATGAATTTATGTAAAATTTGGCAGAGTGTCTACAAAATTCTTTCAGCAGTAGAAGTGAAAGGTCTCAATGGTATTTTTAACCCTTCCCCCCCAACTTATAAACTCAGTCAATTGTGTGGCTTCTGGAATTGACTGTTCTGTACTGTTAGTGATAGTCTGTAGTGTGTAGTGGCTATTTTAGGTGTTTTTTTTCTCATGTCACAACAAAAAATGCTTTTACTTTGGATCAGTCTATGACCATATTTCTAGAATGCAGTTAAGGTGTTATTTTTCTGGATGATTTTACCACTCTTTTGAGACTTGTAATGACTAGTCAAATGACTTTGATTTGTAAATCTGATTGCTTATAATTCACAAAACAGTTAAGAATCTTTGCAATGTGAAAACCATCTGTTTATAAATGGAGCCCAGATATTTAGCATAAAATCTTAGAGTAATACGACAAAACTGAGTCTGTTTCAAATCAGTACCTGACTGTACCTCACAAAAAGAGAAAGAAATAGGACAGCATACTGGGAAGGTTGTGTGGCCATTCATATGGGTAGATAAAAAGAGGTTTGCATTGTGAGTTTGTTTCTTGAAGCCATAAGTGAATCTCTGAAATGAATTCTGTCTCTGCCAATCTGGAATGATAATAATCTAAAATGTTTAAGCTTATTTTGCAGCTGTGCTAGTGTAGACAAGAGACCTGGAAGTCCTTATTTCAGTTACAGTGTGAACTGAAATATGAATTTGAACTCATAAAAATTTCCATTGCCTGCAGCTTTACCTGTCAAGCTTTCAGCAGTGTTTTCTAAAGGATTATTTTCAAAAGTCACCACTGAGAATGTGTCCTAGTGATAGTCTCTGTCCAGCACTGCTACATGCAAGTAGTTCTAGATAGAGAAATATTAAAAAAAGCCCAGTTTTTCATGTGAATACATGTCTATCCAGAAGAAGGCTGTCCCTGCTTCTTTCATATGCAGCCTTTTGTAGACTCATAAATGGAATGAATGATTTCCTTTCAGTTTTGTCAGTGGGAAGCTGTAAACTGCAGCAGCTGGTCTGTAAGGGACAGAAATGTGATATTTTTTTTTTTTTTGTAATATCTGTAGGTAGTATTTTCTTAGCACATTTTTAGCTATGAATGTCTATGTAGAGTGTTGATGTTATTAAGGAAACTTGTTAATTATTCTCTACATATTTGAAGTAATTTTTCTTAGAGTACTTTTGCATGTAATTCCACTTTTCTTGGGCATGTTTGAGAGAAATTTAATAATTTTTTTGTTAAATTTCTTTTGTCTTTTGGTGTTTTCTTTCAGTCTCCTTCTCTTGTCAGCTCCCATTTTGTGGTTAGTAGGCATAAGTCTCTAAGAAAATTGTTGTCAAACCAAGTTCTTAAGGCATCATCCTGGGAAAGATCTTGGTACATTGCCTCAAATGGTTACAGCACCAGCTGATGTATGTTTAGTTCTGCAAGGGTAGCAAGGACAAAGGGGTTGAGGCTGGAATCAGGTTAAGTAGATGAAAGTCACAAGATTTAAACTAAAGCAAAAAACTAAATTGTTCTGTGAAAGTTTTAATAAAGAAATACTTCTATTGGTTCCATGCTTGTTTATTTATAGTTTGCCTAAGCTTTCATGGGGGGCATGTGATGAAAAAGGCAAAATGCCAGAAACACCTCGGTAATGCTAATTTTTCTGGAATTATATTTGGCTAAACTCTCTTGGTTATTGTAACTTGCTTTTCTATTGCTTGTTTTCTAAGCTGTTGATTTTTACTAAAAACCTAAGGTAATTGATTTTCTTTCAGTTCATAACTGGACTCAAGAGGACACTCTTCAGTGGCTCTCAGACTTTGTTGAATTGCCCCAATATGAAAAGAATTTTAGAGACAGCAATGTCAATGGAACAACACTTCCCAGGTGAATATATCTTTTGGATTAGTTTCATATAATCTGCCATAAGTTGCTGCATTAGCCTATATGGTAGGAACAACTATGTGAACCTAAAGTCTAACAAGATACAGTCAAATGCAAGAAAAGAGGTATGTCCTTGCAGTTTTGAAGGGGTGGCTGCATTTTTTTCTGTGCCAGAATATTTCAAAATACAACTTTTATGAAAGTTTTATTTCTTTCTGTGGAAGCTCTTATCAAAGGCCACATAATTCTGTGTGGTGGCAAACTTCCTTTTCAACATCTTCCCATCTATTTTATGGGTATATACAACAACATAACTGTAAAACGCCTTTCCTGGAGAATAAATACCACACCTAAGTACTGCATGTATTTAGGAGTTGGTGTTACAAGTTTGTAAATATACCTTTCACTATGCTAAATGGATTTATTTAATGATCTTTTTCCAGAAGGAAAAGAATAGTTAAAGGGTTTTATTTTCTTCTTTTGCCACATGCTGATATGCATTTATATAGCATTACTGTTGTATTGTATTTCTCACTCTTAATTGCATAGCTGTAATCTATATAACTATGGGAAATGCTGTTGATGTCTTTTTTTGTTTGGTTGTTTGGTTTTTTTGCATAGGCTTATTTTGAATATAGTTTATGGAATAGATAACATTTTGTCTTGTCATTAACAGGATAGCAGTAAATGAACATGCTTTCATGATCTCTCACTTGAAAATAATTGACCGGAGTCATAGACAGAAGCTTCAGCTTAAAGCCTTGGATGTTGTTTTATTTGGACCTCTCACCCGTTAGTAACTTTTTGGAGTTTTTTTCTTATCTCTTGATTGTAAGAATTCAATAGAGCATATTTTCTATGACACTTGATACTGTGGATAGGACAGCTTATCTATTTTGTGGATGTGCTGATGGATTGCTTGGCATGTAATGTGGAACTCTGCAGTGAATTAAAAGAGGTTATTTAGGTGCTGTGAGCAGAACAAAGGTTCACTTCTGAAGTGAAGTGTGTAAAATCATGTAGGAATTTTAGTATAACCTCACTTAACATATGGATGTTGGCTTTTGTGTCACAAGAAGTGTCTTCTAAATATTTTTTACTGTTTAAATTGCATTTATAACTGAGGTTGCATTCACTTCTCAGTTAGCTTGGACAGTGCAGCTGGGATGCTGAAATGAGAGGGGATGACCTTCCCCAAGAAGAAAAAAGGAGATGGTGATGCAAATCCAACACCTGTGTCTTGTACATACTTGAGTTTAAGTGCAGTTAAATTTCATTCAGGAGTTCCACATCTGACCCATTTTACCATGTGCAGCAATGTCCATACCACATCACCAGTGCTCTGCATGCTTGCTTGTACACAGTTACAGCTCTGCTTTGGTGCTGTGCATGTCAGGTGTTCCTGAGCTAGTCAGGCCAGATCTCAGCTGGGGATTTTTAGGGGGGGGAAAAAAAAAGCACTTTCTGTTGGACCTTTAATGCTCACAGAAACTGTCTTATAGATGTGCAAGTGACTATAAAAGTTGTGCTAACAAAGATGTGTAATGTGAATCTTGGATATGATAATTTGACAATCCAACTTTTACTTTTAAAAAGTGCTGCTGTTACCATTTAAAAATGTACTTTATTTTTTCCAAGTGCATTTTTAACATTTTTAATAAGGTATTCGAGGGTGGCAGACTGGGTAGAACTTGCCCAAATCTAATTACACATCCTACTGGCCTGATAAAGTGCAATTGTGGAACTTTTTTTTAACTCTAAGTACTGTAAAGGGGTTTAGTAAGCTTTTCTCAGTCTAATGAATGTTTTAGTATAGATTAAGTAAATTATAATAGTGCAGAGCTGTTTATGTTGTATGGAAAATGCTGTGGAATGCATTTGAAAGGTAGTTGTTGGAGGTGGTGTGAGGCAAATGAGCTAGAATTCTGTTTAGTTTAGCATCAAATTCTGTCACCTTTTAGGCTGGGGAGAGGGGGGGAAGGCCTTAGTCTGTTGTCTATATCAATGAACTAGTTAATGATGGTGTTGTTCTCTGCACAGGTCCCCCTCACAACTGGATGAAGGATTTTATATTAACAGTTTCTATAGTTATTGGTTTTGGAGGCTGCTGGTTTGCCTATACACAGAACAGATCCTCAAGAGAACATATCACAAAAATGATGAAGGACTTAGAAAGTCTCCAAACAGCAGAGCAAAGTCTTCTTGACTTGCAGGAAAGGTATAAAACCTAAAAGAAAAAAAAAAGTTGTCATTTTGTTTTGAGGTTAAACACAAATGCAGATCCTTTACAGTCTTAAGTTTTTTGCATTAACTGCCTTTGGATTTTGTTCATCTTCCCTTTGCATGGAAATTGTGATTTCAGTGGTGCTGATTTTTTGGGTAGAGCTTGCTCCTGGATATTTTAGCAGGCAATACAAACTTGTGGATGAAGGTAGAGAATAGAGGCTCAGTCTTTTTTCCTACATATTTGCAAGTATGTATTGTCATTTTCATATAATTACAGTTTATTTTAAATAGTTATGTATATGGGAATGAGAACATTTTTTTCTCTGTTTAAGCTTTTAAGATTGAAACAGACCTGAACTGATTAGTTTCTGTTGCATATATAGCAGTGTGAGAGTTGATAGTCTGTGGTGCACCTGTAACACAGTTGTCTATAGAGACTTATATTTTGATGCTACACTTTTAATGATGTTCACTTGAGTTTGGGTATTTTGCCTGGCGTGGATATCACGTTGTGTGATGTAATTGCTACTGATTCATGAAGCTTGCAGAGTCTTTATTATCACAGAGTGGTTGAGGTTGGAAGAGACTTCTGGAGTACATCTTGTCCAGCCCCTCCTGCTCAAGCAGGATCATCTAGAACAGGTTGCCTAGGACCGTGTGCAGGTGGCTTCTGAATATGTCCAAGGATGGAGACTCTACCACCTCTCTGGGCAATCTGTGCCAGTGTTCAGTCACTGTCATGGTGAAAGTGTTTCCTGATGTTCAGACGGAACCTCATGTGCTTTGGTTTGTGCCCATTGCCTCTTGCCCTGTTGCTGGATGCATTTTGTTATCCTGAGGACTGCAACTTTTAACAAATATGCTGTGTATTTTTTCATATTTTTTGTTCAATTGTGAAGGCTTGAGAAAGCACAAGAAGAGAATAGAAACGTTGCTGTTGAAAAGCAAAATCTGGAGCGCAAAATGATGGATGAGATCAATGATGCAAAACGTGAAGCTCATCGCCTAAGGGAATTGAGAGAGGGAGCTGAATGTGAGCTCAGCAGGCTCAAATATGCAGAGGAAGAGTTAGTACAGGTACCTGCCAGCTGTTTATAAATTTAGTGTGGACTTTAAATTGGTCCTAGTTTTATTAGATTCTCAGCACTGTTTAAAGCAGCATTCCCCAAATGCTAGATTTGAATGGAAAAATTCTGAGAACACTTAATGATTGTCTGTCAATCATGCCATTATCTAGTAAAATAATCCTGAAGCTATTAGAAGCTGTAAACTTTGTATATTAGCTTTTCATAATATTTTGGGATTCACTGAACAAAAATATATACAAAAGCTTTTTTTATCTTATTATTAGAAGCGAGAGAGTAGCTTTCATCTGAACAGCAATAAATTTAGATTTATTGTACTAAAACAATTATCAACTTACAAAAATATTTAAACTTCAAGTTAGGAATTATATATCATTGGAAAAATTATGGAAGGTCATATGATAGATTTCAGAGATGTCAGATCTGCATACCTGACAACAATTGGCACACACCAAAACTCCGTCAAACTTTGGTATGTTGCTGTGGGGTATAAAGGTGTTTATAATTCACCTGTTAGTTCTAATGATACTTTTGGTGACACTTTGATTTCTTCTTGATTGCTAGGTTCGTATGGCTTTAAAAAAGGCTGAGAAGGAGTTTGAGTTGAGAAGTAATTGGTCTGTTCCTGAAGCTTTGCAGAAGTGGCTTCAGTTAACACATGAAGTTGAAGTACAATATTACAATATCAAAAGACAGCATGCAGAAATGCAATTAGCAATTGCTAAAGATGAGGTAATAAATTATTCTTCAGCTACTTAATTTTTCTGATCTGTTGCTAGAGATTTGAAATAGTAAACACAAAGCAGATAAGCATCTGTGCTTTTTTCTTCACTGAATTGTTGTTTGCTGCTTGCCAGTATTGCTAATATTTGGTCATCTCTTAAGTATGCTTCTAATTTTATGCATTTCACTTTACTTTGCTTTTTAGGCAGAAAAGATAAAAAAGAAGAGAAGCACTGTATTTGGAACATTACATGTTGCACACAGCTCCTCCCTGGATGAAGTGGACCATAAAATTCTTGAAGCAAAGTAAGAGGGTTACCAGCACAGGATGCATATTCTTTTGTGATTATTTGTTCCTGGAACAATGTCATTTTTGAGAGTTATGGAATTGAGTGTCTTAGTGGTTTTGCACTTTAGAATAGCAATTTAAAAGGTACTAAAATGAGAATATTTCAACAGCTGTAATGGATCTTCTGGTATGCTGGAATGATTGTGTTGCTTTGGTTTATCAATAAGAACAGTGCATATAATTTTAATATGTGCCTTTTTTCAGGAAAGCACTCTCTGAGTTGACAACGTGTTTGCGAGAGCGTCTTTATCGATGGCAGCAGATTGAGAAGATTTGCGGGTTTCAAATCGCTCACAATTCTGGGCTACCAAGCTTGACCTCCTCTCTCTACTCTGATCACAGCTGGGTAGTTATGCCTCGAGTTTCCATTCCTCCATACCCAATTGCAGGGGGAGTTGATGACTTAGATGAAGACACTCCTCCAATAGTTTCACAATTTCATGGTAAGTGATGAGCTCAGTAAAAAGAAAGGGGAAAAATTGTGGGGACATGGGATTTTCAAGTCAAGTGGGAGAAGAGTACTGAAATCAAACAGGATTAGATCAAAGTCAAAAGGACCAAAATTCTTTGTAGCATTTCAGATAGATCTAGTGGGACTTACATAAATGGAAAATTGGGTTTTGCTATAAAGATAACATGAAGTAAAAGCCTTTATTTTGTTTCAGTGGGAGAGTGGATCAAATTCAGCTAAGGTTTTGAAAGTGCTTGTCAGCCTTGGATTGCGACTTCGACAAAAGTTTGTAATGAATAGTGCTGAGTTTCTGTTAGCTCAGTTATTCTTTCAGATGGAAGGGACGAATTTAGTCCAGGGTTCCTTAGGCTATGAGGAAGATCACATCCTTTGGGAGGCCCCCATGCTGCATAGCCTTATGCACATTCTTTCGTGCTTGGAACAAAATCCTGTTGTTGTTCAAGGGAAGCTTTTAGGCAGAATGTTTGTGTTTGGATACAGTGGGTTGTTTGAGTCTCCATCAGAGAGGTTGACTTCTGGAGGGAGAGAAATCCAGCTTTGGTTAAACTATGATCAGAAGATACACGCTGGGGATTCAGACCACCCTTGTATCATGAGTCATTGTGTCAGAACAAGAGCCTGTTTCGTGGAGGTTGTGATTAACTGGACTCTAGAGGCAAATCAAAAAGATGAGCTCCCATGCAGCTATTCAAACAAGCTGTTTTAAGCTGAGGAATGAGTAGGAAGGAAAACTGTCACATGGGTACATTTTTCTTCCAGGGCTGGGATTCTCAGAAGAAATTCAAACTGTATTTTAAAATAACGCAAGGTCACCACTTTGCTAGCTTCACTTAATGTGCCTTGGGCACTTGTTTTTCTTCTAAATGTACCAACCTTTTTTTCTGCAGGCCACATTGAAAAGTTCATTAATCCTCTTGCAACATTACTTACTGCAAGTTCTGATCACTTTTAAGGAACGCTGTTTCTCTAGTTGTCTTCAGTGCAAATACTTTGATTTAAACCTTAGCAACAAATTTATTGGAGACCTAATAAAATATGGATGTCTGGAGTTAAGCTTCCAATTCTGTATAGAGCAGCCTGTGGTCTGATTTCAAGATGTAGAGCTCCATTTATTGTCATGATTTTCCAGATGGTCTACAATACAACACTTGGATATGTGTAAAAAACTTCAGACTTGTGGGCTTTTTTAGTCACTCTTCTCATTTAGCTCTTAGAAGTGAAGCTAGAGAAGAGAGTGCAGTTGAAGGAACTACAATTAGAAAAGGACTGTACTGTTTGTAAGAGCATACTTAGCTGAAACTTTACCTTATGCTTTTGCAATTATGCTTTAATTTTTTTTTTGCTGAAGATCAGTTCATTTGCAAGTATTTCTTTATCAGTGATGAAAGTAATCTGAATCTTAGTAACACTACAAAAACTTTTTTCCCTTTTTTATTTCTTTCTGAATTTTGGTAAGGCACAAGAACCTGGTGTTGTCAAAGTTACCACATGAAGGAAGTAGCTTGTCCTTAGTTTACTAGCTTTTAAAATTTCTATTCAGTAAATAAAACATGGAAACACTTAGGAGTGGGGAAGGAGAGGAAAATATGCTAAATGATCTGTTGTTGAAACTAGTGTTCAGGATTGTTTGAATTGATTGAAGTTATTGTAGGTTAGTTCAGTAACTGCTGAATTATTCCCATCCTTTAGACAAAAATAACAAATGCACACAAGGAAGGACAGAAGCAAAATGACTTGTCTTGGTCATGAGGCATCAGGCAAAATGCATTGTGGAGGAGGTCACTTAAGAAAGGGGCTATTTGAGTTGCTGGATCTAAAGTGGTCTGGGCTATTGCCCTGCCCCAGCATCCTTTGGACTCTTAAGATTGACAAAATTTGAAGTCTCTTAGACAGGCTTCTTTGTGCCAGAGCAATTGCATTGATAGGCTAATATGGTGTCAAGTAATAGAGCTGTTTGTTCAGTATCAAGCTGAAGAACAAAAATAGATTGAGAAATAGTGTCTGACAATGGAAAAAAGTCCTTACAGCAGGAAGGTGATAGTGAGACTTCTACTTTTCCATTGACTGATTAGGATTCAGCTGGTTCCTTGATTTAGTCAGTTTTATTTGCACTGGAAAATTCTACATGTTAAATTGTCATAGCTGAATTGTTCATATTCCTGTGTGTATACACCTACAAAGAATCAAAATGCTTGTTACTTCTCTCAAAATCCACTGAGGGTGCAATCTTGGTGGGGTGTGTTGTGTTGTTTTTTTTTTTGTTTTGTTTTGTTTTTTAATACCAGCAAATAGGATGGCATCTGATTTACTTGGACCTGTAGCACAGATTTCCTAAGGAGATTCTTAATTTCTTATCTCAGTTCACATTTACTCCTTGAGGAATTTTTTTTGTAGTGACACAAGATGATTTTTGAGCTCTCAACATGCTTTTAAGGTCAGTAGGGAATTCCTCAAAAGTAAAATGAGAAGTTTGAGTTACATGACAACTCTCATGTTGAGACTCACGAACCTTTCTTTCCTGCTCAAGACTGGAAATAAATGTTGGCAAAGATGCAGTGAAAGTTGTGATTTCCTGTCCTGAAAGAGAGTGGACAACTTGTCCAATTTTCTGAATCTCTCTGAGATTCCAGGAAACTGTAACTTACATGATGATAAACTGGCATTGCAGAAAATAAAATGTATTTTGTCAGGCTAGACATCCTTGTCTACAAAAATAATTGAAGGGATTTTTAGTGTATTGTGTTTGTTAAACAATTTTGAACACCAGTAAGGATCTGGTGTATCTTACATAAGCAGTGATGCGTTCCATGGGACAGTTTGAGGAGGGGTATGAAGCATCCTGAGACTTGTAACAGCTACCCTGAAAACAGGTCTGTAGATTCTGTACAAGTATTGCTGCCTAATAATCTTTTGAAGGAGGAATTGGATTAGGAACATTTGAGTTAATCACTTTCTGTTGGGTACTTTGCTGATGAGGTCTTGTGTGGCTGCCTCCACCCATTCTTAGTATTTTTGCTTCCAGAAATTCATAGTTAGCCTGGCAAGAGACAATGCTATCTAAGAGGAAGTTCTTAAGCTTAAAATGAAGTCAAATTATGTATTTTCTGTCATGTTACGTAAATGAAATTGTTCTTCTCTATCTAACCTACTTTTCAACTAGTGTAGTATATATCAATTGTTTGGTTAGTCATACCTACATTGCAAAACTTGTACATTTTCTTCTAACCTCCAAATCACCATACAATTAAAATACAGGACATACTAATTTCAGCGCTGTTATTTTTAGTTTATGAAGGGTTGGGAGTTTCAGTAGAATCTTTCTTTTTGTTCTCAAGAGAGTATAGTGAGCCAGAACTTTGGTGCACTTGGTCAGGGTAGTATTTGGCAGGCACAAAATCTCTGCAGTTGCATCTTGGTTAGCTGCTTCATCTAACTAGAATGTATGAGTTGTGCCAGTCTTTCTTCCTCTAAAACTGTCGAGCTATGTCAAAGTTGTTTAAAAGTCACCGTCACTGAAGCAGATATCTGCTACTTAGTCTTCAGGGTAGATACTTATAACATCAATGTCACTCGGAGGGTTTTGGTCTGCTTTTTCTCTGCCTCAGGGTCCATTGTAAAACCTCCCAGCACACTGGCAAGAAGCAGTAGCTTGTGTAGATCAAGACGCAGTGTTGTGCCATCATCTCCACAGTCTCAGCACGCTTTGCACTCCCCTGACCCTGACATCCTCTCTGTGTCGAGCTGCCCAGCTCTCTATCGAACTGAAGAGGAGGAGGAAGCCATTTACTTCTCTGCTGATAAACAATGGTACGGAGATTAGCAAACAGCACTTGGAACTCTTGATAGGATTATTGAGACTAACAGTTTAGAATTAGAGGTTAAACCAAGCCAAAAGTTAAAGTAATCTATAGGATAATATAAATTAATATAGTCTACATGGAGCAGAGAGTTCTTGTCTGGTATGTGTGTGTAAATAACTAGCATGTCATATACAGTTAAGTAATGTTACAATCCAGGGTGCACTGAACTAACCCTGATTCTCCATTACAATATGTTACTGGCTTTTACATCTGAAACTAGGATCAAAAGCAATGTCAGCTACTGGGCGAAGAGGAGATGGATGGTAACACAATTCTTACAGCATGTTGAGCGTGTACCTACTCTTGTTACATGGCCTCATAGGAAAAGGTTAAATTCCTTTTGGAAGGAGCAAATGAGCTTGTTGAAAGGTAGGGACACTTGTCCTGAAGAAACTTTTTGTATATGATAGGCTTAAATCTCCTTCTTTCATTTCATAACTTTTCTGACTTCACGTGCCAGAAAGATTTTGTTCTTTGAAGTGAGATACAAATGACTGTTTCTGGGCAGATGCTGCTGCCCACAAAAGCAAGATTGCACAAACTAATTCCCTTAAGTTTAGATAATGAAATGATGTAATGCAAGTTGTAACTTAAAATGTTTAACTTATTTTTTTTTTTGTTTAATTAACTACTAAGGAAAAGTGTGGGTGGTGCTTTTAGACTAATGTTATTGATTCTAAATTAATTTCCTTTTTAATCGTATGAGGGAAATTGTCATTTCATTATACTTCTCTCTGCTCTGACTCAGGGAAGTACAGGAAACAGGTTCGGAATGTGACTCCTTAAATTCATCCATTGGAAGAAAACAGTCTCCTCCAGCAAGTCTTGAGATGTACCAGACAATTTCTCCTCAGAAAGTATCGCCAGAAGAATTCTCACTTGAGGAATCGTCTACAGGAGACTCCTCTTCTCTAACTGCAGATGTTTCTAGGGGCTCTCCTGACTGTGTAGGCATGGCAGAAACTAAGAGCATGATCTTTAGTCCTGCAAGCAAAGTTTATAATGGAATCCTGGAGAAGTCTTGCAGCATGAACCAGCTTTCAACTGGGATCCCAGTCCCAAAGCCTCGTCACACCTCGTGTTCTTCAACCAGCAGCGATAGTAAACCCAGCCATGAAGCTGCTTCTGTCCCTAGGATAAGCAGCATCCCACAGGACCTCTACCAGAATGGTGAAAAAAATAAAAAGCCATCAAAAATAAAAAACCTCTTCAAGAAGAAGTGCAAGTGAGGTGGGCAGAAGAAAACCTATAGTAACATTATAAGAACTCTGTTTTTTAAATCTTTAGGAATGTAATTCCATTTGAGCATTCTAGACTGGATGCCCTAATGGAATACTCTGTAGGTCACCTATATTTAATGACTGTACTGTCAACGGTTGTGCCAGCTGTCAATGAGTAATCATTAAAAAGTTCAGACAGTTTACATTAATTTCTGTCTATTTATTTCTTTATTTTTTAGTTTGTCTTTTTCAGCTTTTTTTTTTTTTTAATTTGATTTGTTGAGCTTTTTCAAGTTTGTTCATAAACCATTTTTAAGCCACTTTGGACTCCTAAGCTTTAATGGACTAGTAAGCCTTCCTGGGCTTGCCAAAGTTTCTTGTTTACTGGAGCATCTTCCTATCTTTCCGTAGAAATAAGACATTTATCTACTGGACTTTAACAAAAATAAAAGAAGTAGAACTAAATGAATTGCACTACTGTTTTACAGACTGGAACAGTCTCTGCAAGTGAAACTGAAAGACTTGTATCTGACTGAGAAGATGAATCTTTTCACTTTTAGATCTTTTGGGGTTTTTAAGTAGAATTTAGCATTTCTAATCGACTTGATTTCTGGAAATGGAAATGTCATGCTTTTATTATGGGAAGCTTTGTTAGATGCATTTATTATTAGAATGGTTCAAGTCCTGCTGTAAAGATCATTTTTTTCCCAGGACTTTCACTGTGATTTTAATTCATTGCAGGCTGTATGACAAAAAAAAAAAAAAAGAAAAAACAAAACAAAAAGTTACCAAGAGAACAGGCTCTTGATTCCTTATGCAAGGTGGTTGTGAAATTTGACTGAAGACTGAAAAAATTCACCCCCTCAGAATGAGGAGGGGGAATAGTAGATCTTGTTTACAGATTGACAGACAATGGACATTTGGGTTGTGAAATTTGTACTGTGGTAACGATAATAAATTGGAAATGTTATTGTGCTCGGGAACGTTCCAATTTTAGCTGATGCTTGTTTCAGAGGTCCTGTTAATTGGAAGCTGTCGTAGGCTACATTGCTTATGCTTACTGCTGTGTATAAGTTATTATATTTTTTGAATTAGCTATTATTGTCTTAATGTCCTCCTTTTGTAAAATTTCATACACTTTATTTTTGTATAGTTTGAAGATTTAGATGTTCAGAGATGTCTGAAGTAAATGGTATAATTTTATAATGCATACTGTTATACTAACTCATAATTTTAGATATAAAGATAGATATAAAGGTGAGATGACATACTTCAGATAAAAGCAATTTTTGTGAAGCTTTTTTAGGGAGAGATGAAATTACTGTGAGGTAACAAGGAAGCCTTCTTAGGGTAGCAGTAGCTAGTTGTTCAAAAACATCTTTTTATTTTTTTTAAACAGTTGGAGATGAGAAATGTACGGCTTAAGCAACAGTGCCTTTTATTCAGTTTGAAAATATTAATACTGAGCAGGAATTTCTTCTGAGGTACATTCTAAAGAAATATCTCCTGCTCTAGTCAACAGAAGCAATTTACCCAGTGATGACTAAACAGTCTCAGATCTTCCATAGGGGTGTTCTAGTTGCCTCAGTAGCAGGTGCCACTGCCAGGGACTTGTGATTAGGGGCTCACTTCTTGCCAATATGTATGTGATGTACTGTATGAAAAACATATTTCACGGACTGCCTACATTTTTTCTAGTAAGGAGCCTTCAAAACCTGTAGCTAATTGAAATCAAGTGATATGTGTCTTTTCTATCATTTTCTGTTTAGGTTCCACTGTACATGTGTTAGTTCTCTCCTCAAGAAGTGGTGGTGATTTTAACAGATTTGCTGTGGTTAGTGACATGGTTGAAAGAGAAGGGTTATAAAATGGGGTGGAGACCTTGTATATGCAAGTACTTTAAATGTCCTGGTACATTGGTTAATTCCTTAAGACAACAGAAATAATCCAGAGTTTTGTTGTCTAACAGAGACTGATTGTAGGCCATCTATGCAGAAAAGCATTGGGACAAATCAACTGTTTGATAAAGTTTGGAGAAGAAAAAAAATTGGTGGAATAGAAAGTAATGAGAACATAATATTGTTCCATTATTCTCTGAATCATCAGATTGAACAGCTGTAGCTCCAAAAAAAAGTAATCACAAGGTAACAATGGGCTCTTTGAACAACGACTGTACACTCTCTACATGGCAGACAACAAAAAGCAGCGATGAAAAAAGACTAATGCTGAAGAACCACCTCAATGCTGAGCCTTCAAGAGCTGTAGTTTAAAGCCTGATGAAGTACTTGAACATCTACAAAGGGAACAATTACTTTTATGCAAGTAGGGAACTTACTGTGACTCCCAAACAACATGGAGAAGACTACTACCAGAAAAATCTTGATGCACTTGAGAAGGCTATAGCAATAATTGAGTTGAAAATAAGATCTGGGGCTGGATAGTAGATCTTGGTGTGAGGTTTGAGTAACTCTGTGTCTATCATTACCAAAAGAAATTAAGTGGCATTTTGGTACTGGAGAGTAAACATTTACACATGGAAGAAAAGCTGGTACTGAGTAATGGAAGGGCAGCACTTCTTAATTCTGATATCAAAATTGGGGAAACTCAAAACAGACAAATTCAGTTTTCTGTAGTAAGTCTAACTAAAAGTGAAATAGAGGAGGTATTGAACTCTTCATTGGCTGAGAGTTAAAGTGTTAAATATATTTAGAAAAAAAACAATTTAACTTTTCAGGAAAAAATATTTCATGATGTTGTACAAACAAATCAAATGAGATTATCATCGTGATATATTTTGGCTTCAAAATGGCAAACCTCTGGAGCACGGACTACTCTCAACACTCAGTGTATCATCAGCTGTTCTGTAACTTTATAGCTGCTTCTTAATAAGTGTTAGAGAACAAAAAGCTTAAATTAATACAATCAGAAGTGGTGAGTATTATATGTTGGAGCACAAACTGATTTTAAGTTAATTGAGTTTATTTTTTATTATTTTAATGCCACTTGCATTTCTTGCCATTTAAATTTGTCCACAATGTAAGTGGCTTCTATTGCTCCTACTGCAGAAATTCCTGTCTTCAAATGGTTCAAGTAATTTTACCGAGAGATGTTGAGAACATTGGCTCTAAGGTAGATCTTCACTGGTAGTCGTCAAATCCAGTCTTAGCTTGAAGTACCTGGCATATGTCCACATCTAAGAAGTGAGACAATGTGCCTCAAAAGGCTCTCTGTTCTGCCTCCATTTGCTAAGAGTGTAACTTGAACTCGCTGGCAGTCAGCGAGTCCAGCCAGCATTCCAACAACTAGGATTCATGGGACATATCAGTCACTTGAGACAGCTTGTGTCATTAGAGATTGGTTTGTGGGTTTTTTGTTTTGTTTGTTTGTTTTGGGTGTTTTTTCGCTTTTATAGCTAAAATCCATGTTCTATTTTTAATTCTCTGGTATTTCAGAAGATGAGGCTCTTCGCTATTTAAATATTTTGTTAGAGTTCTTTGTCAGGACAGCAGCTCGTTTGTGGAAATTGCCTAAAAGACTTCTCCCTGTTTAAGGTTGCTGTTTAAGTCACTTGTAAAATGAGGAAGTGTCAAATGTATGGTTCTATATAAAGAAGAAAAAAAATCCCAGTTCTTCCAAAAGTAAACAAACCCAAACCTTTCCACAATTCTTATAAAAGCAATATGACACTTGATTAGCATAAAAGTTTTGGGAAAGGCATTTTGGTTGCCATGGGGAATGCTTTTTACCATCTTATACTGGACTTAGAGATTAAAACAGTTCATTGTGTTTGAGCTTTTTGGTTTTTCATTTTGGTGATTCCCCTTCATCCCTCATCCCCACAGCTCAGTGATGGAACTTAAAATTGTACATTGACAGTTCCAGACATGTGTCAACTTTTCTTCCCCCACTGATACCTAGGTAGCAGATTACCCTCTACTTCCTGAAGGGCAATTTGCTGAAAGAGGAGAAATTCTCAGTCATAGGCCAAGTAGTAGTGTTATAGTAAGAATATTGTTCCTTGTTTGGAAGCCTAGAAGATGATGAAGCCAAGAATACTTGATTTCAGTTTTCTTACCATATTTATGGATGCCAGCTGGAGTTAGGCAGTAATTTACAACTGATTGAAAGCCTAAAAAGGTAAAGCTAAATAGAAATTAAAGTGTTCAAGACTTTGCCCTTTTGCTCCCAAAATATGGGAACATGGCATGCACAGGAGGGAAATGACCTGATTAGTATTTCTTGTATCACCAGCTTTTAGAGTTTCAGGATAGTTTCATTCCATTTCCATGATACATTGCTGGAGAGTGATTGCTACCTTACTTTCATAAGTATACAATGAAATATTTTTTTCCCCATTTAATTACAAGCATATTTATGAGCAATGGAGAATGTAAATAATTTTTTTTTAAAAGCCAAATAGAGGAATTACTAATTCTTGGACCTCTTGTCTATTTGCTTATTTCCTTGTGCAATATGTTAAGAAGAATGAACACATTTTTCTAATCTGTTCCAGTTGCTCTTACTATAGGGGTGTGTTACTATCTCATGTTTGAATCACTGCTCCAAATTGCTTGTAGGCATTTTAATCCTGGATGTTGCATCTTCAGTGATTCATGGTGAAGCCTGGTTGAGTCTAAGTGCTGCTAGCATTTTCTACTAGTGACACCGATGTTGGGATAACTAATAACCAAAAATTGCCTGCAGAGTTTGGCTACCTCACAGTGTGTAGATGTTTAGGTGCCCATTCTTTGAAGGCTTCAGTAGCAGATCAAATGTGTCACACGTGTTTAACAGATAGTTTTTCCTTCAAGCCCAGTCCAGATGGTGTTTTCCTGACTCTCCACTTAGTCTTCTGTTACATAAACAGAATGCACCAATTCATATAGATGGTAACAATATCAAACTTTAAACTATTATTCCTGGGTGCTCTTGCATCTGACATTGCTTAAGCAGATGGCAGTACTTATGAATACACTTCAGGCATTCAGAAATAAAGTAGATTTGTGTTATCTTTTGTTTTTCTTTACAACTTTAAATCTCAAGTTTACCAAATTATGTGTGTGTGTTCTGTGTATTTAATGCTTCACTGAAATGAAAGTGGGAAGTTTGATTTCTGCTTAGATGTTAAGGGTAACCCATTTGAGCAAGGTAAAAAGAAATGCCTCTTGCTCACTGGAGAGGATGAAAAATATTCAGTAGTATTTGGTCTCCTCCTAGGGAACGCTCACAATTTAGATTGCTGGAGATAAGAGGTATATTCAGTCTCAAGGCTTTCAGATCAGTAATTTTTATCCAACAAAAAATGCCACTTTCTTCTTTAGGTGTACTCTTTAGGGCATTACCTTCTTATTTCTATTCTATTTTTCACCCAGCATTAAATTTAGTAGTTACAGTACTAACTGAGGTGATTGCCAGACCTCAGAGCAGTTTCAGATAACTTTTAGTAGCATGACTTAATGTCAGTTTTGGTTTAATATGTGCTAAAGACATCTGAATCAAAACGATGTCCTTCACATTCCTTTTATTTTAATTCAACTCAGTTCTTTGTGATCCGTCTCCTGTTAAAGAAATAAACAGGTACTGGTAGTTGTTTAGAGTACTACAGGTTTTTTTTCAGCTGGGAATTACTAATAGATAAATGGTAAATAGTTGCCTTTTAAAGACTTTGTCACAGTTGTATATTGTAAAAGCACTGTTGTACTTCAGGCAAATGAGGTAGAGCATTGGATGGTGTGATTTGTGTATGAGTGATAAAGTTATCCTTTAGTTATCCTTTGATTGTTTATTTGTGTCTTGAGTTAATGCTGCACAATTATTTTCAGACTTGAATTCATTTAAAATTAAGGTCAGTATGTCCAACGCTACAAAAGTCAGTCTTCAGTTGTCAGCCATCATGACATTCTTACAGAAATTAATGACAATCTTGAATATTTGTACTAGCTTGTTAGCTTGTTGGGTGGTAGAATGGATTCTGGCAAGTCTTCAGATGGAAGGCAGAGAACTTCTGAAGTGGTCTAGGTAACCTGTGTTCTTTATCAGCTTTCAAATCCATCTCCCAGTAAGATGGAGTCTCCCCAGGGGAATGTAGATGTACTTACTGCTTGGAACTTTGTAGTTAATTATATTTGGCTCTCTAATTCTAATAACTTGCATGTGTGCTATGCTTGCTTGCTTTTCAATAGTTGACAAAATCTATAGGAGATCTTGGGAGTTTTGCTTAAAAAATTGCTGTTAAAAAAAGAAAAAAAAGACCCGAAAGAGAAATCTGTCAGGCTTTGAACTGAATAGAATGAACAAGTAGACCAGCTGCTGTCTAAAAATATTGTTTAAATAATTTGTAATGAAATGAATTGGGTAGCACGTCTGTTTTCACATTACTCTCCTCCAAGCAACAAATACAGTTAGAATACCCTAGACTTCAGCAAGGCTGTTTGGGAGATGTCTTGCCCTGTTTTTATTTTTAATTTAAATAGCATTGAGTTGTAGTGAGTGTTCAGCATATTAATGCCTGACTAAAAAGATTTGCAGAATTTGAATGACTTGCATAGTTTTGTTTAATTACTGCTTTATAAAAATGTAGATACTTGCATAAAGCCCGTTGGATCTGGATATATTTTAATGACACAGCAAGAAGAGGACCAAGACAAGTAAATGTGTGCAAAATTTGAATCTTAAGATGCTTTACTGTTCTGGGAAGAGATGTTCTCCATGCAGATTCTGCTCTTCCTCTGTTTGCTCTTGGCTTCTGTTTGTTTTCATTAGTTGAACTAAAATAAGAAACAAAGCCCTCAGACTGACTAGTTTCTGTCTCTACGATATACACTGTACTTGCTTTTAACCTCACCTATTGCATGTTGTTAATGCTGTACACAAATGCATTTGGAGTATTTCTTTGGTGTTGTACAGCATGGTGCATTTCATTCCCTTTTCTAGTTTACCTCCCATTAGCTATATATTGCTTTACAACTGGAAAAACCTGAATTTTGGGAAATTAAGTCTGTTTGCATATAAAAATCCTTTTTTTTCCCCCCCTTTTCTGTGAGTCTTATGAGAAATGTCCTGCTTGGAGAGTCTCAGACAGTATTTTCCTGTGTTTATTCATGTTACTTTGCTTTACTTTATAAGTGAAAATTGATTTTATTGATTTCTGATGTGTTGTTGCACTTGATGTTGAATAAATCTGACTTTCATTTTGAAAAGTGAAACTGTGTTAGTGAAAATGTTATGTAATTTTAATTGATCTTAGCCTGTTCCCTGAGTATATAAATTTTGATTTTTTTTTTTTCTTTTTCTCTTTTTTTTTTTTCTTCTTTTTTATCTTGAGGTAAGTTTTCTTGGTTCTGGTTAGGGCTCTTGCTAGTATCTCTTTTTTCATGCTGTTGTTAAAGCTTGACAGCAATATCACTGTGAAGGGAAAGGTGGGGACCGTTTTGTTCAGCAACTAGGTTGCTACAGTGAGGCTTGTAAATCCTGAATTTTACTGCTTTTGCTTGAAAGAGCTTTTCTGAGTTTGTTGTTTAACGTTTTGAAGATTTGGGATTTTGGGCTTGTGTGTTTGTTGTTTTTTTTTTTTTTCACTCTTTCTTTTCTTTTCTTTTCCTTTCTGAACAAGCTGAAAAGCCTTTCCAAGTGACTGCTGGAATAATATGTAGCCTTGTGATTTTGAGCATGAGGATTGGTTTGAGAGCCTGTGGCTCTCTACCAGAAAAAAAAATAATCCTTGTTGTTTAATATTCCTTGGTATTCAATATTCTCCTTCCCTATAGCTCAGAGAAGGAAGAAGCTCAAGAAGAGCTTTTTCAAAGCAGCTTCTCTTGTAACCCAAAATCCCACTTATGTGGACATGACACAATTGTAGTGGGGGTAAATCGGTGAGTGACACCAGGTGAACCACAGGATCAATGTGAATCATGTTTAGAGAATTTAAATTAGTTTTTTTCAGATCAAAATGGATATTGATAGTTGAATCTGTATATAAATTGTGTTCAACTCTAGTTGTCTAACACAGCCCACTTCACAAGCAGTAATTTAGTGTATGTTTGAGTTGGTCACTGGTTTCACTTCAATTTGTCCTTAGTGTTCTTGATAAAACAGTATTAATTGTTTATCAATGGGGAAATCATATAGGTTGGCAAAGCCTAAATAAGCATCTTCAGAGAGCTAAATTATTGGGAACCTGCTGTTAATTTCTTTTGCAAATGTTGATTGAGCTATTATAGCATAGCTTTTAAGAAATGGCTTATTTTACTGCAAAACTTGGCACCCAAGCAAGTGGAACACAGAGCATTCTAATCCCAAAGGACATTTTGAGCTTTGGTTAATTAACAGCTTCAGCAAGCTGGTATGCAATCAGTGAAGTCAGGGTTTGATTTTTTTTCTGATGAGCTGCATTTGACTACTATTGAATCAAAGTCTGTTGCCTTACCCTGCCAAAACTAGGCTTTTAAATGGATAGTTTTTCCAATTTCACTGAGCAATGGAGTCACTCGTGAAATTCTGTAGTATCCTGCTTGCCGTGAGATGGAGGATGTGAAATAAGGTTGAAATGGGACAGGTAATCTCCTGTAGGGTCTTTTGGGCATTTAGCTATTCCTAGGCATAGAGTGTTCTTGGTTATGTTGGTTCTGGAAGAGTTTCAGAAAGGTCTACATTATACTCCCTGTTACTTTGAGTGCCTTGTAAGGATGTGCTAAGTATCCACAAATATATCAATACAGTGGAAAACATTTCTTTATTCAATGAATTTATTTGTATTCAAAGAGAAGTTTAGCTGAATTTCCTGTCTAATGCTGCAGTACTTCTATGTTCCAAAGAGGAAGTTAAATAGTTAAGTTCTAAAGGCCAGGTTTCATCTGTATTCTAAGAGGTCTTATCTTTCAGCCTATGGCTAATCATATTCTGGAAGTAATTTCTGAACCTCATGCTAGATTTCTTGTTGTTCTCTTTGCTACCAGACTATTCACTGTCCAGTTTTTCTCTTAAGTTTTATACAGAAGATGCTTAGCAATAGAGAAATATTCCAGACATTTTCACAATTACAGTCTGGGCGTGAAGGCACATGAATAATTGTATGGGTGAAGAAAGAGATGGGGGATAGGGGCACAGGAGAAGGGGTATACTGTGAATTGTTTGTACTCTGGAATGCAGGAGTCTGGAATAATGATTGAAGGTACATGTATGAGGGAAGCTCAAACACAGTATGTAGTTGATATTTGTTTTTTTTCCCCCTCCCTTACTCCTGCTCTTATGAAATACACCCTTTTTTAAGGTGTAGATATAGGATCCTAAGGAGGACTGGCAATGGAAATACTGCTTTAAAAAAAAAAAGGTCATTTCTGCTTTCTGCTCAATCTATAGTGCGTATAAATTTTTTGTAGCAATTTTAGATAAAATACTTTGAGAAAGATAAATAAAATATCAGAAATAACATAGGATTTGCCTATGGAGATAGAATGTCATCTACCAGGAACACTGCAAGATTGATAAGTACCCTAAATATCTACAACAACAAAAACTCCCAACAAACAAACGAACCAACAACAGCCCCCGCCTTCCAAATTCCCCTGAACCTCAACCCTGTTGTGTTTAAAGTATTTTCTTTTTTCAGATTGCTGTTGCCTAGTTGGAGCATATAACAGCCTGGATAACTGCAGTTTACATTGTCAGAGATTTTGATTAATTTCAGAAGAACCAGTAGAGACATAAGAAACACACACTGAGTTTTGATAAAGTTGGCAAAGTTAATGTATCTCCAGTAGCTAACAAGCAAAGGGCTTCTGAATGTGAACTTTTTCTAACAAGGTTCCTGTCACTTTGAGGAGTTCCTGCATTCATGCATCTAGACATTGCTCAGCCACAGGTGTGTGTTAAGTCTGTAGTTTCTGCTTTGATGTATGACTTCTGATTTGTAAACAGTAAAAATTCCAAAATTAACATGTAAAAGTTAAAAAAACAATTAATTGTGTATTGGTGGTCTTGATTTCTTTTAGTCATTACTCAACCCATCAGTCTCAGCATCACCTTCAACATGAAGTTGTTTTGTAGTGAATCTGACTCTTGTGTACTGCAATGAAAAGTTTCTGCAGCGCAGTCTGTGCTCTTCAATGGATTCGTGCAACCTCCAGTGCCTAAAGCAGGTCTGGGACACCTCTGCTGCTTTGCTGTTGGTGATGTATCTCCTCATCCTACAGGCAAATCTAAGGCTTTAAAATTCTTTTTCAGGGTTTTTTATTGGAGTTCTGCTTTGTTGACCTTGGAATACTGCAGTCCAGGCAGGTCTGGCCAGAGCTACTGTGCATTGCTAGTGATCAACTGCTTGTCTGAGAGAGCTGCTGTAGCTACTCAGTACCATTGCTAATATTAGCCAGAGACAAATATACCAATTAAGGTTCTGCAGGTAGTGGAGAAAATTCTCTTAATTTCTACCTAAATCATGCCAGTATAAATTAAGGAAAAGCCTTCAAGGACCTCTAGTTACTGTAGTTTTGAATCAGGTTATTTTCTTGAAAAGAAAAAATTAGTAGTATTTTATTCTTTCAATATCCCAAAGTAGTGTGAATAAAAGGAAACATAGTAGTTCTTAGAGTTCTGCAAACCCTTTGTGACAGTGTTCATGACATAGCAGCCAGGAATTAGGAAACTAAAAGGAGTAATATGTTTGTGTACTGGATAGGAACAGTGAAGGCATCTTGTTAGATTTTTCAGTTTTTATTTTCATTAAAGATGGACTGTGCATTAAAAAGCGTACAAGAGTGATTAGATGATTAGTTTTATTAACATAATCTACTTTTTCCTGTAGTATGCTCTAGATGTAGTTTAGATGTGAGGAAAGAGGCTTGGCAGCCTCATGTAGAATTTGGTGTTGAGCTGCTAATCAACTTGAATTTGCACAACGTCGGTTTTAGGATTGGATATGTACAAATACAGTGATAAAGACATTTATAGTGTGGCCAGTTGTGCAAGGTAATCATTAGCTGCTGTGGTAATAATTTCTCTTGTAAAAGAGAAACTTTGTTCTTTATGAATCATCATATTGAGAGATGTAATATACTCTTCAGCATTAAAGCAAGCTAAGGAAAAACACAAATGGGACTCCTCCACATTTCTGACCAGACTGACTCCTGCTGTTCAGACCATCATTAGTAACACTGTATGGTAATAATTTGAGAATTATTTGGAGATTTTGTATTTTAAAAATAAAGACCCTGCAGGAGTACTGTGAAAGTGGAGCTCCACAAAAGCAGAAACTCCAGCTGGCATTTTCAGTTAAAGACTGTAGACTTCCCCATGCCTTGTTTCTGGGTGTGTAGCAGAGAATACAGTTCTGTTGCTCATGCTCCCCATTTTATCTAGAGCTATTGAAATCAAATGTAAGATCCCCAATAACATATATTCACTCTTTTCTCTAGATTATCTTAAACATGCCCTTAGCCAAAATTGTGAAGAATATTTGCCCCATGCTATTTACTTGCCATGCACATCTATAGGTAAAGGTGGTGCTTCTTGGTTTGGGTGACTATCTTCTTTGGCTTCTGCCAGACGTTTCAGCATTCCCATGGAACCAGACTATTCTGAGATTTGTATGGAAATAATTCAGCCTTCTTTGGCAATAATTTCCTGTAACTCTTTTGGATTTGTATCTACTGTAGTTAAGAATTCTCAAGTGTCCTATTTTCCAGGGGATCTCAGACAAACCTTTATCAAAGAGCTGTGATTGAATTTTTTTTTAATTTTTTTTTTTTATTTTTTTTTTTTTATTTTTTATTTATTTTTTTTTGCATTACAACCAAACGTTGATTTTCTTCTTTTGTTCCAGAGGGAGAAGGGGGCGTTTGTTTTCCATGTCTTTAAAAGATGCTCTCCATCTCCAAGCACTGTGTAAACTGGCATATGTTAGATTTCGAACATCAGTGGAGAAAGCAGCACTGTAATTCACACATTTTGATTTGACAGTTAGGTTGCAAATATGCTAACATTCAACTTGTTGGTTATTATTGCTGCTCCTTTTCACAAGGGAAATTAGTATTCACATTAGAGGGTGACTTCTCTGCAAAGAATTACATAAACTAGGCAGGCAGCTCCATTTCTTAGCTTTTTGTGAAAGAAACCTTTTACTTTTTACTGCATTCCCTGTCTGGGAGAAGTCAAACATTCATTTTAACAGAAAGGCTTGGAAATTAAACAAATAGTTCCCTCACTTTAGGTGCAGCCTGAGCTCTGCTGAAACATTGGATGTTTCCTCTTTTTTCTTCAGGATCTTGCAGTGGTGAATGACTGTTTTAGTGCTGTGCTCATGATGTAGCACATTCACAATTCTCCTACTTAAAGACTTGGGGAAATCTGTGTGTCCTACTGGGATGCTTTTCTATGTATAAGAAAAGTGGGGATTGCAGCAGTAAGGGCCATCTAATTTAATCAGTGCTGTACTGTAGGGTGTGATTGAAACTATGGTGAATTCAGGGGACAGGGAATAATAGAAATGGCAGGAATTCAAAGATCACATTGGTGCTACTTTTCAGTGGATCTATAGTTGGAAGCCTCCTTGCTCCTTGAATTTTATAGGTTACTGGTATGGACACCAGAAAGATTTATCAACACCTGTGGATTTTAAGTTGATTTAAAATATTACTCTGTAAATTGGAAACACTTAAATAGTGCTCCATCAACTTGTCAGCTTGAAATTATAGCTCATGCAAGTTAGCTTGGGAGTTTCTTTCAAATAATATTTTCCAGTTAGGTTATTACTGTATCTATTGCACTTCTGCCCCCCCATTTCTGTTAGTATGATATGGTCAGCTTCATGCTAAGTCCTGCTGGAAGTGCAACTAAAACCTTAATCACTGAATCTTTAGTTGCACTTTCTTTCCACAACACTGTAGAACTGGATTGTAAAAATACACAGAAAATGTCTATTGTGTATGAAAACACAAGATGCAGTCTCACTGTGGAAGAACATAATTTATTATTACTTATATTCAGCACTATTGAAAGTAATTTACCTGTCTTTAGTGAAAATGAGGTGGGGTGGTGCTGATTTCTCCATTTTTTTTAGCTGTAACATGTAACAGTAATGTCTTGCTCTGAACTGGGAAGAAGTTTGCTTCACGAACCCTGCACAACTTTTTACAGCCGTCTTCATCTTAAGTGGCTCTGGAAATACCTGAGAAAACTACAGGACTTTCAAAGCTGCTTTTAATGAACTGGTAGGACTTTGTTCTTTGTGTTTCAAGAGACAGATAAAGCAGTCCCTGCTGTGGTTTCCCACTGCACCCCAGCTTAGTATTTGATCTGCCTAGGCTGCTGCTGGCTGTGCTTTGTGTGATTTGAAGGCTGTACCTGATAAGACTCAACTCTGAGCAGCTCAGCCAGGTTCTAGATGAAATAGCTACTGCCTAGCATGGAACACACTAGTGTGATGGGAAAAAAGCCCAAAACACCAAACCCCAGAATCTTCCTTAAAATGAAATTAACATTGTATACTTCAAGTTCAACATCAGCTAGTGTGTGTTTGTAATTTTTATATATATACATATATAAGCATACATATGTATGTAAAAATAAATAGATGGCTAAGTATTAATATAAATTCCCACTAATACCTTAGAGCAATGAATCTTTGAAGTGAAAGATTCTGTTGTTTTGTCTCTTGTCACTTTGAAGTGACAGATTTCCTTTGTCTTCTGGCCCTTCAAAGGTGAGTATCAGCAAAGATAGTGCCTTTAGATCTTTGCTCTAATGAGTATAAATAGATAACAATACATTTAGCTAAGCTTCAGAAACTGAAACCTACTTCTCATTGTCACTTATTTGTTTTGTGACTTTAATTAGACAGTTCAATTGTTTGGTAAAATAAAGGTAATCGTGACTGGCTTCTTGCAAGGGGTTGAATGAACGTTAAACTTCTGTTAATTAAAAGTACTATTTTGAATTCTAGATATTAGTAATTCACCAGATTAAGGGGTAGAACTTCTGAGAGCTAAGCATTTTTTCTTGCAAAGAAAAGTGTTGATTTTCAAAGCTACATTAAACTCTCCTCTGTTGTTCAAGATACCCTAACCTATTCATATAGAGGCATGGGGAGGGGTGAATGGAAAGTAAAATGAAAATCCAGGAAAGAGTATATTATAAAAATCAGGTTTCACCTTCCTTCATCTTGAACAGGGACTTTCATAAAGTAACATGATGGGGGAATGGAAAAGATACAGAAGTACTGAGAATGCAAAACATAAGTGGTATGACAACATCAAAAAGACTTTCAGTAGTGCTCTCTATGTATTTCACATCTGTATTCTAGTTATTTTAAAACCCTGTGTATATTAATGGAGTCCACACAAATAGGAGAGGGAAATGTTCAAGCTTATCCCCTCTTTTCTGCTCATTAGCTGACAACATTAACATAAGTATTCTGCTAGAACGTCATCCCTGTTTCTGTAGTTTGTATTTCCATTCTTGGAAAAGTCTTGCAGCTTGTCTTAATTGGAATTCAACGCACTCAGTCAGCCCTCCTAGTTTTTCACAAGTGTTCTGAGCTCTTACTGTGGGTGAGATGTCTTCAGGTTTAACCTGCTGGTGGATTGCAGTTAGTGCATGATAGTATCTGACAATCTCTGATCTCTTTCTGTATATTCAGTTTTAAACATATTGGGGGAAAGTCAGTTTCTTTTTTTTTTTTTTAAAATTTATTTTGTTTACATCTTTCAGTCACCAGAATATGGGTCACGGAGTCACAGAACCTTTAGGATCAGAAAGAACCACTGGAGACTGTCTAATCTAACACCCCTGCTGAATGCAGGGTTACCTACAGCAGGTTGTTCAGGACTATATTCAGTGTGTTTTTTTATATATCCACAGATGGAGATTCCACAGTACCTCTGTGCTGGAATTGTTCCAGTTCATCTGTGCTGTATGTCTGTGCTGGGGACTGCAGGGCTGGTCACAGCACCTGTGTTGTGTATCACCATTGCAAGTATCATCTCCCTCTGCCTGCTGGTCTGGCTCTGCCTTGTGCTTCCAGAATTTTCAAGGGTGCAGGGTGGCTTGAGTTTGACTCCTTGTCCACCAGGATCCCCCAGCCCTTCTCCCCACAGCTCCTTTCCTTCCATTTGCCCCCACAGCCTGTGCTGGTGCGTGGGGTTATTTCTCCCTGAATACATGACTTTAAATTTGGTTTCCCTGAAGTTTGTGAGGTTTGCTTATTTCTCCCAACTGTTGCAGTCCCTTGGAATGGCAGCAAAGCAACATAGCCATCTGGTGTATCAGCCACTTCTCCCCAAAATTTATCATCTGCAGCCTTGCTGTTGGCACACTCTGTTCCATCTTTCAGTTCATTAATGAAGATGTTAAACAGTACTGGCCCAGTATCAGCCTCAGGGATACATTAGTGATTGTCCTGCAGCCAGGCTTTGCACTGCTGATCACAGCAACCATCTGAGCCTGGCAGTTCAACCAGTTTCAATCTACTTTATTGTCCACTTATCTAGTCTGTATTTTGTCACTGTATCTATAAGAAAGTTATGTGACACTGTCAAAAGCCTTGATGGAGCAAAGATAAACCACATCCACAACTCTCTTCTCACCCTCTGAGTTCATCACTTTGTTGAGAAAGGCTGTCAGGCTGTTCAGGTATGAGTCCTGCTCTGTAAGTTTATGCTGACTCATCACCTTTTGTGTGCTTGGAAATAGCTTCCAGAATTATTTGGTGCACCACCTTGCCAGGGTTTGAAGTGAGGCCAGTTGGCCTGTAGTTTCTCATATCTGCTTCCTTGCCCTTTTGGAAGATGACACATGCTGTCCTCCACTCCTCAGGAACCTTCTTCAATCACTATGACCTTTCAAAGATCATTGATCGTGGTCTCACAATGGCATTGGCTGGCTCCCTCAGCACTTGTGAGTGCATCCCGTCTCTACTGACACCACTTTCCCTGCTCCTGACTTTTTCACTGATTTCAAGAACCTGAGGTTTCTGAAAGGCAGATCTTGCTAGGAAGGACCACAGTGTGGAAGGCACTGAGTACCTCAGCCTTATCCATGCTGACTGCTACTATAGAGCCCATCCAGCAGGCCCACACTGCCCCAATCTTCCTTAGGTTGCTGATATGCCTGTAGAAGCCTTTTATATTGCCTTTTGTGTCCCTCACTGGATTCAGCTTCAGATAGGCTTTGATGTATCTAACTCTCTTACTACACACTTGGACAGTGTCTCTTTGTTCTTCTTAGGTGACTTGTCCCTGCTCTCATCTCTTACTTTTTCGTTTTGATAAATGAGTTTTGTCAGGAACTCCCTGTTCATCTGTGCAGGAGTCCTTTCCATTGGGAGAGACAAATCTTGAGACTAGAGGAGGTGATCCTTGAACAAAATCCAACAGCTAACCCCTTATTTTTTCCAGAACTGTACTCCACATGGCTCCTCTGAGGAAGCAGGTCCCTGAGGAAACCAAAAGTACTCTTTCCTGCAGTGCAGGGTCTTGCTATTTGCCTTGTCCCCTCCTTTCTGGATCCTGAACTCCACAACTCATGGTTGCCCCCAGGCTTCACACTCCCTAAGTCTGGCTGGGATGGAGTTAATTTCTGTACTTGTGCAGAAAATACCTGTTAAGTGCTGTGTTTTGGACTGGTGACCAAAATGATGCTGATCACACACCAATATTTTTCCTACTGCTGAACAGTGCTAACACACTATCAAGGCCTTCTCTGTTTCTCACTCTGCTGTAGTGAGGAGGTTGGAGGTGGACACAAGGCTAGGAGAGCGCACAGCTGGGACAGGTGACTCCAACTGACCGAAAAGAGATTCCGTAACATTGTTCTCAGCCATAAAACTGGGAATGAGTTTTCCAGGGGTTGCTGTTGCTCAGGGATTTAGTTGGGCATTAGTTGGCTGTCCTAAACAATTGCTTCTGCAATTTTTTTCTTTTTGTTGTTCTCCCTTTCTGTTCACCCCCTCCCCGTTTTCACCTTAACCTACAATTTTTCTCACTTTTGCTCCTCTTAATTTTTTTCCCTCAGCACTGTGCAGAGGGTAGTGAGTGAGCAGCTGTATGGGGCTGAGATGCCTGTGGGGTTTAAATCACAACACCCCTGATTAGTTGTTCTTTCTTTGCAAGGATGAAGTCCAGCAGAGCATCTACCCTTTTTGGCTGGCTTTTGGTTGATCACTTGTGTCAGAAAGTCATCATTAATGCACTCCTGAAACATCCTCAATTACTTCAGTTACTTGTTCCCTGCTGTATTGTCCCTTCACCAGACATTGGGGTGGTCAAAGCCTGCATGAGCAGCAGGGCCAGTGCATGGGGGACTTCTACAATTGCCTGAAGAAGTCCACAAAAATCCAACGCTTTAAATCAGGTGGTTGGTAGCAGACACTGACTGCAGCACTAGCAGTTTTGGAGTTTTGGTCTAAGCAGTGATTCTGGGCCCATGAGCTGTCAGCTGGCTCATCATTCATCCCTAGGTAGGACTCTTATCCATTCCCTGAAGTGTTCTTGCTTCAAGGGCAACTCCAGCTCCTCACCACCACATCCACCCCTTGCAGAAGCTGTGTAAGTTACCCCACCACGTTTCATGGTCCCAGTGAGATCATAGCCCTGCCAACTGTGTGCAAGCCCTCATGTCTGCACACTGAGTGTTGGTACACCGGCACTTCAGAGAGGCACTCAGTCACCCTGTTGATGCTTGTTGATAACATGACTGATGCTACAAAGACCTATCACAGCACAGACCACACCAGTTATGGAACCTCAGAACACATCCTTCAATGTGTTTCTGCTGTAATGGAGATGAGCTGAAAGGATGTAGTGCTGGTAGTGGTGGACAATGAATGCTTACTGCTCTCCGCTCCCAAGATCCATCCTGCCTGTTTATTCCTAGTTCCTAGAATAGAAAATGATTTGCTCCCCAGGGAGTCAGCAATGATCAGTGCAGTACCGAAAAATGTGCTAAAGGTTGAGAGAGGAAAGATGTTCTCCGACCTCTGAAGGGAAATGTCAAGTGAAAGAACTTGAGGAATAGGGTGTTTGGAGGAAATGTGATACTCAAAGGTCAAATGATTGGAAGTAGTTTGAGACTAGCAGATTTGAAAAGAAAGGTGAATGTATTCAAGATTAGGAAGATAACAGAATATACAGAAATAATAGTAGGACTGGGAAATGCTAATAATACATAATCCTGCAAATGACAAGAAAAGGAAGAAAGGTCAAAAGAATCCAGTACTTTTAAAAATATATATGCTTCATAAATCCCATTAAAATCAACTGCTCTATTCTGAGTAATCCTTGACTTTATTTTCTTTGTCCTAGGATGTATGCAGGTTGATGTGATCTGAAATGGAACCAGACTCATTGTGCTTTCAAGGGCTTGCATCCCTATACTTTGCTTCAATGGCTTTCTTTCCTGCATCCCTTGGGTGTGATAATGGCATTCTGTGAATCATAATAGCAGTGCAGAGCTTAATTAATGTTTGCAAAACACTTAGATCTTCAAATGAAGTGTGCTATGTGCATTTGGTGCAACATATTATTGCCAATAAGCAGAGGCTATTTTTAATTCCAGCAACAACTAATTTTGGTGCTTTTTTTTATCATGAGAGCAGCCCCATGAGGATGGCCAGGAAGGGTCATGCCAAGGTTCAGTTATCTCACTATCTCAGCTTCAGGAGTAGCAGGTGTTTAAGGAACAGATCTGCACAAAAGACAGAGGCTTTATCTGGCAAACTTTCCTGGCTTTTAGAAACAAATTTTTAAAGACTTTGTGATCTGAAGGTTACATCCAATACTTGCCCCTGAAGGGAATTCTTGTTCCTGCCTTTTCAGCCAATGCTTGGTGAGCCAAGGGATTAACCTTGCATACCTTCTATAGGGTGCTCTCCCCTGACTGAAAGAGAGAAAATAGAGGAAGAAAATAATATTTTCAGTCTTTTTAGCTGCAAGCAAATCTCCATCCATCACGACTGCAAATGTATTTGAGTCACTAGAATAAAAATTATGTGATATTAGGTACTTTGACATAACTGCTCATGGAAGAGCTCAGTATATGTCCTTTCAGCCTCCAGAAAAGGATGATTTTTTGCTTTAAATTTATCAGAGTCTTTTAAAACCACAGATTCCTATCTGAGGAGACATAAGTTCTTCATTCTTGTGAGACAACTGGATGTAGAGGCATTAGTTCATACTAATGAGATGTTAAAATCCTGGCTTTTATAAAAATTAAACTAAAAATCATCAGCTCTATGTAAGGAATTTGCCTTGCCATTGCCTCACTTTTCCCCTCCCAGCTAACAGACAGTGTTTTATATATCAGCTGGCAGAAGTTTTTGGCATCCAAAATAGAAATATTTGGAAATATAACACATATTTTCTTAATTTTCTGATTTTCCCAAATAGACTAATTCAAAATTTAAAAATCTTGCTAAGGGAATTCTCTTCTATTTATGTGGGGAAACCTATAACTTCTATGTGAAGTTGTGGAAACATTTGGAGAAGTGTGTAATAAAAGGGCCAATAAAAATGTAAATTATCTCAACTGTATTTATTACTGCATTTATTATATATTTCACCTGATTCTCTGGCAATGCTGCTGATTTTGATAGCAAGCAGCCAACTAAATATTTTGTAGTATGCTTTAAAAAAATAAATGAATAAACCCATAATATTTGCATTTAATTATTTGCCAGTGAGGGTATCTCTTCCATTTCAAATTAGTCAAGCAGACAGTACATATTCACCAAAATTTTTTATCTTGAACCTGGATTTTACTCTAGGTGGCAGAATTGCTCTATCTCCAGCACACAAAGAACAGATTAAGAAACAAAAAATAGTTAATGATATAGATCTCCCTAGTGTAAATAATTCTTGTTTCCTAAATCAGTTGCCTTATTTTTCCAATAGTGTCAAATGTATCAGTAAGCAGGTAGAATTCATAAGCTGTGTGTTTTTTAAAAGGGAAAAAAGAAAGTGTTTTCCTATATGAAAAGTGCCTTGCTCAATTAGATGCTGCAGAATTTTTTGTAAAGTATAATTGCTACAAAATGCTGGTACTTGGAATGACTTTGAGGTTATGTGTGTGAACTGCCATGAATGTATACTTTCCTAGGAGGGGCTGAGGCTGGGGGAAGAGCTAATCTTTCCAACAGTGCTATGTCAAATTCTTTGCACATGAAGTGATTAAATTGTGATACAAAATGCATGTTAAACAGGGAGATAGGACACTTTAAACACGTTTGTAAGGAAGCTGTTCTTTCGGGCTGAAATACATCTGTGTAAACTGCTCTGTGCATTGTAAGAGCCTAGAAGGATTGAGCCCCTCTAATGGTTACCTTGATAAACACTTTGACAAAAGCTCCACCCTAGGTCCTCTAATTCCAAGAATTTTGAAACTTTGGATATAATTTCTTTGTTGTCCAGTGTAATATATTTTAAACATAATTTCTTGTGTCTTCCTGGCACTGTTTCTGAACTTGAGATTATAGGGGGAAAAAAGGGGGGCTGTGAAAGCTTTCAGGAGGAGGGAGGTTTTAATTAGACTCTTTTGGAGGTTGGACATTTCAATTTTAGAAAATCCTTCTGGAGCTGTGGAGGGGGATAGAGAATTCCAAGGATGTTCATGTTCTTCCTTCCCCACTTTAGTGATGCTACTTCTTCTATTTAGAACCATGCTATTAGGTTCCTTCTCCACACATGGTGAGTAGGTTATTGCTACTCCTAAATGAAAAATATTTAGAAAAAAAATCTTCTCAGTGCTTACTATTTGTTCTCGATTTTGTAGCAGGGTTGGTGTTGTGGGAGTCAAAACACTTATTTCGTAGTGCTACTCCCGAGACTGATGGTGCCCATCTTTGCAAGGTGGGGACTGTTAGCTGGGCACATAAATGTAAATATTGAAATATGAGGGAAAGAAAAAGTATCCTTTCTTTCAAAGTTATGCTACATTTTACCAAAAGCTTTCTACATTTTTAGTGGTTTAAAAACAGAGTAAAGCAATTATAGCATTGGCTTGCAAGCCTCTCCTTGAAGTTCGAGAAAGGGTAATTTTTTTTTTCCTCCTCATAGAAAGTAGAATTGTTGACTACATGCTTGTCTTTGGTTTGTGGACCATCTAGACTGTTTTTTCTTTTCTCTTATTGGATTGTTGCAGTATAATCTGCTTTGTGTTTTGAGTTGAAAGCACCCTTTACTCATGCTGAGTATAACTCTCCTTGCTGGAGGATTCATCGAAATAAAATGGAGCTGCTTCATAATTGCAGGGAATATAAGTTTTCTACACGAGTATGAATGTAGTCCTTGCCTGAGCACACCAGAAGCAAGAATAAAAGGTGGAATGCTCCCATGGGAATTTATCCCTGGATATTTCTGAAGTGTATTTTTTACTTGATTTCACTTCTATCAGCAGTTTGTAAGACTATGTGGGACTATGTAGAGGTATGTCAAACTAACTGATAGTGTGGGGAATGTGGGAACACTTATTTCTGTAAGATTATCTGGTCAAGGACCTTGTCAAACGTGATGATGAAAGGGAGAAGAGGGAAGCAATAACTGAAACACAGACACAGACCTGGCAGACAAACATAATGGGACAAAGACAAGAAGCAAACAAAAACTAATGAGCTATCTGCAAACAAACTGCACTTTAAAAGGGATAAGGTGATAAACCTGAGGGTCTAGAATGTTGCAGAGGGTTGTTGGTATGGCCCAAACTGGTGTGGGAATGTGCAGGGGAAGGGAGTCGAAACAGAACGCTGTGGATATAGACAGAAAGAGATTAAAAACCTGTTGGTCACTTGTAAAACAAAGCTGGTCAGAATGTTTGTCTGACTGAACCCTATACTGGTCACAGTCTCTGACCTTCTCATCAGATCATGTCTTAAAGATTCTCTGTAAAATCCCTGCATGGGAGTGCTGCACAGACCAGGTGCCAGCTGCTGATGCTGTGCGAATGGATTTGGAGTAGCTGGAGCCAGAGTGGGGATGTGGCTCCCCTGGCCTGTGTTGCCACCCACTGGAGCCAGTGGCATCTTTGTGCCACTCATAGGAGTGGGAGAGGAGGCCTGGTCCCCACCAGTGTGGCAGGAGCAGTGGGTGGGGGCTGAGTGCCCGCAGCTGGAGGGGAAGGGTGGGTCAGAGCCTGTGCCTGGCACTTGTCACTGCTGTTGTGAGTGTCCCCCAGAGCCGGTGTGCCTGGCTGTGCTCATTGCAAACCCCACGCAGGACCAGCCCCAGGAGGCGCTGTGCAGGGGGCTGGAGGGCCCAGGATATGGGCAGGGATGCTGAGTGGGCAGAGGGGCTGTGCTGGTACTCGGGGGATGCATGAAGGCGTGCGTGCTCTCTCTCTCTCACCTGTGCGTGCTCTCTCTCTCACACCTGTGCGTGCTCTCTCACATCTGCGCGTGCTTCCACCAGTGACCTCCCGCCTCTGCCAGCTGCAGAGGAGGGCACTTGGCTGTGTTCGCATTTTGTGAAGGTGTGGAAGGCAACACCTTGGCTGTGGCAGCCTGTGTGACCGTGTCAGTGTCTCTGGATGTGTGTGCAGCTTTGCCAGTGGCTGAACCTGCAGCTGAAAAAGAAGTGGCCACATTCATTGGGCAGAGCATAGACATGAACTCCCATGCACTGGGCTGGGTCCCAGAGACCAGGACAGAGTCCTGGGCTGGAGATGCTAGAGGTGACTTTTGCTCCCAATGCCCCTTAACAAAGCCTTTTTGTTAAAGGGAAAATTAGGAGAACCATCCCAATGAGGGGTTTTTTGCCTTTTTTTTCTGAAATGTGAAAAGCAAAAGTATGTATAAATAACAAAAAATTTTATTGTAAAAGTTTCAATATGAATACTTGAATTTATGAAAAATCCGCCATTCAGCTTGGCTCAAAGGCTCCTAAATATTTTTAAATAGGAATGAGAGACTGCTGTTCCTATTTCTGAGCGTCATTTTATTTATGTATAAATCCTCAAAGCTTATAAGTTTAGCATTTCTATAGACTATAAAAGCAGCATTTTATTGACTAAAACTTGTATGAATTTGCTCTCTTACTGCTTCTAAAAAAATAAATCAACTCCATTACTAAATAAAATTGAAGACTGTCTTCAATTGTTCAATTTGTTTGTAGGAAATCCATTGTGTTTACTTTTCAAAACTTTCCAAAATTTGTGATATGTATTTTTGGGAATATTTTGACTCTGGAGGGATTTTGGCACTCTGCATGCTAACTAGTGCTACTGCAATGCAACCATTTATCATTAGGGAGTCTTGAAGGTCTTCAGCATTAATGCTGCTATGCACTGCTTGATATGACAAGACTGGTGTTTCTATAGATTACTCATACCTTGTTGTCGATGAGAAAGGTCATACAAAACTGAATTTTTCCTAGTGTAATCATATTTCTTAATTTTTAGTTTCTTAAATTTAAACAAAATACTTTTTCCTTGCTATAAGAGAATTGAACTAATCCTCCTTAGGTAGTGACTGCAATTCTTGTGCTGTTCTATTTTGAGAGAATAGGTTTATATTATCACCTCTCTATAAAACTATTCAGAGGTCACCTTTTGTGGCATCATTTTTCTTCTACTTGCTCTAGTCACTGTGAGGAGATTCTGTTCTCTGTGAAGCAGGAAGCTCTATGCTAATATTGTTTAATGTGCTTTCCACAGGGGTTTGCTATCAAGTAACATAAAGTGATGTTCAGGAGGTAAGGGTTACTACCTTTGTAGCTGTTCCCTGTACAAGAGGAATGTCATACTCTTACATGTTTTTAATGTTAATGAAGCTATCTTACAAAAGGATTTTTACTGTGCTTTATGAAGCTATTGTACAAAGGGTTTTTGACTGTTTTATGAAGCTATCATACAAAAGGTTTTTGACTTTGCATTTTCTCCCGGTGAAAGCGTAAGTGAAACCTTAACACCCACCACTTTACCAAGTACTATGCACAATTTTATTTATGTGAGCTGCAAACAGTATTGGTATCTACTCCACCCTTATTAACATAGCATTAGGTAAAAGTGTCTTAGCTTCTCTCTGAGATGTGAGTTTGTATGCTTCGACCTTTATATCAATGTTGCCCTCATTTTCCTCCAGCAATATAATTTCAGTATTTTACTACTCAAACAGTGATTGAAAAGATTTGCCTGCCCTCTTGAAAGCAATGTGCTGTGCTGGTGCCTGCCCACCTCGGTGAGCTGCTGTGCTGCTGCAGAGCCCATCAGGGAAAAACCTGTGCAGGGATGTTGCCAGAAGCTAAAGCTGGCTGCCTGGTGGGGCTGCTGTAGTTTCACTGAGAAAACCTGGAGAAAACTTAGTAGTAAATATTTGCTCAAATATTTTGCCTTTTAATCAAAAGACAGAAGTTAGTTTTCAGAGGTTTTTAAAAAATTATTCTCAATTTAGAGCTTTTCTCTGTAGAAAACACATTTTAACAGAAGCACAAGATATTTTAGGGAATGGTTGTAACACTGTATGCGTATGACCGGCAGAGAAAAGGGATGTGTGAGAAATCTGTGATTGTATAACAAAGCAATGTAATTATTTATAGGTCAGATGCTTTTAGACCTATGAAGAGCCCTGACAGGCAGAAAAAATAAATTGAGGTTGAGTACTTTTCAAAATATTATCTGAAGATATATAGTCTATGCTGCATCTCAAATCCAATTGTTAAAAAGGAATAGTGCAGTACAGTAAATGCTGAAAATGAAGCAAATGCTGACCATCCCCTGCATTAATAGGGGTTGATCAGAATAAAATTTGGAATTAAAATGTTTCAACGGAGTTTGATGCATGCTGGAACATTGCATAGGTATTAATTGTAATATTTAATCACTGTTGCAGAACTTAAAATGTGTCCCTAGCTGAAGTTCCCTTATAGCCTCGCCCTTAAAATGTGCTGGTTTTGAGACATATATCTCCTCACATTTTGAAGGTGGAGGGGGCCTGGTCTTTTTCCTGCAGGCACTGGCAATCTGACAAGTCTTTTCTGCATTTGAGCACTCCTGAGAATCAGACAGTGGTTCTGCTAGCATTGCCTGTCCTTCTCCTATACAGTGGAGATATTGCCTAGACCCTAACGCCTGGTTTGCCTGTGTGTTTTTGGCCTGAAGTGTTTTTCACTATCTGGAAGAAAAGGGAACAGCTTATGTCATTGCATGGATTTTAAGGAACAGTTTTGTTTCACAGGGAATTGAAAATAGGATTTGCCAAGTTAGGGGGGTATACACCTTATCAATTTACAACTTTTGTAAGGAAGGTATGCTGAGAATACCAGCTTCCGGGGCAAATAATGAACAGAGACTTAGAGGATAGCTGATTTATACTTATTCTCATAGGAGGGAGAGATGCCAAGGGATTTGCTTTAGTAGTGCTAGCTGTGATTCCTTGCCTGTTGGAAGAGGTCGTCTAACAGCCTAGGCACAGTAAGGTGACAGATTTTTGGAAGACGAGGAAAAACCTTGCCGCTAATCAAGATTCAACCTTCTTCAAAATCCATGCAGATGCATCATTCATGTATTGTCAGAGAATGATTAATACTAAAACATTATTAATGATTAAAAATGGCAAAGTTGAGATTGGATAGGTGGCACATGTTGGAAACTGAAGGATCATGAAGGATTATTGTGTCAACAATGGATTGGAGATCCTTGAATAAAGTGGATCCATTTATAGGCTGGATTTTCAGGAGTTATGGAATTTTTTGTTTAGTGGCAGGTTTTTTTTGGTATCCTTTTTAAAGCCTAAGCAAAGGTGTTACCTGAAAACTAAGCAGCTTTAAAATTTTACTTGCCACAGGACACTTTTCCTGACTGAGAGGAATATTTGTGCTTGCAGTCTTACTTAACAGAATTGTAATGATGAGTATTTAAAACCTAATTCAAAGGAAAACTACTTCTAGAAAATAAAGTCATGGGATAGACAGAGAACGGGGAGAAACAGCAAATTATATGGAGGAAAAAAAGACTATTCCATTTTAAATTATGCTTAGTCTCATAAAACTCTTTTCAGAGCAGACTCTCTGGCTGCAGGGAATAGTTTGCGGGTTTTTTTTCTGCAAACAGTACAAGAATAGGATTTTAAAGTTTGCTCAAAATGCTAAAACTCTCTCCATCTCATGCTGAAATAGGTTTTTAAGGGTCTCTTGATGTACTTCAGTAAAAACTTGCTTGTATTTTGGTAGTTTTTTGCTTTTCTAATGTCTCCCAAACATTTCAGAATCTAATTACAAAAATAATTTCCATGCACTTCATCTGAACAGTTTCTTAAAATACAACATTTATTCATAGTACTTGTAGTGGAAGGATTTTAGTCAGCAAAGAAACCAACCTATCCTTCTCCACATTGAGGATGGTTGAAATTGTCTCAGGCTCCTCCCTTTCTGGCAGTGAGGATCTGCCTGCTTTACTGCAGATATAGATTTGCTATTTTGTTAATTTTTCTTTTGTAGGCTTCAGGGATTTTCTCCTTTTACATTCTTCCCTGGTTGACAGTCACTGGAATGGGGAAGGTAGAAGCAGGGGAGATTGAAAGTAGCCTGGTGTAAGCCCCAAAACCTGGCACAGTCAGCTCTGGTTTCTCTGGATCTGTGTCTCAAATGAAGCTGTTGGAGCAGCACACGTGGTTGGTCACGCAGAGCAGGGGTGTCTGTTCAGTCTGGAGAACAGCTCACACCCCTCAGGGAGGTGTCTCTGGAGAGACTCTACAGGTCATATGCACAGAGAGGAGAACATAACAGTTATCAAGAGCAGCTTCTGTGGTTGTAGCTTAGTATTGTATTCTCATGGTCACACTTCTTTTTTTACCAGATTTTTTTCTTTCTTTAAGGAGTCAAATCCTATTAATTCTGAAAGTCGTGTGGTGTTTTAGGTATCACCTTCAATCTCTTGTGTTCAATCTGCTCACACCCATTCTCATGATTTCTAGGTACTATCTTTGAAAATTTTGGGGACTACAAGCCTGTATTCATTGCCTTAATTCCAATACGTGCAATGTTACTTCTATATCTGGGAATGCTATTTAACCTGAAGTTCTTTGTTTTTATTGGTTATGATAACCAAAGAAAGAATAATAGGGAGAACAGAATATGTGGGTAGGAAAGGGGTCTAACATATTCTTTAACCTCCTATGAAAGTCAAGCAATCATCTGTGAAGACTCCCTTCTCCTGTGGAGAATTTGGATACCACCACTTGTGGTGAGTTTATATCCTAGTCATACCTATTCAGTACCGAAATATATTTTAAATTTTATCCTACTTATTAAAGTACTGCTCTGTCACATTGCGTAAAGAGTATAAATACTCTGGTGGGTACAGGAAGGGAGCAAAAAGATCTATTTCCTGATCTCCACATTGAAATCTTCCTAAAATTTGTTGATGCGGTGTTTTGGATTTTTTTTTTTCTTTTTGCTTATTATTTGACATACATTTTTGTGAAATTAAACTATATTGTCTAAATTGAAAATCCTGTATTTTTTAAGTACTTGTGAGAAGGAAGGGAATTAACTCCAGTGCTGTACCCAGCCAGACTCTTGTGTACTCTGTTTATCCATGTGACACCTCAAAATTATCTTGTTGAAAATCAGAGAGAATCAATAACTTTTGGTTTTGTCTTAATCTAAGTGGAGTTTAGTCATGTGACTCTGAATGGGGAACAAATTTTCCTGAAGGTTTTCCTTCTTTCTGAGCGGTAGACAGAGCAGTATTCTGCTGCTAGTGTCACTTTCAAATGACACTGGAGTTACCTTATTTCACTGTGTTAAGAAAGCTCAGAGACTGTCATTAGAGCTACTTTTTATTTGGAAAAACTCTTTGGAGTCTGGAGACTGTGCTCCATTATTGTTAATTAAAAAAAAAAATCACTCAGTATAGCCAATTAAAAAAAAAAGCTTATGCTAAGCATATTAAAGATGGCATTAAATCTGCCTGTAGCAATGTTCCCCAACATTGCTGGCCTGGGGGTAATGATATTGAGTGAGTCATGTGCTCCAGGCTTATTGTAGTTTATTCTTCCCTTCAGCTTAAATTCAGGTTTTTAATTTCTTCTGCCTGTGAATGATGTTGGGGGGTATCAGGGGCAAACAGAGCTCGTGAGTGCTGGGGATGCAGGGCTGGCCTGCGGTGCCTCTCCTTTTGCTGCCTCTTATCTTTCACATTTGTGTACTTGTTATGGACTTATTCCTAGAGTTAACTAAATTCCACAAAATGTTTAATAATCTGAAAATTAAGCTGGCAGAGAAGTATGTGGCATGTGCGAGATCTTCATATGATGTTGTTACTAATGTGTACAAGTGAGCACAACCATGCTTTCCCATGCAATTTTAATGTCCTAATGTCCTAATCCCAGAAAATTAGGCAGATACTCCTGTTCGCTGAAAATACTGAGGTATTAAGTACAATAATATGTTAATATGTTCAAATTCTGAGTTGGCATTTTTAAGATGCTAAATTATGATTTAAATCCCATTGCTCTAAATAATTGCTAGATCAAAAAATAGATTTTTTTGCCTTTTTTGTCTCATATGGGTGTTGTACATTAACACTGCACACTAACTGTGAGTTATGTGATCAGTTCTAAACTGTTGGTTTTCATCCATATTAAACAATTACAGCTGAGTTTCATGGCCCAGCTTTCATTCCTCATGAGTTGCTGAGGCGGGTTAATGTAATAACCTGTATCACTTTAACAGTCTCATCATAATTTTATTTAGTTTAATATTTACATAGGTCAAAATATCCACTTTTTCTCAGCTTCTTTGCTTTATGAGAACCCCAAACTAACCAGCACAACTCTTCATAGTCTAATGGAGAGAACAATGAATGCTGTTGCCACAGCTAGAAAGGAATTTGACACACTGATGCATGAACACAGAAATGTTTCTCTCGTGAACTCACTGGAAAGCTCATGTCACATTAATGTATGCCATCATTTATAGATTTATTGGGTAAACCTGGAGATACTAACACTTTAACTTATTTTACAGGCAAAAATCTGTTTCCCTGGAAAAACATTGTGGAATTGGTTGTGTCTATGATACTCGAGGCCAGATAAGATGAAGTGTCTAGTTTAGACTAAATGATGTTATATCTTGCAAATGTCAAGCTAATTAAACCCCAAATAGTGGGAAAGAAACTCCATGCAATTTTTATTATTTAGTCTTAAAGCCAGATTTCAAGGATGCCTCCATGAGCTTTATTTAATTGTTTTCTCTATTCACTAGAGAGTTGGTTGAGATAGGAACAGGCTTAGGCATGAAAAGTTCATCCTAGGTCCTGAAGTTTTTAGACAGGGATTTAAACATATATCTATCTCTATATCTCTATCGAAATAGAATTGCCAATTTGTATTGTCCTCAGTGCTGTATCTTATTCTCCAAATGACTGTAAAGTGAGGTTTTTTTTACATGCACTGACAAAAACCAGTTGTGCCTGAATCGTCTGTGTGGCAATTTATAAAAGTATGCAATTATTATTTTAAATGCTTGTAAGTAGGGCTTAATCATGTTGCAGTGCAAACACAAAGCAATAATTAGTCCTCATCTCAGAGATGCTATGTGTTAAAAAGACCTGATGGAGGTACAAGGAGAGGAAGCAACGTAGTGGTGGCAACTGCTCATGTTAATATGATTATTTAAATCATATGATTTATTAAAGTTTTGCTGAATCAGAAGTCAAGAGAAGGCAGCAGATGTGTTTCAGGCCCTGCTCTTCTGTAGCCAGCTAGGAGAATTCTAAATATGCTATGGTCACGAAGATGAACATTTGGATAAAACACCGAAGTGTAGAAATGTGATGAGGGAGGAATGAGCGTGTCCCCTGGAGCTGGGCTCTGTGTTCATGGCAGTGACGGTTCCTACAGGAGTGCACTGTTGTTTTACAGAGCTGCTTCCCTGCCTAAAGAGACAGGGCTGGACACACCTGGGGAATCTGAGCCACCAGCGTGCAGCCACAAATCTGGCACGGTAAAACCTATCAGACCACTGAAACCAGTAGGAAAGGTGGTGTGACCTACAGATGCTGCTGAAACAGTGTTTTATCACTCTTCATGATTTTTGGAGGCTCTCACAAATACATCTTGGGGCACTTAGATCCTAGCCAGCCATGTATCTTCACATAACAGACATCAGCAGTAACCATTTCTCCTACCCTTGGAATTTCACAGCTTTGCTTGGGAAAATAGGTTTGTACTTCACTTGAAAATGCACTGAATGCCTTCCCGTAAACCCACTACAGAAAGGACTGTTTCTGCCTATATTTGGAAATGGCAATGCAGAGTAGAAAGTGTTGTTGCCCTAGAAAGGTCAAGATTCCAGTTTAAAAGCAAAACACTTTTGCCAATGTAGCTGGTGTAAAACAGGCTTGGATTTCTAGATGTTTGCAAACCTAGGGCCTGCCGGGCCCCAATGCTTCCCAGATAGTGGATAGTGTTGCATGTTCTGATACATGGTTTGGCAAAGGCATAAGCTTTTACTGTATATGAGGTCTAACTGGAAACCACTATCATTAGCATTGTAGGAGAGAATTATTTATATTGCATATTAATTTATATGTTATGAATATTATGTGAGATAAAGCTGTTTTATGCATATAAAAATTTCCATATATATGCACATGCATATGCTTTTCATTGCAGTGCTAATTATAGGCCAGCTGTGACTGATCTGACAGTCTTATGGTATTCTCCGGTGTAACATTTCATGTGTTCTGATGATGTGAATTTCTGCAGTAATGTCTATTTCTTTTGAGAATGCTTCTCAGAGCTCTGTGAGAGAGTCTACAGATTCTGAACTTTTACTGCCTACTGCAAAAGATCATCATTAATTTTTAGGGAACAATTGAAATAAAGTTTGCAAAAATCTAGGCATACCTATGTTATTATGACTGTACAGCCACAAAAAAAACTTTCATAAAATCAATAGATAAAAATTTGAACAATAGATAGACATTTATAATTCCTTTGAATGCAGTGAGTTTTGAGAATAGCATCCAGCACAATGCAGTTGGTGGCCTAATTTTCAGGACTGTTGAAGTTAAAGCTTCTCTTCTGTTATAGAGCAAGAAACTTCTATACCACTAAGATGCTTGCAGTTTCATGACAAGAATCTCTGTGAGGAGAAAATGGTTAACTGATTTTCATCTGATCAATATGAAGCTGGCATGAAATCTTTGCTATAGCAGTTCCCATGGAGGTGATGAGCTGCTAGATGAAGAGTTTATACTGGTGTTATTTTTTGCTCCTTCACTTGTGTATTATGTGTATGTGATATAAAAAGGACTTGAATGCTTTCATTGTTTCTTTCTCTCTGCCTAAAGGAGCATGCAAACTTAATGTTTGGTGCATGCCAGAGAGTCTCTGGCTCTGATGACTCTCTATTCACAAGAATCCAAGTGATGTCTCCCAAAGACACTGTGTAAGTTGATGTTCCCTGAACAAAACCAGCTGAAGATTTTTTCTTTGCTGTTCATGAAAGGAATGCCTATCTTTTTGCCTATACTTATTGCTGAATCTGAGATTACCTCTGAAATGATCTTTATGTATCATGATTGAATAACCACATTCCCAGCTTGGGGAATGTGCAGAGGCAAATTCTTGTGAACAGTAGTCAGATAAAGAAAAAAGACATACCCAGATGGGCTGTGATTTATAACACTACAGTCAAACACAATGAACATGCAGATCAAAAATAAGTATGGCTTGTAGCTGTTTATGGAAATACAGCTAGGAAGAAGCTGTGAGGAACAAGGTTTGCAGATAAAAATATGTAGGAATCTAACACAAAAATGTCTTGAGGACAATAGATATTCCTTGCTTCCAAAAAGGCTTTTCTTTTCTTCTAGTAAAATGTTTTATGAGAAAAATACCTCACCTTGGAGCAGTAGTATGTTGCAATATGCCTTAGTGTGAAGAAAATCTAGGAAGGGGTAAGGCAACTTCTCTAGATGGAATTGAGGAAAGATCTTGTGTCTGATCAAGAAATCAGAAAAGGGAAATGATTTCTAGAAATGTGAGCTTTCTTTTTCTCTACTACTAAGATAAAGAATGCCTATATTGTCTAGTTTCAGAGAAAAATTAGTCTGGATGTGTTGTTAAAACAGATTTTGCTAGTGTTCGCTGGTCTTATTGATCTTTTTAGATAGCCTCACATGCTCTACAGAGTAATGCTAGAAACAGACTTCAGCAAAAGCTGGAAGAGACCATCTGAAATGATGGAAGGACAAGTTGTAATTGATGACTCTGTGCTTTATAGAAAAAACTTTCCTTTTAATAAAGTCCCATCCTACATGATTTCTGGTTGTTATAACTGACTAACACTGTTAGTGTTTAATCAGCTTTCTCCATGGGATCTGTGAAGTGCAGAATGATGTTTTATAGATTTGTGGGGAGGGCAGGGAAGTTACTTAATATTTTTGAGCATCTCACTTTAGGTACTTGCTCAGGATAATAGCAATTTAATTCTCTATCTAGGCAGAGGTCTCCATGGTTTCATCAAATTCTTGACTTACATCAATAGAAGTGTTGGAATCAGTATTTTTGTGAGTCCTGACCAGAACAGCTTTCATAAAGTCAACAAAACTAGGGTGAGTGCCTTCTGTGTGTGTTTTTCTGTGAATGCAAAAATGTTAGATTTCAGAAGTTTTCAAACTGGCTGGTGTTGATATTGTAGTGGGTCTGGAAAACATTTAGGAAATAACTTCCTTTAATGACAAGACTGGGAAATTATGTCTGTCCTTGAGTTGCAAACTTCTCTTGCCATCTATTTATTCTATTTGTTACTTGATGCTTCTACTTTAAAGTGGCTTTAATATCTCTCCTACTGGATGTTTTGAAGGCTGGCACATGTATAATGCCTTGAGCCTTTCAGGTCCACAGCTAAAAGGCATTGGAAAGGTTACTGGTTTTACTATTTGCTGGCAATCTGTATTCCTAAGGGTTAATACAAGAATAACTTTAGCTTAGCACAGTTGTCAGCCAATTTAAGGTGAAGATTTCAGAGATTAGTTCTGACAATCCTGTGGAACACACCATATGTCATCTTTTGAAAACTGAAGACAGTATTCCTTCTGGTCTTTGTTGAGAACTTAATGAGGTTAGAGAAATGTCCTCTGCCTTTTAAAAGACACAAGGGTAGAAGGCCTTGATTTGAAAAATGCTGATCAACAATGTATGTTTAGTGAGAAAACAAATTGAATTATGCTGCTGATTTTGTTTCTGTCCTGTCTCTCAATAACAGTTTCAACACAAAATGATTTAATTGTAATTGCTCATAAACCCCACAATTTGTGACAAGCCAGAGTGGAATCCTGTAGGGATGACTGATTGTTGAGTTTGCTTACTCTGTTTTAGGATATCTAACCCTGACAGGGCAGACTAATAGCTATAACAAAGGTGTAGGAGCTCTCAGCTGCAGAGCTGTTTCTGGTTGGGGATCACTGGAGGAATGAGCCACAATGTTCCTCTGCCTGAAAGAACTGACGTGCCAGCATGCCTCAGGCCAATTACAGTGTAATGATGTTTTCATTGTTTCACTGCTTCAAATATAATGAATGTTGCGTCTATGACAGAAAAGTAGTCTTTATTATGAGAAAAGGGACTGGAAATAAATTGTGCATCCAGCTGCCTTGCTGGCTGTGTATTTTGCTGTCTGGGTCTCTTAAATGACAACCCAAAAGATACCTGGTTGCTGTGCTACATGCTCTGATCATTTTGGATATGTGGATCTCTGTCACCTACCAAATAGCCAAAAATGCTTCTAAGTAAAGTTTTAAATATTAGAAAATCAGTCTTTAGGGTTTGACTGTTTTTCTTACGTATTTAATATTCTGTCAATTAAATTGCACTTGTATTTTATATCTATGTCTAGCAAGTTACAATTGAGAAATACTTGTAGATATTTTCCTTCCTTTTTAACTAAAGAATTCCTCTTTTTAAACAAAAAGTATCCACAATTTCTTCTGTTCATTTGATCTTTTCTTCTTTAAGCAAACTTAAATTTTGAAATATAGGATTTAGGGATGATGTGAGGTTCTTTTTAATTTAAAACTAAACCAGGAAAATAAAGGACAGCTTATAATTTATTTTTTCTTTCCCTGTTGAAAGTATGAGCAATGAGAAATATGTCATAAATGAAAACCAACATGATATTAGACATAAAGTACTTTTCTGAGACTGTTGGATTTGGATCAAGAGATTGGATCTTCTTCTGACTTTGCTATTGATTTCCTAGGTGAAGGTGCTTAACTTCTCTGTATATTTGTGCAGGAGCTCATCTCATAAGATTTTCGTATACTTTGCATCCATATTTTTTTATTAACTGACATGTGGAGGGAGGGGAAAAGTAAATAAGGTGCAAAGGGAGACACTGATTCCTTACTTATCCAAATGCTATCACACTATGAGAAAACTTGCTTTTTGAGAGAGTAATACAACATTGGTAAATCTAAATGGATTTAAGTTTGTGTCTATTTAAGGTGAGTGATCAAAAGAGCCAAGTGGCACAAAGCAGAAATGGTATGAGAAACAGCAGTAATAATGAAGGCAATTAGTTTACTTTCTCTGAGAGAACAAGATGTTTGCTGCCAGCTAAACATCAAATTGTTCATCCCTGGCAGCTGGGGATGGTGTGTGAGGGGGCAGGAGCAGAGTGGTGAATTGGCAGGAGTTATCCTTTTCTCTCTTTCCCAAAGAGGTTCTGGGCCTGGAGCAGCTGGGACAAGGACACTCCTTCCTGAAGAAGCAGGGCTCACCTGCCTTCCAGGACAGAGGGGACCTGTGCTGGTGAGCTGAAACTTGCTGTTCTCCTTGAAGTGCCTGCAGCCCATATCCTGGGGATGAATTAGTACTTTTCTAAAAGCTGGAATATCAGGATGCCTTTAAGTCTGCTGAGATGACTTGACAAGGTGAATGAGATGGGAGGGTTTGGTGAGCAGGGATGGATGTCTCCTGGAATATGAGATTTGAATGTCTGATTTCCACATTGAAAATGTAGCTCAGGGTGATGGCTCAGTCTGCCTGTGATGTGAAACACAAAGTAAGAAAACAGTGATGTGCCTGCTGAACTGAGAAAAATAGAAGGCTAGAAATGGTGCCCTGGGGCTGTTGGCCTGTAGGAGTGGATTACTAGTAGTTGAATATCAATGGAATTTAAATTCTGTGAAGAAACTGTCCTTGGACAGCTTTGTAGGAGATATATTTGGGTCTTAAAAGGCAACTAAACTAAGAACAAGTCATCCTCTCATATTCCAGAATCTAGCTTGTGATGGAAAGTCTTTTCATTGAGCAAAGCTAATATGAGCAGCTTTATTTTTTACTGATAGTGAACTATGAGGCAAGATATGTTTGGGTTTTTTAAAACCGAATACTATTTACCATATCTTTGCTATGTAATTACTCATAAATTCAGACAGAATGCAAGGTCTTCCTAGCCTAGTTTTAGGAGTTTTGAGTAAATGAGGTACATAAGACTTACATCTGCTTAATAGAAATTTTTTCTTATGGAGAATTATTATCCAAATTAAAAAGTATTTCTATGTACATTTTGTACAGAAAAAGCAGGAACAGAGAAATGAGCCTTTGCTTTCACAGCATGTGTATGATTTATCAGGCATTGCATTCTTTCCCTGGGGAAAGGTTGGTCAGCTAAAACATGCAGTGGGGATGTAATGTGCTTTTTATGGGTTTGCCTTTTCCCCTCCTTTCTGTTACCTGAGATGTTTTGTACACGTACGTCAACATAGCTTTTGTTAAGACTGCTTTAGGATTAGCACTATTAAAATGAACTATTGGATTTAAAATTTCTATGTTGCTAGGATGAGTTCTCTGTTGTGGTAAAAATTTATAAATTATTTTCACAAAAAAGACTAATGCATGAAAATACTTGTTACTGTGAGAGACGACAGTTCTATGGTATTATATTTCGAAAAGCTGCCAAAAAAATACTGTATGAATAACTAGCAATGCTCTGAAATGTCTAGTGCTGTGCCTGCAAATTGCTCCTTGGCATGAAATGTGTTTTGCAGCTGTTATAAAGGTACATCAAAGCCTGGGCTAGGGGAAAATTCAAACTGGCAGGCAAAGAAAAAAGTCCTGGGTGCAAATAGTTGATCTGCCCAGAGTGAGATGAAGCCAAATATTGTTTGTTCTGCATTGTCTGACAGAAGCATTGAGCAAAAAGTACACGCAGGCCAAATTCACTGCTTGCATAAACAAGCTGAATGTCACTGGAGTCAGCTGTTTGCACCAACAGTAAATTTGCCTTCCAGGTTTTAAATGATTCCTACATTCTTTAATGTCAGAACATAAAACAATGCTCATTACAGGGTCTAAATTAGCTAATTATGCAAGTTTCCTGTTTCTTGCTCCAGAAATGGGAGGAAGGCTCCTTGTACTACTAAGGAACCTTCAGCCCTGGTTTGTATCATTTGGATCTGGCACAGGGAGGTTCTCTGTGAAGCTGTGCAGGGAGAGATGGATATAAAGGCTCAGGGCCTTTGCCCAAATGCAAAGAGATTCCCCTGGCAAGGCCCATGGCGGGGTCAAACTGGAGAACACAAATGAGCTGTGAGGCTGCAGCAGGGGAGTTGAGCAAATGTTTTTATTCCTTGTCTCTTGACTGGGTCAGACTTGGCGCCCTTGGGTGGCCCTTGGGTGCTGCTTCTCCCTACTTATGCACATGCCACAGCCCTTCGCTCTGCACTGTCTGTTCAGATCAGTCCTAGGGAAATTTTAAATGGACTGCTCTAAGGCCTGCTCTAATTTTGCTTTTCTTTAGCCCTGTTGGGTTGGTGGATGGGTAGTGTTGGGAGCCTACATGGGGTCTCAGTGAAGATCCAGTCATAATTTTTGTTGCTGCCACCCATGTCTGCCTTCCCTCCCTCCCATGCTCTTGCCCTGTTGTCCTGCAAGCAGTGGAGGTAAAAACCCAGAGAAATCACTTCTAAGTAGGTAATACTCTGCAGGATGCATCCTGACACAAGGGACTCGATCCTCACCGTGTATAGAAATTTGATGGTAATTGAAATCCGGTTTATTTTTCAAATCCTTAAGTATTAATACTAACACATTAACTTAATTTACAAGAAAATAGAATAGTTTTGCCTGATAACAATGGTGTAATATACCATCCACATCTGTTATGTGCTCCTCTGGGAGCTTCTCTCTATTTAAAACTCTCTGTAATGATCCTGCTTTCACTGTTGTTGGGTTTTGTGTAATTACCCATCTTACAACGAGGGCAGAAATTAGTTTGCTTTCTTTTTAATTTTGTTTTAATGGGTCTGCTTTAAGTGACTTGATGTTCTTGAAGGACTGATTGTTTAAAATAAAATAATATCACAACCCTTTCCTTACCCAAAACAATGAAACTCTTTAGTGGGGACAAACTGCATTGTGAGCTTGTTTGTTTATTTTCCATCTGGCAATTTGCAGAAGAAGAATAATTTGTGTTACTTTTTGAATATGGCCAGTTTTCTACAGAATTTTAAAAGTATATAAAATTCTGTGTTTTGCACAGGAAACATTTTACTCCAGAAAAATAACTCATAGTTCAAATGTTTTTGGATGATTCCACTCAATCTTGTTCTTCTCAGCTTCCTCATGGGAACTAGATGTAACTCATGAGCTGAATTTCTTTGCTTTGCTCTGTCTTCCATATCATCATGGCCTGCAGGAGAGAAAATTTCCAATAAATATTGGAAATTCCTATGATACTGGAACAACCTCCTTTTTTCCTCATTAGTTTTACTCTGTTTCTTAACCTTTTATTGAATATTAGTGTACTCTGTTCTTTATAAAACATATGACAAAGATTATGCTATGTGGCTCCTATAAAATACCTGACTGAAAATGCAGGATGAATGAAGCTTAGTGAAAATCATGCACTTAGTCCCCCACATTCATGTGTATCAGCAAGGTGAGCTTTTAGGAAGTATTTGAATGAGAAGTAATCATTCAATAACTGTGGAGTGCTAATGAGGGGAGCAGCAGTTTTTGCTTTGTCTGGTAAAAAAAATGTAGGCTCCCAGGTGAAAACTTGGCATTGGGGCAGAAATCATCATTTTATTTGAAACTGATTCTTTATATAGTTAATATGTTTGTTCTAAGGATTTAGCGTCAGTAAAAGGCATAAATTATTTGGCATAGAAGGAGTGTTTGCAGCATTAAATAGTGAAGATTAATGTGCCAAAGCTGATTCCCATGTCAATGCTGCCCTAGAAAACCCAAAACTTACTTGTGGAACCTGGAATAGGACTTTGAGAAACAGGATGTCATCCTTTGATTTGGGATGAATCTGCATCCAGAAGCAGTACAGAACATGCTCATGCCACTGATATGAAATACTGATGCTTCCCTGAAGGAAGCTGTAGCTTTTTGTTTAGGCAGAGAGACAAATATCTCAGCAATGCCTGAGTAAACAAGAGACTTAATATATGGGAATGAAAAAGCTGGTTATATGAACTTTGTATTTTGGCTTAGTAGCTTCCTTTACTGTCATAGAATTACTGCTCACGAGCATATTTTAGGCTCCAAATTTTTGTATATAAATGAAGATAAAATTAATTCTATACATCACATGCAGGTACTATGAGGAAAACAACTTGAAAACCTGATGTGATCCATATATTAGTAAGTATTGTGTGTAAGAAATGACTAATGGTGAACACAGCCACTAGGAAAAAACTAAAGCCCTCCGTTTACTAGTCTATTTCTGCACAATTTTGCTTTTGCACATAAATCACAGGGAGGCAGACCTGGTTTCTAAATGGCATTTTTTAGTCTATGTATATAGATTTCCAAGCTTACTAATAATTTCTTGAGTTTGAACTGGTTTGGCTCAGGCCCTTAATGTGATCTACTTTAATGCAAGTAGATATAAAACTATATGGAACAATGATACTTTGAAAACCCTGTTGTCTGTCAGTAGGTCACTTCTTGAGCTATATATCTTGATTTTCAGACCACTACAGTCAATAGATATATTTTTTTCTACAGGCTACCATTAAATCAGCTATATTTCCCAACTCTTTTTTACTGCAAAATGATACAAGAAAGAGCTTTAAATTTCTGTTATTGGAGACAAAGGCAGAACTGCTGGGAAGAGGAGAGGAGACAACCGTAGAATTTCACATAGAAATCAATTTGATAAATAATGGAAAACTCTGGGACTTTGAGCACAATATTTTCTGAACTGGATCTTTCTGGAGGTTGTTCATTTTACCAGGTTTTATTTCAAAAGTAATGCCATAAATTTTGGGAGAAACTGGAGGCAAAACTTCCAGATTAATGGCATTTTGTAAGGAAGGTGCATTTTTAAAGTATGTGTAGTTGGATTTTTCTAAAGCAATTCAATATAAATACCTTGTGGAGCTAGGTCTTAAAGTTTCATTTCCATCTGCATTGACTGCTTTAGTAGATCTTTGGATAAATGTCTAAAGAGCTTGGAAGGCTGAGTAAGTATTTGATCCACTGAAATCTTCAGCCTTCTCCCAGAAAAAGATCAAGAGCAAATACTATTTTTACTGCTGCTTTCACTTGTATGAATATTACTGAAAAGACATCTATAACAATGCTCAAGGAGAATGAGTGTCGCATCTATTATGCAAGTATTATAGTGTTTCTAAACCAGATAAAAATAATGTTCTCAACAGACACTACAAAATGAGCTCCAATCTAATTGCTCTCAACACTATATTAAATCACTCCCATTTGCACCTCGCTAATGATTTCAGATGTTCAAACAAGCCATTTTTAAACTGATCAAAGTCTGCTGTGGTTCTAACACTGATTCATTTCACCATCTAATCAGGTCTCCGACAAATTCCTGAGTACTCATTCCCTTGGAAGTAATTTGCAAGTGGTAATACTCAGGGTATTATGAATTGGTGCAACATCCAGCTGCTGGTAAGAGATACAGCAAAAAGCCTGTGTTTAGAAGAGTATACAGGATAAACTCACTTGGCCACTGTTCATGCTATGACAATAGAGCAGACTTTGCATGTATACTTGGATGTGGCTTTGCACCTTGTTCTCAATGTTTTTTGTAGATATATAGCTGTTACAGCATCTCAGGATATGAATGCCTCTGAAATTATAGTTTTTTAGTGATTGCCCCCACTGGGGCTTCTTCAGCCAAGGGTCGAGATGAGGCAAGCATTTCTCTGGCACTTTCCTGTACCTGTGTATGACAGGTGCATGAAGATGTATGGAAGTCTAACTTTACTCAACAGGATGCAGTTTCTGTTTCTGTGTTCCAGGACTTCTAAGACTATTGCTAACTAAAATTCTTTTGGGCTTCCATCATTCCTTGTGCCAGAACCTTACAGCTCCAGTGTGTTTTTCCAAATCCTGCATTTGCATAGAATTCTCAGGAAGTTTGTTCTCACCCTGCCTACAAGTTGTGCTCAGACTGTTTTACAAAGCAGAGTCTTGGACAACAGCTTTGGATTTTGCAATGTGTTCCTAAAGGAATGTTTATTTGTTCCCTCATGTAAATGGACTGGCTAGTGATTGACACGAATTTTTAAAATAGAAACAGGCATTAATTTGTATACAGTAAAAACCTGTTAACTTGATCACAGAGTTAACTATAGTTGTAAGGGAGTGGTAACCTTCAGGTTGTACTGTGTCATTTCATCACCTGTTCTTGATCTTTCACTTTGACTTATCCTCCACAGAAGGCTGCATATTGAGGAATTTGCAGTAGTAAGTTGGATCATGTTAAACAGATTAGTGATTTTCCAAGAATTTGATGCTGCTATTTTTCCAAGGAAGATTCAAGTACACTTTTTTTTAAAGGTAGAAATAATTGCTTTTCATATCCATTTTGCTGGTTTTACTGACAATGCAATTTCCAGCATTTTAATGGGTCCAAAATAAAGATCTGCTTATTGTACTTAGATGTCCTTTGTAAGTTTTTTAGTAGAGACTTTACTGATGCCAGAGTGAGCTGACATCTGCAAAGTGGTGTTTGCTAGCCTGCCACTTCTGCTCAGGAAATACTAATCAATTGGACTAGAGCCACTTAGGATGCTTACATGCAAAAATTCTGGCTGTTCTTCATCACTTTTAATTAAACAGACAAAATTCTATCTATAGTTAAGGTCAGACATTCTGCTAGCTAATGACTTGTATACATTGACTGAAACACTGCAGAATTTTTCCCTCAGTGATCTCTTTAAAATACTTAAAATTGAGAGAAGATTGCTAACTAGATAATAGTGGTCTTTGCACATCAAATTGAGTCCAAATATGCCACGTCATTGGCTTTGATTTAGAAATGATTTAAAGTTCAAACTTCACAAAATAACACACCTCAAATTTGAATAACTCAGAGAATTTTGCAGATACAAATGATTTGGATAGAAATAAACTTCTGCTGGGTAGGATTTAAAATAGGAAATTAATTTAAAAAGGAAAAAAAAGAAATTTAAAAAACAGCAAATGGGCTCTAATTTTGTTGTAACAGTTGACAAGGTATAGAAAATATCTTAATAAGAGTACAGAAAATTGCTTGGAATACCAGTGAAACTGTGAGGAGTTTTCATATATGTAAGTAAGGCTATTGCCCACCTTCATCCTGGTTCCCACCTGCACATGCATTTTGAGAGATGGGAGTAGGCAGCAAGCAAGGCAGAGACTTTCACGCAATTCTTGTGGAAGTTATCCTGTTATCCTGTAAAATTAGAGAGGGTACCACTCCTTGTCTACTTTGCCTTTGGGTCTTGGATCTAATAGGCAGATTCTTGGTATTAGTAAGAATTTGCTAGAACTGTTGCACTAAAACCAGATACAGGATTAGAGAGCAGCCTGCTCCAAGGGCCTGAGCCAGAGGAGTAAAATTTTGTTGGGGATGTGGATGAATCTTGATCATCAGCTATAGGGGCAAACCTGTGAGTTCCCATTTATGACCTGCTGAAAAGGAGGTTTTAAGGCTTTCTGCAGAGCAAAAAATGGAGCTGTCTGTATTTAAATTTGTCATCTGGAGAAAAAGGTTTATTCTCTCCTTCAAGAGAAAAAATTCTGGAGCTTTAAATTTAGTCTTTTACCCTGCCTGACAGTAGAGGGTGTCTAGAAGACTCTGAATATTTGAAAGGTGCATTTGCCTGGCACCTTTACTCCAATGTATTTGACTGGGAACACCAAATAGCAGACCAGCCTGGATGTACATATTTTCTCTTGCATTGAAACACTGTAAATAATTATCTTGACTAGATAGTGTAATTTCATTAAAGAATTATTAGTTCTCAAAACAGCTAAAAGATATTTTGAGGATCTTTCAACCTAGTACTCTGACATCAAGTTCCATCTTAGCCTTTTTACAAACATTTCATACCAAAATTATGCTAAAGGGAAGCTGATATTTAACAATAAATGTTATGAAAGAATATCTGTATTGTGAAATGGCGAAAAAAAAATTAGTACCAGATTTCCAACTTTACCCACAGCATTTTGGCAGATTTCACAGTCGTTTTCCATAGCTGGAGTACTTTCTCAAAAGACAGAGATAAAAGATATCTGAGAAAGAGTTGAAATATATTGCAGGCTTAAATAACATTTAATTGTCAAATCTAGAAATGAAAGAACTACAGATTTGTTGTAAACGAACTGGTGACGTAACTGAAAATATAGCTACAAATTCACACGCATTTAAAATATTTTATTTCCTGTTGTAAGCATAGTGAAATATTGAAGCATTTGATGAACAGCCTTAGGCTGTCTTTTGGGGTTTTTATTAATGATTAATGCAATGCCACATTGATAAATGATGTTATTGCTATCTTTTCTATAGTTTGGCTTTTCTAGCCATAAAATCTCGAATACTGTGAATTATATTTACACTTAAGATGAAATAAATTTTTGGCAACAGAGGAGCTGCATGGATGCAGAATAGTGTACTAGCTGTGGTTCCAGTCACAGAATGGTTTAATGGACAAGCTAGCCTAAGCCTATTATGAGAAGAGCTACAGCAAGTTGTTATGGTAACTGGAGCTGTACAGTAACAGGGTAGGATTAAACACTTGATTTTTTTCCCCATGTAGACTTCTGTGAAGCATTGTTTTCCACATACAAGAAAGAAAAAAGCATTTCAGAAGAAAATTAATGAAAAATAGCTCAGTTGAATGCTTGGATAAATTGGCTGTGGTACTTTCATGAAGTGCCTTTACCTTCCCAAATGACAGGTCTTGTCTCCTTTTGGGCAGAGATGCATATATTTACTCCACTGAAAGTCAATGTTTGCTTTGATTGGATGCTTTTTAGTACACTGCAGCTTTTTGCTGTTCCAGTTTTATTATTGTTGGTATGGTGATACTATTTCCATAGTTTTGCTTAGAGGTTGTTTGTATCATGAAATTTTGTGTCTCTGGGAAATCATGTTTATGTTGCCATACTGCTGCAGCAGGGGCCTGGAAGCTGGAAGGACTCAGAAAAGTGGTGGGCAAGATGGATGAGATTGTATGTTCTTCTTCCAAAGCCTGTGGCAACCATGTGGCACTTTGGTTATTCTGAATTCCCTTTGATAAGGATATTTTTCTTTCATAGTTTAAAACTTGCTTGAACCATGTTTAACAGGGATGTAAATGTGTGTTTCTATAATTTTCAGTACAAGCACAACTAATTTGACTCCTGCTTTTGTGTTTGTGTGTGTAAGACTGCTTGTAACTCTCATGCCTGTTGAATCTCTTTCATTTGTATTTATGTACTATTTTTGAGGGAGATGCTTTTTTTTCAGCAGTATATCACAGTGTTTGATAGGTTCCTAGTATGTTCTTTATCTTATGAGAAGTCTGCTTGCTTTTGTTTCATGTTTCATTTTGTTTCATATTTTAAAATTAGTTTTGCAGATTAAATATGTTGACAAACCCTATAGCACTTTCATCAGAATTCTGACTCTAGCTATCTGAACCTCTTTTAAATTTAAAATGTTTACTAATATATTGCTATAATCGCTGAAGGTTTTAGAATTTTGGTTGCTAAACAGGCTCCACAAATGCCTTGAACCCACTGGTTAGTAATCCAGTAGGATTAGAACTGGTCCATTTTGTCATGAGTGTTTTTTTCCAAAGTACTTTACTCTTAACATTTGCAGTCTGCTTGAATTATAGCAGTGCTCAGAAATAAGAGCTAAACTTTACTGACCATCAGAGCAATCCTCTGGTTCTCTAGTTGTTCTCCTCTTTGCAGTTAAAGCCTAGAGTTATACAAAACACTACAAATTAAAAGTTGAGTCAATGTCTTTCAGAACAAAGGGGGTCTCTGTTATGCTGATATTTTTTAGAATGAATTCCCCTCTTCAGATTCATAAATTTAAGTATGTGCCACTTAAAAATTTAGGATTGAACATTAGGGAACACAAAGCAGATAGTATATATAAAATATTTCAAGAAATAAAAAGGAATAACAGTGTAGATTGCAAGATATCATCCTGAGAGAGAATGATAAAATATGCACGGTTCAGATGACAATGACGCAAATAAAATGCAACATTTTACAGAAGTGAACCACAGCTCCTGACACAGCTCTGGCACTATCACGCGACTGGTGATTATTCAAATGTCTCCATGATTAATTCAGTTTGTATTGATGCAAATAATCCTAGAGGAGACCTGTGAGAGCTAATGCATTTTGCTTCTGTGGCTTTCCATTGATAGCACAAAACAGCAAGGAGGAAAGTAATTTTCATGATATTAATAATGCGATTGCAGAATCAGGTCATTTAAAAGAATGGTGCTGACTCAGCTGTAGTAGTGCAGGGTTGAACACGGAGATTAATTCTTGAGCATGCTACATAAAAATCCACTGCTGGATATCTCATTGCACTAAAGAGTATTTCCTCCTTTGTAGGAAATATTTAAAATGACAGCAGTTGATTTGATGCCTTCTTTCCTGCTGTTAGGAATTCTTCCATAACATCAGAGCTTCTTCTGTTGAAGTATTTACCTTTACACAGTGAGAGGGGGCTTGTCTTTCTCCCTCCTCCTTTCCAGAACTGGAAATTGGTTCCTTCTTTTATAATTCCCTGAAGGTCAGTGAAAGTCTGAGGGGATCATAACTGCTGTGCATGAATAGCTGTCTCAGCCAATGAATCTTATTAAAATCAGTGACGAGAAGGAGCAAACATTTCCTTTTTTTTGAAAGGACGTCTTCATAGATGTCACTGGAGGCAGGCTCCTGGCTGACTCTTGCTACCTTATGTAGTTCTAGTGGCAGACATCTGTGTTTTTATTTTGCTTTTTTTTTAAATGACCAGGCCAATAAGCTCAGCAGATATGCTAAAAGATGATTCTTGCACAAGTTCCTTAGAGAGAGGCAGCAAAACAAGAAGTATATACCCATTGGTTTTTTTCAAGTGCAAGTTAAAAATGCAGCACATAAAAATTTTGTTCCCTATACTTAAAAATGCAAAGTGGAAAATGTTTAAGTAAAAAATGCTTAAAACAAGGCTCTGTTTGTGGGGTTTTCTCTTTTCTTTTGGTTGTTTCTTTGTTTTTTTATGTGGAGTTCATGGGGCTAGGTTAAAAAGATTAGAGAAACAATTTCTAAACATTTACAATGTACTATTTTCGCATTAATGATATTTTTGCTTGCTTTGATAGGGAGCAGGAAAAGTCTATTTTTCTCTTGTGGAATTACAAAATTAAATATTAGCTGAAAGTTAAACATACATTTGTCTTTCTACTATTTCTAACATTGCATTTTTCTGATCCCAACTAATTTATGTTTAAATAATATATTACTTTCAAAGTAAATAAGAAAATAATGTAACACAATCTAGAAAAAAATTTTCCTATATTAAATGAGGCCAGTTCAAGACACTTGTAGTTTAAGCTTACTGGTGACCAGGAAAAAATGAGGGGAGCATTAGTGAAGAGTATTAGGAACATCATCTAGTAATTAGAGACATGAATATTTCTGAGATTCTGTAACAACACTGGAAGAGAGAGACTTATTTTCCTCCTTAGCATCTTTGGTAAATAACTGGACTACTTTGGCCTCTCTGCTCTTGAAAGTAAAGCTCATATTTTCTTGCTGAGAGTTGTTTCCACATTTTGTGGTTTAAAATAGGTCAGATATGTGCCATTGCCTTTGGCTGTGTATTGAGTCATATCACATAGCTACAAACCCACTGTCCTCTCTGAGAAAGTTGCAGCTTGCTGTCTGGGAGTACAGGCTTGGGCTGGGGGAAAGACTGATTTTTACTGAGAGTGCAGCATAGTAGTCCAGCTGCCACAAGGCCTTCTTCCACAAGTATCATCTTAAGTTTCCTTCCCAAATGCCAAGATACTTTTTGGGTAGGATTTGGATGGGGGGGTTGTGATAAAGCCTTTGATGCTGATTCAAATCATCTGACTCTTTTGTTATTCCTGCCAGGTTGGATTTGTACATTTGGTGCATTGCCAAGCGTGGCCCCAGCTGCCCTGCTGATGCCCAGCCCATAACAACCCCAAATGCTCTCCATTCAACTTCCCTGGCCTCGCTTGCCCCTTGGTGTTCCCCCTCTGGGTGCAGTCTTACCCCTCCTCTCTGTGCTGTGCTGGAGGGGGTTAACACTGCTGTGTGCCTTGCTGACTGGCTCCTGCAGCTGAAAAACAGTGAAATGCAAGCCCTTGGAAAAGGCTTCTGCTCTCTATCACTGATGTCCAGACCATAATCATGGTCCTGATGCTCTGAGGGCTGTCATGGGTCCCTGTGCAGCCAAGGGGAAAGGGAAGGCAAGAGCCTTGAGAAACTGCACTCCCTTGTCTTGTTTATGAAATGAGATTTACTCATGAATTGATCATAAATTTATGAAAAACATAGTTGAATGTCAAAATACTACTGTGTCAGTTTGTACTATGCTTCAGCTGAACTAAATTTGGATTCTGTACTATTGAATGCTGAGATGTGTGAAATTTGGCTGAGTACAGGACAGTTGTCATATTTGTCTGTGCTGAAGGACTGAAAATTGGTATATTACCTCCAAGTTTGCACAGGTGGGAGAATGATGTGGAAGAGTGAGTCATATCAATTTGAAGTAGGAATGAAGGCTAAAAAGGATTGGGTTAGTGTTTGTTTTTACCCTTGGTGTGACTCTGTTTTTAACCACTTTATTATCCTCTGTAGTTATTTTTTGCAAAGACATTTGCCAAGGATTCGTTTTTGTTTGGTTGCAAATACTATATGGCAGCTGGAAGCCTTTTTATGAGGCTTTCAAAAGCTGAGAAACTGGTTGTCAATGTGTGAAAAGTTCTTTGCTGGTACTCTAAACTGCCTTTCATTAGGATGTTGTATATTTAATGATTGCTAGCCCAATGGGGCATGCAGAATTTCCTGCTGTGGTCTTCTGTAAAAATTTATTGAAGAAAGACATTGGAAAATGTTGCTGGTATGCAATGATGCATGCAAAACATTCGCATTTGTGTAAAAGTAATGGAAATCCTCTGAAACAGTTGCTAGATTAAAACTAAGCCAAACCCTTGGTGATTCTAGCTGAGTTATCTGCACCACAGATATTGGCAGGTAGGGTAGGTGTTAGGTTTTTATTACCTCCTTTAAGCAGCTTTTGTACATTGGTGCTTTCAGATTCAGGATTAAAATGTTTTTCTTTTGGGAGAGAAAAGTAAGATACTGTTTTCTTACTTGTTCGCATGCATGTGCAAAATTACAGAACCGCAGCTAGAAATTGGACCATACGACCTATGAATAGAATTCCATCTTTCAATGCTTAACATAAAAATTTGAGATATGGTGTCTATCATAAATCTTGTTGCAGATTCTCTCTGTTTCTAGAAGTATGTTAAATTTTTATTTTTTTTCCATTTTGGAACAGCATGCTCTCAGAATGCAGATGTCAAAACAACCAGTGAACTGGATGCATTGGATCAAAAAAAGGTCTGACTGAGGAAAATATGATGTAACTCAGACTAGAGTGGAGCTGACACAGTCCTGAACTAAAGCTACTTAAGTGGTTTTCTGAAGTGAAAATGTTCAGGGATAAAAAGGCAATTTTTAGACCAGTGACTGGAAAGGAAGTGACTGACACAAGAGCTGTAAGAAGTAGATCCTGTGTTGGCCTAAGCATTAGGTGGTATTCAAGGGGTACTTTGCAGGCCAGACTCTGCTGCTCTTGCCCTGAGCTAAACACTAGATTGTATACTGAAAATACATTCCACATTCTAATTTCTAACCCTTCAGTTTATTAATGAAACTGTGGCTGGGGTTATTCTGCTGATGTGTTCACTTTAGATTTTAGTTGTAAATCCTGAAATTGTAAATATTTGGTCCAAGAGAAAAAATAGTATAAAGAGAAGCATGCTTCTTCTAACTGATCTTTCATATATGGCTCCATCCTCTCAGGAGGGTCAATCCCCTTCCAGACCTGCTGAAAGTTTACCTGGAGTCATTACAAAGATCCATTGGGATGGTGTAGTTGACTGTGACATTATGAAACCTGAAAATACCTAGAAAGAGCTGAGCTAAGATATGAGCAATTTAATGCATGTTATAGTGCATTGTTCATTTGTGTAAGGTGATATGAGTCCAATCAAAATGATCTGGGGATAGGGGCCAAACCACAACCATAAGTAATGTCAACAAGATACACGCAAGAGTTTTAGTTTAGACCTGAGGTATACATTGAAGTAATTTCAGCCACAGTACAGTGTTCTCTATGGGAAGCATGAATTCTCTGTGTGTGCTCTTGTACAATAGCATCTGAAAGACCCTCTATCATTCTCTGTACTGTCCTGCCCAGCAGATGATGCAGCTTTGGAGTCTACACCATTACAGCATGTTTAAATATAAATCCCAGTGAATTAGGAAGTTTTATTCAGAACACAGCCGTGTTTCAATTAAGTAAATACATAAATTATTTATTGATAGTCTGTCAGTGGGCCACCAAGATGGACTGCAGGAATGTGCTCTTTGAGGGAGCTGAGCTAGTATAAAGTCACATAGAAACTAAAGAGTGATCTAGTAGGTATTTATAACTACTTCAATATAGGGAGTTATGAAAATGAGAGAACCAAAATTCCTCAGAAGGTACAAATGATGTATCAGGAGGTAATGACCATGATTTCCGTGTGGGGAGGGTCAAGTCAGCCAAACCTCCTTCCCAGGAGTGCAGTGCAGCTCCCAGCCAGGTGACTGACCATCTCTGGGGACTTTTCTACTGATGACCTGATTCAGTTCTGCTGATAATCCTGCTTGGAGGATGAGACTAGACTGGACAGCTTCAGTGGTTTCTTGCAAGCAACCCTTCAGTGACACTGATCTCAGTTTCCTTGACCAAGTTTGAACCCCTAAGAGCTTGAAGGTGTTTAAAGGCTGGGTCCATGCAACACTCCACCAAGCACAAATTTCAGAAGAAAGCCTTCAGGTACTGTCATTTTGGTTCTTCAGGCAAATAAGGTCTATTTCAGCAGAGACTTTAAAATAATCTTCTATAGGAACCACAGTGGGAGTTTCTGTTTCAAATGGAAAGTATACTTTTTTGACCTTGACTTCTCTAAACTAGGCACACAGCAGCATGTATATATTTATGCAGGGAAAAACAATCCTACCAGATCCTACTTTGCATATGTAATTTGGTTACAGAGAAGAGAATGAGAGAACAAGCTGCTTGTGGCAAATATAAATAAATTAATTCATTACTGCATAGCAGTTCTTGCTGTGACATTATAGGGAGTTTTAAAATCTTGTAGTATAAAGTCTTATTGTCTTGGTTTGACCAGATGGACTAATGATCTTTTGGGTCCTGTTATCTGTAGTCTAATGACACTTTAAAATATTTGGATTCCACACTACACCAATTTTAAATTCACCATTAAAAGACACAGAAAAGAGGGCTGTTTATTTTCTTGGCATTTTTTGGGTGTGATTAGTGCTGTGTGAATAGAAAAAAGTGACTCTTGATAAGTCTTTGTGAAGGTGGTACTGATGTAGAAACTAAGCAGAGAGAAAAACTGCTTGCCCTGAATTACACAATAAGTCAGGTGCTTCTTTCTCTTCATTAATTCTGATGATAAAATGGATGTGAAATAATGCTTACACTGATCTGGAACAGCTGCTGAAGATCTTTTAACAGAACTCAAGTAGGAATAATGTCAAACCAAAATAGCTCTATAAGTAATTAGGCACAAATTAATAAAACCACAAAAGGCAGAGGCATATTATGAACTCTGATTTAATCCCAAAGAGAAAACGAAAAGGAGTTAAAATATTCTTGATGTATAGGTACAGTGACTTCTGCCTGGGAATTTAGATTCATCTCATCAATGTAAATGCTAAATATCTAAACAGGCAAGATCGAAGTGATTTCTGTGAGGCAACATGGGGAAAGCAGATGCTGCTGTTCTAATTATACGGACATCTTGTCACTGAGATTGATCAGCTGGATGTGTTATTGATCCTCAGTTGGTTTTGGGTTTATTTGTGATAGTGATGACCGCACGACTCTCTTAATGTTTTTTTATAATTATCCAGCTGAAAATGTTGTTTACAGCTCCAGTTTACCAAATTTCCAGCAAACAGCTGGATAAACACTTAATGTAATGGGTTAGCAACTGGCTCACAGGTCAGGCACAAAGGATTACAGTGAATGGGGTGACATGAGAGTGGTGACCTGTCACTAGTGGGGCTCCACAGAGCTTCATCCTCAGCCCTGTGCTCTTCAACATCTTCATAAATGACTTGGACACAGGACTGGAAGGGACTGAGCAGGTTTGCAGATTATGCAAAGCTGGGAGGAGCTGTTGACTCCCTCAAAGGCAGGGAGACCCTGCAGAGAGACCTCGACAAATCAGAGGGTTGGGCAATCACCAAACATGTGAAGTTCAACAAGGAAAAGTGCTGGATTCTGTACCTGGGGTGGGACAACGCTGGATGTAGGTTCAAACTGGGGAATGAGATGATGGAAAGCAGTGCCACAAAGAGAGACCTGAGGATCCTGGTCAATGGAAAGTTGGATATAAGCCAGAAGTGCCCTGGAAGCCAGGAGGGCTGAGCGTGTCCTGGGGGCATCAGGGACAGCATGGCCAGCTGGGAAAGGGAGGGGATTGTCCTGCTCTGCTCTGAGCTGGGGTGGCCTCACCTCGAGTCCCGGGGGCAGTTTTGGGCACTGCAATAAGAAAGGTATTGAACTATTAGAGAGTGTCCAAAGGAGGGCAACAAAGGTGATGAAGGGCATTGAGGTGAAGTGGTATGAGGAATGGCTGAGGTCACTTGGCTTGCTCAGCCTGGGGAAGAGGAGACAGAGAGAAAACATCACTGCAGTTACAACTTCCTCATGAGGGGAAGAGGAGGGGCAGGCACTGATCTCTGCTCTGTGGTGACCAGTGACAGGACCCGAGGGAATGGCCTTCAGTTGTGTCAGGGGAGGTTTAGGTTGGATATTAGGCAAAGCTTCCTCACCCAGAGGGTGGTTGGGCACTGGAACAGGCTCCCCAGGGAAGTGGTCAAAACATCAAGCCTGACAGAGTTCAAGAACTGTTTGGACAATGCTCCCAGGCACAGGGTGTGACTCTTGGGGATGCTGCTGCGAAGGGTTGGATGTAGGATCTTTATCCTGTGATTCTGTGATTTCCTTCAGTACAATTTATTGGCAGGAAAGCTTTGCAGAAGAAATTACCTTATCACAACATATCACAAAAGACACGTAGATCCCTATACATCAAGAGTAATATTTAAGCATTTGAGAAACAAGCTCTTTCATACCACTGCAGTGTTAAGATTATTAGTGAAGGAAAAGCAGAGCTCATTTGGAGTGTACATGGGTTTGTAAGGGAGAAAGAAGTCTGTGGCTCAAGCAAATGTCAGGTAGCTAAAAGCTCAGGTAATTTCAGATTTTTGCATGTAATTCTTGACAGGATTTTAAGTAAGTCACAGCTCTTTATCTTTGTGATTAAAAAAAGGAAAAATCTCTCTTTTCCTTCACCGTACCACAGAGCACTGGTGATTTGTTCACTCCCAAGGAAAACACAAGCAGTTAGGATGATGTATAATGCTATGTCTGTGTGTGGTTAAATAACTGAAATTTTCAGTTTTCTGTTGCTGTAGCTGCTTAGTTTGATGCAGCCAGCTGTGACTCTAGGGAGGGTATCGGGCCCTGGCACTCTCTTCCAAGTCCAAACAGAGCCATAGGGCTCATCCTTTCTTGCTGAGTAAAGGACAGAAAGTCTGAGGCTTGGATTGTCTCTGTGGGGCTGATGGCCCCTGGGCAGGCTCCTGCTGCGTTAGGTTGATGTTACTGAAAGCGTCCTGGTGAGATCTGGTGCTGAGAGCTGGTCCCAGAGTGCTCCAGCCTCCCTGACAAGCTCTCCCTCCTCTGTGACAACTGTGCAGGTTAGAAGGCTAGACAGCACTAGTACAACTTCTTATGTTACATCAATCTAGGGTTTTACTGGATTAACTTCTACTAATAAACATTCCCAGAGATGCAGAATCCCCTAAAATTTGATGAAATGGACTGGAGGGAGATAATGAAGTGTTTTTACATGAAATAAAATCTGCCAGAATATTCTGCATGCTCAGCCCTGGCACTGCTGTGTTAGGCAGGGATGTTGCCTTAAATGTGCACTAGGCGGCACTTTAAGACTGCTTAAAGGAAGCAGAAAACTTAGCAACACTAATTCCACATCATCATGAGCAGAGTAAACAGTCTGGTGCAAAACAAAATATAAAAAAACATAAGCAATTAAATATGTATTTAGCAGCAAGTGTGATTCGATTTCTGTTTTTCCTGCAGCAACTGCACTTGCTGAAAGTGGACATGCAAGTGAAAATTACATTCTTGTTCTAAACAGATTGTATCTTTGTCGTCTTGTTCTTCTAAATAAATGGACTTCGCTTTTCAGCATCTAGCCAAACACAGGATCAGGTGCTTTATTTTTTCGTTAATCAGCCTGTGTCTCTACAGCTATCTGTGATGGTAGGTTTGCAATTTTTTCCTTTTTTCATAGGAACTGCTGAAATGTCTGTTCTTCAACATTCTGTTTTATTTCCTTCAACTGGTTTTATCTGACTTAAGTCCATGCAGAACTGAAGTTCTGTTCCAGGACAGCCCTCTAGGGTGTCTCCTGAGCATGAGAAACCGATTTTGTTGCCATTTTAATGTCCATTCCCCTGCCAGGGATATGTATTGCCAAAGTGTTTGAATTCTGTAATGATTTATCTTGTTAAGCACATTAGAATGACATAAAAATCATAACTCCTAATTCTAACAGAATTTTCTCCTTCTGAATAGTTTAGGGAAGCTTAGAAGTAATCAGATTATTTTGATAGGCCCAGATAATTTAACAGAAGCATAGCTTTGTATAGATTACTTTCCACAAAATGACAGACTGTCCTTTCGCTAAGAATTTGATTTTGTAGTATCAATAAGATGTATAAACTGTGAAGCGGTAGATAAGAATGACCCATTCAAATCACAGCAACAAGAAAATGTACAGTATGTAGCTGAGATGAATCAATGTCTTGCAAAAACAGTAGGTTTATACTGGTCAGCATATAAAATACCCAAGCAATAAATGCAAACCTTTTTTAGAGTTTCTTGGTTACATTGTCACGTTTTGCCTTTTTTCCTGCCTCTACTATGCATATGACTGTAGCTCATTGCTTCTGATACTGTTACTTTTGCTTATTTTAAGAAATCAGTAAAACCGCTCAGCATTAATGAATGCACAATTTTTTTTTGGTCAGGAATTACTATTTTGTTGAAAACAAAACATTTTGTCAAAACAATGACTTTAAAACTTTCTCAAGAAGGTGCCTAACCATCAGGAATACTGACAAGGTGCTAAAAATATATATTCATCCAAGAACAGCTGACAGCCAGGCACTGAAAATGAGTGTTGCTTTTAGTTGGGCACTTATGCTGTACAGAGGCCTCTATACAACCCCTATATAAAGGGTTATGCTGCTGCACCTACCCCAAGTGCCATTCCAATCTGTTATGCAAAATTATTCTAAGAAAAGTCTGAGAAAGTCAGAAAACTAATGCGAACAGAGAGCTCTGCAGGCACAACCCCAGGGCAGCTTTCGACTGTAGTATCTGCATAGTCAGATGTTTGCTCTGAGCCAGCTTCAGCCCGAAGCTTTCAGACTTGTTATTGTGCAGCTGTGCCTGAAATAAAATGCCTTGCTCCTGATGTGGGCATCTGGGCATGGCACAGGCAGAGACCTGTGCTGATGGGGCTGCTGGGGTACACATGGGGCCACAGTTACTGCTTCCTCTGAGCAGACAGGAGGCATGCCTTTGTCTTTACAGTAAACAAGAAGAGTGTGTGACTGGAAATCAATAGGTTGAACTTAGCAGATGAGAAATGAGGTTTAATTGGTGATTAAACAACACGGTGATTGAAACAATTAGATGTTTATCCATTTATATCTCCTTTCTGAAGGGACAGCTAGGTTGAAGAGCTTGAATTTCATGGGTCTTGTCACATCCTGGGATCCCTCATGGCATTTGAGGCTTTGAGTATCTTGGACTTGGGGGAGAGACAGAGACTGTTCAGACAGTTCAAGTAAGAAGAGATCCTGAAGGATGCCTGGTTGTCTGAAATTAATGTCTCACTCTTACAGGCTCCCTGACCTCTGCTGTGACTGCTTCCTAGCCAGGAGAGACTGCTCTTCTGAAATACTGTGCTGGGAACCTTTGAACAAAGATGCAGATAGATGTTTCTTAGGTGATGGTAAAAGTGATATAAATGTACAAGGTTGCTGCCTCATTGTCAGCTTTATAATCTGCTCCTTTTCTTTTTCTGTCCATGATGAATTATGAGTTAGAGAATATATTTCAGTAGTATTGAATAAGTATGTCTTGTGCCAATATAGGAAGTTAAATGTTCTATTTCAAATATAGTTATTAGTATTGTTCTGGAAGTGTTGGCCTTAGCAGAGATTACCAATGGGTCTTGGATAAATTCCCCCAGTAGGTCTCCCAGACTGCACTGAGATGCTGTGATTATGCTGGCAGCAACAATTATGTAGTTAGCTTAAAGATCGTTGTGGTGTGTCTGTGAACAGGAGTGATGCAGGACATGGCAGTGTATATGTGCAGGTATGTGTATGTATATCATATGATTGTACCATGTGGTGTAAGATTCATGAACAGGTATTATATGGCCTACCTTTTTGATGTTTTTGGTACTCCTTATTTTGTCTTTTTCTGTTTTGTTCTTAAAATTAACCTAGTTCATCCCACAGAACGGTTTGCTGTCCTATAAAGGACTTCTCCTAGCACTGTTATCATCCTGTAAAATGTGCTTGGTGATAGAAAAGATTCCATGGTAAAATGAACAATCTCCCATCTAGAAATACCTTCTTTCAGCTTCTTTTTTGCTTGTTTTTCTCTTTTCCATAAAATGTTAAAAAATATAAAGGTTATTTTCTGCTAAGAAGCTGAAGTGTGCCAGTTTTTGATTTATTTTAGTGCTTGATATTGTAAGGGCATAGTAAAGTCATATTAGCCCCACAGACTTTTGGTTTTTTGCCTAACATAGTCCATAAATTAACCCACAGGGCATTAACTGGAGACTTAAATTCAATTCCCTTCTTTGTTTAATGCAGAGCAGGAGAGCAAACCTGTAGCTCTGCTTTCCTTTGCAAGTGCCAGAGCCAACAGGATAGACTCAAATGGTATTTTCTTTTCATTTTTCTTTGCCCTCTTCCCCCCTTTTCTGTTTCAAAACTGCAAAATAAAAAACATAATCTGACAAATAGAAATATTTTGGAAACTAGATAGCCATTTCTTTTCATCACTGGTTCTAGAGAGTATGACAATGTTTTTTCAGTTTTCCTAATCCTTTTCCCAGCAAATACAGTCTTGTATGTAATCAGAGTGGAGAAAGGATGCAAAAATATTACAGAAATAATCCAGCACAGAAAACTTTCCTGGGGAGTGTTCTCATCTCTGCTCTTATATTATGAACTCATAAAATTTTTTTTTGTGAAGTTTGAAATCCTCAGTGGAAAATTACTGTAAATCAGAGTAATTCTTCCTGGGAGTTCAACTGCCAGCAAATATAGCTTTGAGTCCATAGATAATTATAATGTCTCTGCTTAGGCTTTTTAACTAGAAGAATCTCCTCCATCAGCAGTTCCCAATGTTTCTGGCGCAGTGCGGCATACACATGTTCCTACAGCACTCCAGGGCTTGTAGGTCATGATCCTTTTCTGTTATGGATATGAATGCACGCTTGTAATGTAGCTAAAACAGATGAGTGTTCCCATCAAGTGAACACAAGTCTACATGTAACACAATGAAAGGTCCCTGCACTTTGGTTGTGAGTTTGGGAGGGCGACCACACTGACACAGAACCACAGACTCATTGAGGTGAAAAGCGATATCTGGAGATCGTCCAGGCCCCTTTTGCCAAGAAGGGGTCAGCTAGAGCAGATTGCTCAGGGCTGTGTTAAATCTGATCTTATCTTCAAGGGCCAAGACTCCACAACCTCTCTGGGAAACCTGTTCCAATGCTTAATCTCCCTCAGACCGAAAATGTGGAGTTTCTTTCTTCTTCTTGTTTTTGTTTTTAATGGTTAAGCAGGACTTCATGTACTTTAACTTATGGCTGGTACCACTGAGAAGAGTCTATTTCCATCTTCTTTACTGACAGGATCAGATGTGAGCCATCTCCAGGTTGGAGCTCTCTCAGCCTTCTGGCAGTACTTTCCCTAACACAAACCAGGCATCTGCTGACTGCCTTTGCCACAAGGGCACGTTGCTGGTTAATGATCAAGTTGTCCATTCCCTCCTTTGCAGAGTCTCTGCAGAGCTGCTTCCAAGCTAGTTGGCCCCTAGCTTGTGCTGATGGATGGGATTATTCCTTCCTAGATACAGGACTTCTGCCTTTCCCTCTTCATGACCTTTCTGCTGGCTCATTTGTCCAGGCTGTTGTGGTGGCTCTGAAATGGCAACATAACCATCTGGTGTACCAGCCACTCCTCCTGTTCATGGGCACTCAGGCCCATGTTCCAGGTAATTAATTAACATGTTAACCAACACTGACCCCAGTATCAACCCCAGGGGGACACTGCTAGGGGTTGGTGTCACCTGGACCTTGTGCTGCAGATCACAGCCCTTTGATCCTGCCAGTTCAGCCAGTTTTCAATCCACCTTGCTTACTACCCACTAATCTACTCTGTATTTCATCAATATGCATATGATAAAGTTATAGGAGGAAGTGCCAAAATCTTTTATATTTTTGGAAAGTACTTCCAATTTTTTTTGCTTCATTACCTTCTCAGAGATTGAAGTGAGGCTGATTACCTTGTAGATTCCCTGTCACATTCAGCTCCAGATAGCTTTTGTTGTACCTAACGACAACACATCATCCTGCACTTGGACCGTATCTCTGTATTCCTCCTGAGTCAAGTGTCCCTCCTGCCACCCCTATTATTCTTCTTTTTTTAATAGTTGAGATTCTCAGGAGCTCTCTGCTGCCTTTGTTTGGCTGTCTGCACATTGTGGTGGGCCAATCTTGAATTTGGAGGGAAATGATCCTTGAAAAATGGTCGAAGTCTGCATGAGCACAAGGACCTGTGCATGTGAGGCTTATTACAGCCGTCTGAAGAAGGCCCCACAAAATCCAGTATTTCCTCATGATATTATTGATTTTGGTCTGCCCAATGATTCTGACTTACAAGCTGTCAGCTGGCTCATCACCCGTCTGCTCTTTTCACATCAAGGACAATTCTCCCTCCACACCATCTTGACCATCCAAGTGGTGGATACATCTGGATCCATCATTCCTAAGAAGGTTTCCTAAAAGCCTGTGTTCACCCATTGCAGCACTTTAGTGAGCTACCCCACATCTCTAACCAAAGGAGGTTGTAGCCCTGTAACAGACATCTAATTAGTCCTGCCTGTTCCTCATGCTGCAAACTGGTGTTCAGGCACTTCAGAGAAGCACCAGTGTACTGATTTCAGAGAAAATTTAAGCAATCTGCTGTCCTTTTGGCACTTAATTTATTTGCATAGACTTGAGGCATCCTCTTCAGATCAGATTGAGGTGTTTCCTGTCCACATCACATTGCACACTTGCCAACCCCACCCATCATTTCCTTTCTGCGTTGGCTGTTGCCAAATTCCCGGCCCCCTTGTTCCTGGTTTGAAGGTCTCCTTACCAGGCTGGCCAGCCTGTTGGTAGATATACTTTTGCTCCACTTGTTGAGTGGGTCCTGCTTCTTCCAAGAAGTCCTGAGTAACCAGAGGATAGCAGGACTAATTGCTTCAGTCACTGTGCCCTATGCCATGTCACTATTGCCGGCTAGGCACATATAAAAATTTTTTTAGCCCCTTTATCCACAAATGAATGCACTCCATGCCTTTCTGTAGCTCCTGCTGAATGGGTGCTTGACCCTTCCTAATATCCTGATTAGGACTAGAACAACCTTTGACCAAGAGCTATGAGATCTTGTTAGGAGCTGCTAGAGGTTGCTAGAGACTTCAATCTCCTGTAGCTATTCTTACCTGGCAGTGGCAGGAGTCTTGATGCCCCTCGGAGTACCCAGTAGTCCTCCAGCAATCCCAGGGGTTCAGGCAGATCTAGAAGCAGGGTCCAGAAACTGCTGTGCAAGCTGCTGTGTCTGAATTCAACACTGAGGGGATTGGCTAGAAGCAGATTCTGATTGCCTGTTTGAGGTATTTGTTTCTCTTCCCGCCTATGCCTAAGGTGCCCTGACTGCAAAACAGAAAGTGGGGACATAAATGAATTGTACTTGTGCATTACCTCTGAACCAAGGCTGTAGGTTGACTACTTCTTTTGCATTTATTATACACAAAAGGATAAGACCTTGTGGAATGAAAGACTTCCTTTGAATTTTGTCCTCAGTTTGCTAGGTTTCTTAAAAATCATTTTCTGCATGTTTCAAGTTGCTCAGAAACAGCCTACTCTGGGTTGAAGAAAACCAAAAATTTACCCAATATTATAGATGGCAGGAGACTGCCTACTGCTGACACTTTGTACTGTTTTGTTATCGTAAGTACAATAGAGGAGCACTCTTGTTGTTAAAGTTTTCTTTCCATCTGCTCATTCTGACTTTGAGCATAAGCCTGCTTAACACAAAGGGAAGGCATCCTATCTAACAAGGAGAGGTTCAGGAAGGTTCACTGTAAACAAACTGATAGCAGAATGTAAACAGGAGCAGTGTATTCTACTACAGATGGCTTCCCCTCCCTCTTGCCTTATAATTTCCATGTGCATAATGAAATATTTTCATTCCTTAGAATCCTATAATGAGATGTGAGTTAGCAAGAAATTGAAATCTTGAAAATAAGGCTGAATTCTTCATCTGCTGCCTGTGATAGTAGATGACTGAAGAATTAAAACCTTGACTTCACAGCTGACCTTGTTCCTGGGAAGAGGTTGGACTAGAATTCCTTCCAACCTGACTTTTCCTATGATTTTATGAATTATAAGAGATTCTATAGCAATATTTTCAGTATAGCACTTTGTTATTTAACTGCACCAGTATAGATCATAGTGCCATTATAAAAAAAAAAAAAAGTATTTACTTACTAATTTCTAACCTTTCTGTAGTATTTTGTTGCATTGTGTTATTTTACCTTTGTTTTTTCCCTATGTTAAATGGTTTATCCCTCTGTTGTAACCCCCCATTCGTCCCAGTTGTGGTTGCCCTACTCCCCACCTTCCCCCTATCAATCAGTCCTATCCCCTCCCAGGTTTCCAGATTGTTCCCCGTCAGTTACCCTTATCCACTCCCCTGAGGTTGTCAATCTCCCCTGGCCCCGCCCAAAGTTCCAGCAGGTTCCATGTCAGTTATCACCTCCTCAGTCCTCCATTTGTTAGTGTTGCACATTCCCCGCCTATGTTTTCCCCTATTGGTTGTAAAGTTACTGTGTCCCGCCTTGTGTTACGCCCCTGAATTGTATGGATTGGTTAACTGGATGTACCCTCCCATGGGGTAGGTCCCCTATTTAAGTTGCTGTCACCTTGCTTTCATCGCCTTTTGTGGTGTTTCTCCCTACCTGCTGCTGCTTCCTGTTTCTGCTTCCCTAATAAACCTTTCCCTGGACCTGAAAAAGGACTCCCTCTCATCCTTCACTTCTCCTCGGATGTGCCGTTGCCTATTCGGGAGGGTGTTAGCCTTATCTGTACTCCTGATTCCCAGGATTCGGGAGACAGCCCACTCGTGATGTGGTCTCACCCTGGGAGCCAGCCGGGTGGGCCAGTGCGTGAGTGGCCGAGGGGAGCCGCGTCAGTATTTCTTCCATAAGTTGTTACTGGATGAATGAAGGAATATGTGATGTGCTCTATTTCCGTCTACAAGCTAATACTCAACTGCTTTAAAGAATGGTGGGTGAGCTGTAGCATTTGTCCTATGAGGAGAGACTGAGGGAACTGGGCTTGTTGGAGAAGAGATGGCACAGTAGATATGGGGACACTTAATATCAGCTTCCAGTGCCAGAGAGATCATGAAAGAGATGGAGTCAGGTTTCAGGAGTCAGTACTCAGAGTTGGCTCTGCTTTGAGCAGGAGGTTGGACTAGAAATGTCCTGAGATCCCTTCCAAGCTGAATTACCATGCAATTCTCACATAACAGTCTCTATATTTGTTCAGAAGATGATGATAATTCCTCTTACGAAATACCAAATGATAGTAATGTGAATGAATTTAATTTGGTCTGAATCTTTGGGCATGATGTTTTTTGCCCTTATGAAAGGAGATCACTATTATCTGTGTAGGGATGGCAGCAGAAGTTTGTGAAGAGAATCCAATGGAAGGAAAGTTTGGAATTGATGAATTCAAGGGAGTGCATGATTGTTACCCCTTTTTTCCCCCAAGCAGAATAGCCATCTCATCTTTTGATGGTATGGTTTCTTAGTTTAGTTTCTCACTGGGTATTCTGTGTCAGGCTGTGGTGGGGGAGAGAGGGTGTAACTCTGACTTTCAGGTTGGTGTTGCTCATGGAAGGAGAAAATTAGTAGCATAGCTTTTCATCTCTGATATTCCTGCATCTATGAATCTTTTTCTTGCTTTTTGAACATAATTCAGACTTACAGAATTTCTCTGTAATTGCAGAACTGTGACGGGTAGTCCTGTGCTTTTTTTGCCTTCTCCTCCTCAACCCCCCTGAAGATGAAATTCCATAGAATCAGAATAAAGGTGCGAAAATATGTAGGATCCATGCATGACATGCATAATTTGGGCTCTCTCTCTGCTTTCCTTACCCCCACTGCTTCATACCTATTCGTCCTGTTATACCTCAGCAAAACACTGAAGTTTCACGTGGTTGTTCCTCATATTGACTTATAGATATGCAGATTCAATACTTGGTCTACCGAGAAGGTGGTGGAATCACTTTCAATCGATATCATTGAGCAGATTATCTTCAGCTTGCCTTCTTCATTTTTGATCCATTTCTGGACTAACTGAATCAGAGAAAGCAGAGCTGCTGTTTTTCGGAGAAGGATTGGCATGAAAGGTACAAGTTCCCCTTCCTCTCCTTTGCTATGATGCATACATTTGTTTTGTTGAAAAGGTACCTAGCATTTGCCAGTGTGTGGGGTCCAAGAGCTGATGTTGCTTTTGTGGCTATGGGAAATAGTTTGTGCTCCAGACTGTATTTCCCTGCTTCATACAAGCCCAGATGGTGAGATGACTGGCAGATCTGTAGCTCTCTGTTCCTATCAATGAAATGCAATCTCTGTCTTGCTGCTTTAATATCTGGATGAAGTTGGGATAGTAAATTTGGAGTGTGGAGTCATCCACATATGTTTGGAGACACAAATGAGGCTTTATTATTATTGTTGTCCTTTCTCATCTTTGTTAATTACTCTTGTAGTGAAGAAGAGAAAAGGAATAGTTTTCCCTCTTCTGAGATTCTTCAAAGATGGGACATCATTCTGGATATTAGAAAGTACACCTCCATTTGATTTAAAGGAATATTTATAGAATTGCAATGAGTGCATTTTGCAAACGGCAAGCAGAGAAGGTGGATTTATACCAGCAGGCGTCCATATTAGATTGGACAGTATTTCTTCCAGGTGAGTTCTAGGACATCTGTATGTTGTGTCTTTGAGAGGAGCCTCTCAGATGCCCTGAATTTCTCAGAGCCAAACTAGTTACCTTCTTTCAGAGTTTGCTGACTTTGACTTCCACTTACTAAAAACCGATATGTAATAAGAGAATATTTTAAATTACATTTATTCTTAAACCTGAAAGTGTTGTAATCCAAAGAGCTGTATTTATTTTTCTACTCTTTTTAGCTCTAGGAACTGATAAAGACTGAAATATTTTTGAAGAAAGGTTCAAAATTGATGAAATGCTTAAACATATCAACATCATCTTTCTGTAGCTGCAGAAAGTTGTCATTTATTGTACCCACTCTGAAGGGCTTTGCACATATTTTCTATGACTGTTTTATTTCAACTTGGATTCATTTTTGAAATAGCACCAAGAAGTTGACTGAAAGGAGGCAAAGCAAGGATTTTAATGAATAACATAAAGAAGTAGATTTCAGAAATTTTGTGCTTACTTCCTTTCACCCCTCAAATATATGTGTAAATATATGTATACCTCCCCCCATCTTTCCATGGGCTTGTCCAAAAATCCTTGCATTCCCACCTCCAACTTATCTTTGATTGAAACAATTCCAGTTTCTTTCATCTTTCCCACATCCTCAGGAACTTTTCAACACTGGCTCTGAGAGAGCCAGCTTTCTCCCTTTTCTTTGATTCCTATTACTTCAAAGTAACAGTAAACTTTTGATGTGAAGGAGAAAATTTCAGGAGTAAGAGAGGGATAGGAAAGAAGATGCAGACATTTAATGACATTTTCCTGGGAAGTTTCCCAGCATAATATTCCTGAAAGCTATTCCCTGAAGGTACAACTACAAAGTAAAATGTAGGTGTGATTGCAGCACACTAAGAGCAAAATGAATATACTTGTATCTCTGTATCTACATATACAAAAACACAGGGACTAATAACTAAAATTCAGACTGGGGGTTGAAGTACACAGCTGCCAATCTGTGAGTGCATCTCCATTGCTGAATTATTGTGCACACTGAAACTAGAACAAAGACACCCATGGAAATTTCTTTCTCCAATTTCAAGTACAAACTGGGGACTTCGGCTTAATTTCTAGCTGCCAAATTAATGATAAAAGATTTGATATTCCAGTGGTTCAACGCTCTGCCAGTTCTGTCCTATAAATAGGAATTTGCCCTTATGGAGACTGTAATCCTAGGGAATCAGATAGGAAGGAATCTTGGTCTGACAGACTTCACCGTATTTTTTTTGGGAATGCTCAATATCTGCTTTGTCCCTTGGCTCTTTAAAACCAATTGCTGTACACACACAAACGACTTCTGCACAATGCACAAGAGCACATTCCTAATCACATGACGTATACTAGGAAATACTCTTAGCTTACAAACTACAGTTCAGTCATAAAGAATTTTGGAGACATGGTGGTATGCTTTGACTCTCTTGTTTGGGAGCCATTAACTACAAGAGTGGATTGTAAATCATTCTTGACTCCTCCTGTGATAGTACAAGTTTGCAGCCATTTTGGAACCTCTTCTTCAATATTTTTGAGAAATTTTTAACAACATGTTAGTTGGTTGCTCTGGCTTCAAGATATTTTTGTGCCTCTTTACATAGTAAATAACTCATAATAATGGAATTGGTGAATGCTAATTAGAAGTAAACATAACAATTAAAGTTAGTTAGACAGAAATCAGCTAAAAGTTCAAAACCAGTATTTAGCCTACCAGATTAAACTGCAGAAAATTGCATCTGGAAAGATAAGTTAGATTGTTTTATTTTTGAACAAGGTCCAGTTTCTACAAAATACTTCTCATATAGTTTACAATTCTTGTTTTAATTCCCAAGAGGCTGGTTTCAAGTTTATACTGTGTTTTCTAGTGCACTCACAATTTTGGATCTATTTAATTTCTTCGTCTTATCTTTTTTTGTTTTAATATTTCCTACAAAGATTTATTCAGGCTGGAAAATTTAATTTGTTTTGCCTTTTTTTTTTTTCACTACAGTCTCAAATGGCTCCTCATCTTCTTTCACTTCTATGTTAATTGTATTTTATTTTCACCTGTTTAGGGCTATTTCCCCAAGGCGTTTGGAGGATTAAGCTTTTGTTCAATAAGAAAGAATTCAAGTCTCAAGTTCAGATTATAAGTAGTCATGTGTGTACGTATAACAACTTGAGACTAAGCTGAGATTCCCTGCCCTTTTTTATCTTTCAAGGGAGAATAACTTGAGCCTGCATTTAAACAAGGTGTCTGCATCTAACTTGTTTATTTGGGGCCACATTTGCTTCAAATATTAGCACTTTGAAATTCTGTGCAATTACTGAATTCAGTGCTTTAACTTCTACTGATATCTCTATAGTCTTTAGATAAAAAAACCCTTTTAAATGTCTTTTTCAGTTGAAATTGAAATATCTGCTGAAGATAATTGGAAATATTTTCCACTGGACTGGCAGATCATGGTGGTCTTACCCGGACACAAATGTAGGAACAGCAGCAATATCACTGAAATAACCTTTTGTAAAATCATCTGAAAAAATGGTAACACAAGTATATTCTGCCTGGGTGCTAAGTTTAAATTTTTTTTAAATGCTATGTATCCTATTAACTCAGAGATGTGAGCAAACTGTCTGGATAAATTACAAGGCATTTTTTAAACCTAAGAAACTAGGTACTATACTTTGTTTTCAATACCATGGATATAAACTGGTTATGGTAGAATGCATCATAGTATTACAAAATTTTTATTTTATTATATTAGAAAGACATGGCACTTATAAATATTATGATTAGTGTAATTTTAATTTTTTTTTAGCTCCCTCTTGTGTAATTGGTTTCTGTAGGTCGTAACTGAGTTTTCTCAGCAAGCTCCAATACCTACTGCTAATATGCTCTGTGCTTAAGCCAATCAAGTGATAAGTTAACCTCTAATTTTAGAGCTAATCCAGAAATATTTTTTTGTTCTTTTTAGCAGCTATAGCATGGCCTTAATATACTCTGTATGGTTCCTCTGATCTATCAAACATGGATCATGCATTTCTGACAATCCTCTTCGGACCCATGCTGTGATCATAAGTGGTAGTAGATTGCAGGACACTTTTGTGGCTATATCCTACAAAGCAGGACTGCTTTTTACAAATGCATTAAACATTAATACAGACAAATGTGAAGTTTTTTAGTGCAGAAGCTTTATTTGCCTGGACATGTGTGTATTTTTTATTAATAATTTTAACCATACCACACACTTCTCTCCAGAATTTGAGCTCTGAGAACGATTCCTTGGACTCAGTAAATGTTGTTTCATTTAAGACCAAGGGAACAAATGAAAATTGCTCAGATCTACATTTCAGTGAAATCTCATAAGTAATGCATGAACTGTGTTTCAGAACTGACTTGTGCAGGGCCTTAAGTACCTTGTAACACTCATCACCTTCCATAATGAAACTAGAAGAGAAATTTTTACCCCCTTTCTTTTCCAAACTGCAGAAAATCTGGAATAATTGTGAGGGAGAAAACTATTGGTTATGAAAACTAAAAATGTTAATTTTTAATTATTAGAGAATGTCCTGATTTAGTTAGTTTTTACTGACTATGGGACATCACAGAAAATACTTGTATTCTTGATGCTTGATATGCCAAAGTCACTGTCACAGTCAGGACTTTTCAGTATGAGTTTAATATGAATGGATAGGTCCGCTGCCAAGAAGCCTGCTGATGGAAACAACCACACCAGCTCAAAGCCTTTATGAAAGCTTCTTTCTAAAGTGCCTCAGGTATTTTTCTTTGCTTTGTTAGGATTTGAGATTCTGACTCCAATTTTAAATTGTTATGTCTGACATGAAAATGTATTTTCCTATAAACCTACAATAATCCACTATCACTGTCTACTGCTATCCTAAAGTTATTACTAAAGCATGACCTGCTTTTATGATAAATAAACCCTTCCCATCATATAGTACTACTACTATGCATTCTTTTGCATGTTAACATAATAGTATGTATCACAGCTGACCTTTATTATCTATATAATCCTGCTGAATAGGATAGTAACTTCAATACTTTTCATTCAAATATAACCTCTCTTGTATAACATGTACTAGGTTGCCAGTTTAAGTTCTTGTGTGCATAAATCTACTGCAAGGTTATAAAAACCTAGAAGAAATGCCAAACCATAATCAATGAACAATGTGTGTACATGCAATATGAAGAGGAGAGAAATTAAAGATTTCAATGGCAACTGTAAGCGGCTACTGTTGACATTAGAAATGCAAGGATTAAAATGATATCTGCATTGAAATGCTAACAAGTATGATGATTTAGACAGTGTGCCCTGTTTCTAATTGTTATGCATAGCTTGCATATAACATAAGTAGTTGTAACCTTTGTGTGAAGAGCAAAGTCAGGAAATGTTAATCCATGGGGAAACCATCACTTCTCTCCAACTGCTGTAGAGAAACTCTAGCTGAAGTGATTGTTCTTGTTCTCCAGTTCAGGGGAAAAAAATGTCCTTTTGTGGTTAAATACCCCCTTTTATATGTATTAGTCAAATTGATTCTCATGAGAGCTCACCAGGCTTATACAACACTATCATTCAGTGCATCTGCAAAGGGAGCTGGAGGAGGGAAAATGAGAATTGTTAGAAAAAAGATCATCTGAAAACCTGGGAATAGCAATTTTATCAAAGCTGCCAAGACTTGAGACTGGAGAACCAACATACACGTTATCCGGAAAGATAACCAGTCTGGTGGGAAGGTCAGGATTTGAATTTAAACTCCATTTGGAGCTCTTCCCTCCTACAGACAGGCTAGTCACATGTCTAAGGCCCAGTGTCACTTGTTAGGCAGGAAAGGGCTGCTGGAGAAGGGTCTTAAGAATGCTTTTGGCAATGATTTTTCTATGATTCTTATGCACATATCCTGCCCTCTCAAGGTCTGCTCTGGCTACCATTGAAAGATTCTATGGCAACCACTTCTTGACACTTTAACATGACTTAGAGGCAGAAGTTTCAGCTAAACTGCTGTGGGTTTTGAGTGCTAGGGCAGGAAATTATTAAGGAGCGAAAAAACGTATGGCTGATTGCAAGGTGCAAACAAACTTTTAAAGTAAGTAGACATCACTATTTGATAGTCTGATCATAATCCTCAAAGCTGTTGTGCTTTTGCTGCTCCCAGCTTCATGGTTACTTCACTGAGTATGTTTTTAGCTTGAAAGGATCTAGTCAGCTTCAAGTGAGTAAGTAGTAAGTTCTTGCCCTGATTTTCATATTTTTGCACAAGAACTTGTGATTTGTTTTCGTGCACATCAGTGCATACTGTTGCCATCACAATTGATTTTTGCAGTTGAATTTTTTTCCACTTGGATCCATCTGGAAGACTCCTGTTTTTAAGTGTCGCACTGCTTTGGCTTCTCAGTCATCTTTCTCCAACACAAATAGAGAATGTTAAAGAATTAAAATTGAGACATTTCAGTGTTCTTCAGTACTCTCTTGTGTATCTCATGTTTTTACACATATACTCTTCAGTCCATGGCCTATCTGCCATCGTATAATGCAGAGGTGTTAACACAGAATGGTTTGAGTTGGAAGGCACCTTAAAGATCATCTTGCTCCACCCTCCCCCACCCTAAGTACAGTTACACTGAATTATAATACAAATACTTTTAGCTGATGGGATTACGATTCCTTTTAACTTTTTATGCAAAAAAAATGAAGCTACAAGGAAGCTACAGAGAGGTAACTTGATTTTCTGAAAACAAAATGTAAGGTGGTTTTGAAATCCTAGTTTCAAATTTGCATGTGTTCAATCATCCCACCTCCAATTTCCCAGTTTTGGGCTATGTTACATAATTCCATTATTATTCTGAGGAAAAATATATATTGAGTTTGGGCTCAGATCATTCCTAGACTCTTACAGAAGGAGGAATAGTTTACATTTTGTAGAATAGCTTATGGCAATAACCTAGATCTTAGCAATAAACCTTATTTATATTCAAGAAGGCAAAATGTATAGAGCAGCAATAACAGAGAAAAATCAATGGAAATATAAGTGAGTATCAAAGCTTTACAATACAGTTGCAGACATAGGAAAAGCTGTCTCCCTTAGTCCTATTAGGTATGATCTGAGCAAACAAAGGTCTCTTGAGAACTAACCTCAACAACTATAGGTACTGGATCAGGGAAGTGAAAGCTTTGATTCCTTCACAGCTACTTGAGGTTTGAGCTGGACCTGGTGGCTACCAGGGTGAGCTAAATCTGTGGAATGGAAATGCTGAGGTCTGGGGAGAAAGTATGCTTGAGGAGAAGAAACTCTTTCATGGCTCAGTTTACTTATAGTGTATCCTGCATTATAAAAGCATATCAATAACTCAGAGGGTGAATCTGTAGCTGTACTAGCAAAATAAGTGCTGTGTCCTCAAACAGAATAGGTTAAAAATTCGGTCTTTAAACACAGAAAAATAAATAAACATAGAAGAAATTCAGGATCTTGTCATTTTTCATGGGGTTTTATTCCTTGCAGTTACTTTGACACTTAATAAACTGTTTTTGAAAATTCATGTTAATTGTGCATGAATTATTTTAACTTGATGCTTTCAGGTTTGGCTGCTATGATTTTTTAATTCTTAAAACAATTTTAAAATTTTTTCCCATTAAATTGAACACTAACAAGTATGTTTAATGTTTATATATATTTTCAATCTCAAAACATGCAGATGGCTGTCTCCTTTAAAAAGTGCTCCTGGGATGGACTTGATATGTTAAATTTTAACTTGTAGTAAATTTTTACAGTTGAGTTATAAACCTCTGGGAAATGGTGGGGTGGGTTATCAGAAAAATGCTAATACAACCGTAACTCCAGCAGTGATGTTGTAATATATACATCATTAAGTTTCCATTCTCATGGAACACTTGGTGTACAGAATATTTACATTTATAGTACTATAGTGTATCTTACAGTGTCCCTTCAGGTAACAGCAACATGATAGATTCATGTAGAAAATTATGTGGCATTATTCTAATATACCCATGCTGATTTAAGCTCAGAGAAGCTTAGGAGCAGGATTGTCATAATGCCTCCCTGTATTAGCTTAGAAAGTATTCAGCCCCTTTTAACTGTTAGTTTAGTAGTTGGTCAGAAAATGATGATAATTCAGAGGACTTTTTTATCCTTCTGGCTTCTACAGTAATTGCATCTTACTGGGTAGGTTTTTGTTGTTGTTGTTTTTTTTTCTTAAAATAAATCTATTATTCAGAGTTGCTTTGTGTCAGGTTCAAATGTGAAATAATTTTTTCAATGTGTTTTTACTACCTGTTTGTATATTCACTAATTTATCCATGTAGGTTTTATACTAGGTGTCATTTACCCTTAAATGCCCACTGATAATTGCTTTTCATTCTGACCCTAGCAGGAAAAGTTGTAAGGGGGAAATCGTGACATTGTTTGGAAGGAGACAATTAGAACACACCCTTTTTCTGGACTTGCTTTAAGAATGGCAAGGAAAACGGGAAAAAAAGGAAAAGCCTTTCAAAGAATGACTGTGATCTTTTGTCTTGAGGATGGACATTAAGGAGCAGAGATCCATTGATGAGGACAAAGAAAGACTCAGATTTACCAGAGTCAGTAAAAGGTAACAAAAGTTTGTATGAAAACACTTGCAGCATCTGAGCCTGGTGAACTATTCTCTAGCACTTTAGGTTCATCCTGGCCAGCATGGCCACGCTATTTCTGCTTTGCTTTATTGCCTGAAGATAAAGACACATTTATGTTTTTGAAAGTACAAGAGGGTTTGCCTGAACAGAGTAAGAAGCAAATTTTATATAAGTTACTGAATGTCTTTCAGATGTTTTGAATGTAGAGAATAATTTTTGGATCTGATTTTTGAGGGTTGGTGCCAGGCCTGAACCTGCAAGACTGCCCAATGGGATATGTGCATGAGCTGCTTACATGATGCAAATCAACAGACAAGCAGGAGTTCTTCATAACAACTCCCCATATGTGGAAACCTAGAAGATAAGGTGGCTGATGTGCATGTCTCAAACACCTACAGTTGGGTAGCCTTGGAGCCAGCCAAGGATTGTTGGTAAGAACATGCTGTGAGAAAGAGCAGGGCATGGCTGGAGAAGGGGGGACTGATGCAGGTAGGGCAACCCTTGTCTGGGGGACACATACTTATTTTGGCTCCTGGAGATAAGCACAGCACAGTATAGCACAGGTGTAGGAATGAGGTTGAGAAGCAAATATGGGCTGTAGAGGTGGGATCAAGACCACCATAAGACTCCCAAAGCTCTCCAAACCAAAGAAGAACAGACTGCACATAACTAATTTGCATAGAAAGTGAGGGAATTATCTCCAGGGCAGGGAAAACTTATCTATGAAAAGGTACCCTCATAAATGCTCTTCAGGATTATGAGCACCCCACCAGCTTGATTGATGCTAGAAACAGGACTGTTAATTTCCCTTTCTTTCTCTCTCTGTCTCCCTCTCTTTAATCCAGCTCTCTCTCTCTCCCTCCCTCCCCCTTGCCTCTCACCCTACCCTTTTATCCAAAAACTACTGCTTGGGCTTATACTAGGAGATAAGGGACTGCCATACCAATTTCCATGCAGAGTGTATAATTTGCTAGTAAAATCTTGTACTTTTTTTTTTTTTTTGGAAGATCTGACTTTTGTGTTTCCATTTGACCATGAACCTGGGGCATCCACTAACCTTGAGTGCTCTTTTCCCCTTAAGGGTGCAATGCCACGCCATTTTACTAAATAAGTTATGTAGCTGTACCCTAGGTATGAATGTTCTGGAATAAACACTGAGGTGTAATGGCCCAAGCAAAGATCCCATGTCTACTAAAGGTAATATCTTTTGTTCTCAAAATACATGTAGAAAGGCAACAACAGATTTTTCTAATGGTGAAGAAAGGGCCATGGTGAATCTTTGGCTCTGAAAATGCATTTGGGCTAAGACTTTTCGCAGGATATATCTGAAAAGACATTTTGTAACATTCCAGCACAATTAGTAATTTACAGGAGTTATGACTGTATCCCTGCAGAGCTTTGTTTGATCCAAAACACACAGCAGCTACCAAGTACTCTTCTGTAGAGTGCATGCAGCTATAAGAGAATGACATTTGAGTTAATTAATCTGTGGAAATACTGTTAGAGAGAAAGATACTAATGTTGATGACTTGTCAGATTCTACTTGCTTTCTGAAAATACTTTGTGACAAGAGATACCAGCAACAGGCATCAGTACCAGCACAGCACCTTGTTAATCTGTTCCATTTTGTTTCTCTGCATTCAAAGAGCAATCAGAAATTTTCTACTGGAATGCATCTCATTTTAAATCAAGACAACAAAATAGGAACAAAAATAAAGCTCCATCAGAGAAGAAGAGTGTGGGTTTTTTTTGTGTTTTTTTTTTTTTCCACAGGCTTCACTAAAATTGCTGCTAGTGTCTGTAGACTTCTCCAGCTTTTTAAAACGTTACCTCATGGCAACAGCCACAGCATGTATAGGTATCTAATTGTTATGTTTATGATTATGGATAGAAGTTTTCCACTTTAATGAGATTTACTCTTAGTATTGTCATCCATGACTTCATCCTCTTGAGGCACTAGACCTTGAGCTTGTTTCCTGAACTTTACCCTGTCCTGGTGAGGGCACTGGTGAAGATGTAGGACATGAAAAGCATGACCGACCAGCATTTCACTTTAGAGGATGTAGGTTTTTGCTGCTATTGGAGGAGATCTACTTGTGAGTGTATTGGCAGTGTGTTTGGTGGGGCTGGGAGGTTACAGCCATCAGAATAATCTCAGAGCTCAGACCTTGCTTTTAGACATGGAGGTTGCCAGCCAGCTGTCAAAAATGACTGAACTAAGTATCTAAACAAAAATAGCTGAACTGAGAAATTACTTTAGTCTTACTGCTCAGTCACTTATTTTATTGTGATTAAGCTTTGTAATTTAGAAGTACAGAATAAAATGGTATGTGTTACACACATTTAAGTTGCATGATCCTCTGTGACTAGTAGCTTGAATTTCATACAGACAGTAACTCAACCAAAAACACTATGTTGGCAAACTTTTGCCATTTTAAAAAATTTTGAAAAAAGTTTGATTTTTTTAATCTCAAGGCCAGATAAGTATCTGATCCAAAATGGGGAGAAAAGTGTTAAAATGCACAAGTATGTGGCGTTTCAGGAAGTTATCTATATAGAAGGACTTGAACAAATTAAGAAATGTGAGTGTGAGAATACCGTTAGATATTTAGCTATTAGTCATTGTAGCCTATTTTAGCTTATTTCTATGCTGTTGAGTATGTACAGTTACAGTTTGTCCTGGGCATACACAGAGACTGTCTTTTGAGCTTTGGAAGGAAGGAAGTGGTCTTGGGCAGTGAAGTGTGACACACTCCAGTAGCTTCCCCTGTTTGGTCAAAGAGGTTCCCTAGATGTATTTTTTTCTTTTTTTTGGAAGCACCTGCCCTTGCCCCATGATAAAATCAGTCATTAGAAAGAACAAGACAAAGACCTGCAGAGCAAGAGTAGTTCACATTCAGAAAATATTAGGCATTAAAAGGTTAAGAGGTAATGAGAGAATCCAGATTCTGCATACTGACCTTATGATCCCCAAAAATGTGAGAACACTGGTTGTAACATTTCTCTCTGTTACTATGGGAAGTAAGCTTGTCAGCTGAAAGGGGTAATTCTGAATGGCAGTATTACATATTCAGGATCAATGAGCCTTGACTGAATCTTTTTCTCTCTCTGTGTAATTAAAGATTCTGCCTGTATCATGTAGGTTGATTTTATCCTCTGCATTTTTGCATTCAGATAGAAAAGAGATGGTTTTCTGCAGTGGAGTGAAAGGATGCATTAGATCTGTGATGGGCCGTGAGGTTGCTAGGGCATTGCAAGCGAAGGTAGTTAATTATTTTAAAAGTTGTAACTGGTCAGAAGTTCGTGCCTGGTGCTTTCTTAGTGGTACTTGCAGAATACCCTTTTGTAAGGGTGCTCCTGAAATCACTAGGTCCTTTGGAATTTACCACCTTAAGAGTTTTGTCATTTCACATCTAAGAAGTTGCTTCTTTTTTTCCATATAAAGGAAAGAAAACAAATAGAACCAAACTTTGCATTTGAGACATAATTTCCTTCCTCTCCTCACTCCTTTCTAGTTTCTGTCTCTTTGGGCAGTGCCCACCGTGATGCCGTCCACATTTTATTCTTGCTTGTCTTTCCACCATTCTTCACCAAATGTAAATATGCAATAAGAGTTTTTGAGAAAACCTCAATTTTAATTGCTCTCATGGAATTTCCTTTCATGCCTCTCTGTGTTCATTTCTCTTTCTAGAGAAATTTATTAAGGGGAGGAAGAAGACAAGAATGTGTAGGTTCAGTTAGCACTGCCCAGTATGTGAAAGATGTGACAACTATTTTACTTAATGCTTCATATAAAATGTATTAAACACAGTGATCTTTTCAAAGTTATTAATTTGTATCATGTTAAAGCCAATTAGCATTCTAATTTGTGGGGGTTAGTCTGTGGTTTTTTGTTTTGTTGTGTTTTTGTTACAAAAGTTCATAATAGAGCTTGGAATAACTAGAAAACAGAAAAACAATGTGAGCTGAAAAAACTGACTTAAATATTTTGGTGTCAGAATTTTCTTTTCCCAACGGCACTTAAGGTCTGAAAGAACAAAGTAAGCATCTGGCTGTGATGAACTCATGCTCAGGAGCAATGACTTGAAATTTACTCACACTGTTGAATATCAGTGGAGCTTTGTACTACACTCTGCAGGTAAGAATTAATTATCATCACCCTTTCTTAGCACATTTTGTAAGATGTTTAACATTTTGATGGGGTAACCTCCTGCATTTTAATATTGTGTTATTATCTTGGTGGATTTTGCAAGATGTTAATCCTAATAAACAAACTAATCTCCCTAACAGGAGGATAGAGAACTCCATAAGAAATGGATCCAACTTCATCTGCCATGCCCTTTCTGTTTATATCTCACTTTGCCTTTCACAACAAAGACAAAGTTGATACTTTTTACTAGTTTAGGAAGGTTATTTGCTATTCTGGAGACAACCTGAAATCTTTGGAATGACTTTTTAAGAAGCATAGTATTTGAGAATGAAAATTAAATGTGTACCTTCCTTCTTAAACAAATTCTTCTAAACTGCTTATTATGTCTCTGTCAACAAAATGCTTACATGTGAGCTCAACTCTGTGGCTCAAAGCAGAGCTATTATTATGTGAAGGCATTCTAAATGGAAGAAAAAACAGAGTTGTAACTTTTGTCAAAAATATTGTCAGGAAGTTATCTCAGGTTTGAAATTGAATGAGAGGGAGCAGAGAGAAAGAGGCATTTGTCACAGAATACCTATTACCCTAGTGAAAGGTCACTGACCTCTGGGATTGAGGATCCTGCTTCAAATTCTAGCCTTAGAGCAAACTTGCAAGCTAAATTTTGAAACTGAGTAATCTCTATATTGTTCTGCCACACACTTTCCTGTGATTGGAAAATTGTAGATGGATGAATTGCCAAATGTGGACTTCTCTTTACGTCTCACCTCAACCAATTGCACAAGTACTGCAACGTGTGGAACGCTCCGCCCTCCACACAGAATGACACTGGTGCTGTAAAATGAAGCATTTTCTCCGTGTGTGGCAGGGACATCTAGGATCTTCCTGCCTATTATCACTGAAGTGTTGTAGACACCATCTGGGGAGAATACCATGTTTTTACATCTTCCATTTTATCTATGCATCTAAGAGGCTCTCTTTCTGGGAAGTTTCATAAGATCCTCAACACTGCTGTTCCTGTTTTCTTCCACTTCTAGCTGCCACTTCATTACAAAAGGCTTTCAATATACCACATATTGAGCACTGTGAAGGCTTATATCGGGGAAGATCGTAGATTTTATACCCAGCAGCTGTATTCTCAGTTATTGTCATAGTAGAGGCATGTACAATACATTTCCAAGTACTTCAGAGACAAAGCTGACCCCTTCTGAGCTAACTTGCTGAAAGGTCTCTCTAGTGTCAGTTTGTCACCACAGTTTTCTTTCTGAAACCTGTAATTGAGAATGAGGGGGAAAAGTACATTTTGCAGGAACTCCTATAGAAATGCAAGTACCAAACTGAAGGTAGCAGTGAGCAAGTTTGCAATTGCTAGTGGAAGATGGCTTGAGAATAAATTGATTTTAAACCCAGCAGTTTTATAGCTCCCTTCCTCAAGATAATAAAGACTTGGTGCAGGTTACAAAAATTCTATCACAGCAATAAAAGCTTTATAAAAATATTTGAAAACATCTTATTTTTATAGATATATAGCTGTGTAAAATATAGTTCCAAATGAAACATGTAATACCAGTTTGAATAAAACATTCAACTAACATTGCTGTCAATGCAATGCACATATCCCAGCAGGTTCATATTTTGGTTCTGTGCTTAGTTTTAATTAGGTATAATTCCAAATGTCATGTTCAGATGAGTAAATAGGTATTTTCTTGGAGCCCACAGGCATTTTTGTATATGTACAGAAAATACTGTATCATGATCTCCCGTTATTCCTGCATCAGAAATAATTTACTCTTGTGTTCTCTTTTGTCTCTGTTGATCAAGTATTTGAAATTATTTTAATTCATGTACAATGTAATCCCCTATAAGTCATATTTACAGTTTACTGGGGATTAAGAAACTCAAATTTGAGTGTCCACTCTGGCCTTGCATCAAAATCCCAAATCTCCATTTCTCACGTTATAAGCAATGGCTCTAGTGTAAATCTCCTAGTTTCTCTGGGATTGGAAGTGTGTTTGTACCTTCATGGTTATGATTTGAAATATTATCTCAGATTGGAAAAAAAACTGTCTTTTTCTTGCTCAGCTTTGGAGGGCCAAATAGGGGAGAATATTCTTTGTGATGATAAAAGGAAACTGTTCTTCATCTTCAGTTAAGACTGAGTTTTTCTAAAATGCAAAAGTTGGTCAATATGCTACTAATGTAATGCTTGAAATTCTTGTTTGTCCACTTGCTTATTAACTTCATCAAGAACATTCTGGTAGCAAAGTGACAGCGGTATTCTGTATATATCTCAGCACACAACAAACCTGAGCCTTCTTCATCATTCTTTGCCACACAGTGTGTTTTTATAACCATTTTATATCCTCCCTGCCCAGAGGAGGGAGAGTCTAAAATTAGACTCCTAAATTGCTAGGTAGTAGGTAGGGATTTTTGAAATCTTACAGTGACTCATAATCAATTCCTACTAAATTAATTCAGATTTCTACATTTTTAATATAAGTGAGAACACTTTTGAACACAGGTCAATAGGCCAAATAATAACACACTGCTTGTGAACACTTTTGTGGTAGAAGAAAGACTGTTAGGAACACAGCACATTATTAAGCTATGAAAAGTAAGAAAAAAACTGTTATGAGAAATATAAGGCAAAATGCCCTCTCCTACAGACCATTATGTTCAGTGTCAATAGACTACATGTCATATAAGCAAATAGCTGTAGATACTAAAATAAAATGTATTTTCATGGAAAATAGAGTACCACACTTTAACTTGCAACTTTGAAAAAAGTCTTGAACACAGTTTTTAATATAGCATCCAAAACCTCTTCGTGGAATAAACTGAAAATATAGTATATCAGTTCAGCAGTCAGTCATCTAACAGCCAAAGACCTAGGGAATTCTTGTTTGTTGGTGTTTTTATGTTTTTGGGTTTTTTTTTCAGTACTTTCATGAAAGACTTATGAAAATACCGCTTTTGATTCAGAAAAGAACATGTTCATCTGAATGCCACCATTTCATGCTGAGGTTGTTTAGTTATAAGGCAGAAGCAGATACTCAGTTGCTCTACTTTAGTGTTACTATTTTGGTTTTCTTTACTCAAGGTGTTTTTCATGTTTCCTATAATAAATGGAGCTTTCCCATGCTTTCTCGAGGGAATGGATGCTTTCTGTTCTTTGCTGATATTGTGGAAATGTAGATGGGAGTTAGCCACTTGGTGGGATTTTCCCATCATAAGTTTGTCACCTGTGAAGCAATGACACTCTAAGCATTAGGAGTTACGTACTTTGAAATCACTCATCTGTTTATTTCTTGTCTGAGTTTTTTCAAAAAGTCATCTTTTGTATCTGGTAACTGTTTTATTCTTAGAGTAGCCACTTAAGCAGAAAATTAGCAACTACTACATGAATTAATTCAGTATTACAGAAACCCTCCAACTTTGGTGGTGACGTGTTTTTTGTATTCTTCAACCCCTGCATTTTAGATGAGATTTGCACTTCCAATTTTGCTTAAGTGCCCAATATTGTAAAACTGAAGCTATTCTTTATCCTTTCTATTGTATTTAGCTTATCTTTTCAGAATGCCATGATGGTCATGTTTACAGTTCAGTGGGCAGACGCTTTCTGGAGGTGACTGGGTATTTCTGAGCACAGATAATGAATTCAGGGAACTTTAATCCTTGGACTGTTGCTTGAATTCTATATCAAGTGCACAGCTGCTGAAGCTGTATCTTTCATGCACAGTGAACCATGTTGAAGGACCCTTTGAATACATTAACTTGTGTACAAGCAAATGCCTACACTATAGTTACTTAGCAGAAGACTGAGGCTTGATTTCATGTTTAATCACACCGAGAAATTGCAGGATTCCTTCAACCAATTCCATCACTTCTAGAAAAACTTGTGTTTTAGGGGAAGATGGGGGACATGCACATAAATACTAGGTTGATTTTGCCTTCAGTCCGATGAAATGTGGGCAGAACTCGCCTTTAAAAACTGAAAGAACCCGTGTCAAAGTTTTTGTATAAAAATTACACAGAACGAATACCAGGAAGGGGCTGAGGTGACCTTGAAATGAAATTAGACTCTGAAAATTATTTATTCTCAAACAGCTGCTTGAATTCTGTCAACAGCTTTGCTCTCAGACCATTTTCCAGTGATGGGCATCAGCAGCACTAAAGGCATTGTCAGAACTGATTGCAATTGCCCCTTGTTAACAGTCTCAATAAAGAGAGACTGAATGCGCCTTAGGACTAGGTATCTCTTCTCTCCAAAGGTGGCCGTCTCAGTGGATGCTGAAGAGCAATAATTTGTTGATTATGTGTGTGCTATCTGATGTGAAGAGCAGAGTGCCTCAGGCTGACGCTCCACCAAATGGTAAGTCGGGTTTTTGAGTGGAGAGCAACAGATAAAAAATTGCTCAAATGCAAAGCACAGAAACAGTATAGCCTCACTCTGCTGTCTCAGCAGTTCTTGTGCAGTCATTTAGCCCCTGTCCTCCCACAGCAGGCACAGATCTGGCACAAGCATTGTATTGCTTGCTGTGTGGGTGACTGGAGAAATATGTAATTGTGTGCTCGCACTTGATCCAGACCACATTTGTTCCGCCAGTGGGTCAGACAGTACATATATTAAGTAACGATGAATGTTGAACCATGACTTCAAATGTCTCAGACTCTTTCTCCAAAGCACTCAATTTAAAGTTTAGTAGGGTTTAATTTATATGAAATAACAAAAGCTTTTTAGAACTTAGTAACTGACTTCTCTAGCGATATATTTCCTGTCGAGAAAACTGATACAGTTGCAATGAAGAATTTTAGAAGAAAAATGGAATTTCAACTGCTTCAATTTTTAGAACTTTTTCAACATCTTTATCACTTATACCCTTCTGATTTCAGGGAAAATTTATATTTTGCCACAAAAAAAGGAGCAGGATAAAGACTGAAATGATTGTCTTGGTTTTGAAATTTCCTTCTTCTGGAAAAAACAACGAAGGAAGCTAAGGAGTGGAATTAAAATTGAAAGACGCTTCTTTCCCTCTGTCTTCCAGAAATGGGCCAAACATCAAAGAAAAAGACTACTTGTTAAGAAATTTTCTGTAAAAAAATTTATTTATAAGCTCTAATTCTTGTGCCCTTTAATATGTTTCGAAAACATGTAATTCTTTTGGTAATGCATGTTTATTTACAACCAGGAAGTCCTGAGCTCAAATCTATCCTGGATATGGTTTATTATAGCCATTGGTGAATGAATGAAATGAATACTACAGTGCATTTTAGGAAGTAATACAGTAGTACCAGTGCAGATATTGCATTAAATTCTACTGGAAAATTGCTCTGGTATTCTTTACATATTTTTTAAGAAACCCAGGCCAACAGCCCTTATCTCAAGGCAAATATTTTCATGTATATAATCACTCCTTGCATAAGGAGTTGCTGTTTCTCCACATAGAAAATGAGCTTCTTGATTACTTTTTGATTCTTCAGCCCAAAGGCACTTTTGGGATATGACTACTTGTGCTGTGCTATTTTCTTTAGTAGTTTGAAGACCAGCCTTTGTTTCTGGGAGATGATAAATAAAATCAAACCAAACCAACAAATCAGACTTAACTATATTTACATTGTTAGACTTTTAGGCATTTCCTGTGAGGAAGATGTTGAAATCTGCCACTGGGGCTGGAGTTTTCATTTCTTACCCTTGCCCTGATTTCCTTTCTTCAGACTGATGCAGCATCTTCAAAAATAGGTTTACAAAATTCTTTGATAGCAGGACAGATAGGATTAATACATACTACAGCAAAAGACTACTAGGATACTAATATGTATCATATGTTATAAATTATAATTACAATATTAAAAACTTATTGCTCTCCTATAGGTGAAAAGTATCTGGTGATATTTGAAAGACATGGTGCAATGCAGCATACAATATGAAGCATAACATTATTCAGATTTAATGCATAATACCAGCCTTTTTCCAGACTGTGTTGATGTAACAGGCCAATTAATTTTATAAAATGATACATCATTTGTAAAGTGAGATACTTAGGGTGAGGCAATTGTGCCAATGGAAAGATTGTAATTTCAAGGAGCCATGCCCAAATGCTGTTTCAGCATATCGCTAATTAGCACGCTACTCCAGACTGTCCCAGATTAATATCTTCTGCTGTGTGTACTGTATATAGCTAGTAATCATGATTGATTACTGAACAGAGCTGTTGTGAACCACTGAAACCATATGATAAACTTGCTGGAACAGAAGGGAGATTTTTTTCTGTACATGTTCTGTTAGCAGTAAAATATTGAGAAGTGTTCTGGAGTTAGGGCAGACTTTAGCACCTATCAGACCTTGATTAGAAGCTGTAGAATTTTCTTTGGTTGTTTTGTTTCCATTTTAATATTAAGATGTGACCTTTCAAACTTACACGTGAAAAAGCAGTGAGAACCACATGTATACACACCAATAGGAAATATTCAAGACATTAGGACATTCCCTGCAAATGATGCTACATGAATTTATCTCAATTCATTCTAATTACAGACTTGAGTCATCTGAGTGCCTTTACTGCCACACACTGTTTCCAGGGATACATTTCCCTTGCTGTGGCTGTTCCATTTTGAATAACTAATCAAACTTCCATTGAACAAGTACTCAAACATCAATTTGTTGCATCTGAAAGTGCTCTAATCACTGTCATACAAACTCAGGCTGCCTCTTGATGTGGTTAAATTAATTTTTAATTTTATAAAGTAGAACAGATCCAGGAAAGAGTTTGAGAGATCTACGTCAAAGTAGCTAACAGCCTGTTTGGCAAAAGCACTAATCTCGTGTGGGAAACCCTGTCTGAAATCCCCAGTCTGAAGAGGGTATACAAGAGACTTTCAGCCAGGCAAGAATGGCCAAGCCTTTCAGCCACTTGCTATTTTAGAGCTGGACTTCCCAAGAAGCAACTCCTTCTGGGAAGGAAGCAGCGTAACATGATTAACAATGTTCAATGTTTTAGAACCCACTGTGAAACTTAGTAACTCCAAGCCATTTTTCCTTTTCTCACCCAGCCAAAGCCAAATGAAAATATTCTCACAGGGATCTTCCTTTACAATCCTAATTAATATTTCAGAGTTTTTTTAAAGCTTTTTACCAATTTTACAAATAATATCAATAAAAACCCCATGTACACCAAGAAAGCAGCCATGACCTCATTTTATATATTAGTGTATATTAAAAATTGCTCATATGCTAAATTTTGCCATGAGCTCTGAGATACCGAGCAAAAATATGCCAAGGAATATAGATATTTCTTATATTTGTAGCACCTACTGTATGTTCTCACGGAGCGCAAACAGAACTTGCCACTAACTGCTTGCCTATATGTAATTGCAATAGATTTTAGCTACTCTTTTGTCCTTCTCTGCAGTACCTGTGTGATAATAAGGCCCAGGAGGGATGCATAAATTTGCTTGTACAACATTATGATATCCTAATGTATGAAAAAGTTGAAATATACCATTTTTACCCTCACTACTGTTCTGTGAAGTGGAAACATTAAACATTCTTCTCACATATGTCTGGGTGGTCCTACTGTGCTTTATGTAACAATCAGGCTGGTTTCTTTAGTGCCTTTCTGAGGGGAGTGAATACACTGGGACATGACAGAATAATGAATAAGTCACAGGGTATGAGATTGCTGTATTTGTGGGTTGATTCCAGAATCACCCACCCTCTTTCTTCTGCCTTAGTGAGAGAGCATGTTTTCTTCCTTTTTGAAACAAAATCTGTTACTTTGGCTTGTCCATCCCGAAGAATAATTAGAAATGTACTGAAATATATTCAGTAATTAACCTCCAATGATAAAGCTTCAACTTCAGGTAGAATGTACTCACTATATATAGAGTTGTTGAGAGTGTAAAAATTATGCTCAAATAGTAAGGATGGATCAGCAAGGAAATGCAAAAAAAGGCATGATCAAATTCAAGATACGTGGAGATTCCAGTGTGAACAGGATACTCTGTGTTTGCCTCTGACTTTAGGCCATGGAGCATTGTTTCATTGGAGGCTCTAAGGGATAGAATATTACCATTCACCCATTGACATTGTGGACTATTCTCGTTCCTGCGTTGTTTTCCCTCTCTCTTTGAAAACACTTTATCTTTAGTGGAAAAAGTCCAAGAAAGAGACGTGGAAATGTGGACACAATGGAAATTGTGAGATGCAGATGGTAGGCCTACACCTCTTCTGTCATGAGATTATTCTAGGACATCAGTATTCTAGGAAAAACATTCTGTGGAGCCTCATGACCACAAAATAGCTTGTTGAAATGGGAGTTGAAGAAAGGGAGTAGGTAGTGGGAAAGGACAGAACAAAGGAGTATGCAGGCTTAAGAAAAGCTCCAAAAATGGTCAAGCAGTCATGGAGATTTGAAGGAAAGGCAAAAACATTCACAGCACACTGTAAGCCACTCCACAGAAAAGCTGCAATCTGCCTAAGTGGTATGAAAGCTAGGGCAAAATCCTCGTTCCAAACATGCTTAAATGCAACACATAAGGCAATGTGGCATTGTGATGGGCTGTCATGAGACAACTTGCCCACATATAGCAGGATAGAAGGATGCTTAGCCAGCTGCATACATTTCACATTCTTCATTATATAAGATGTCCTCTTATTTCTGGTTTAATTTTCATTTTTTAAAATTTAATTCCCTCACATTCACCACTCCTGCAACTGTTTCTTCCCTGATATTGACAAGTATGTAGGAAACACATTATGCATGCAAAGGAATACAGCTGACATTAAACTTTCAACAAGGAAAACTGTTCCACTTCAATACTCTAAACCTTATTATGTAGCAGACCAGCTACTTCACCTCCATGGGATAAAACTGTGTAGTAGCTACTCCTCCTAGACAAAAGGCTAACATAATTTGATACGGCCCTTTTATTTGTTATTTAATCATATATAGGAAATATGGGGCAGTTTTGTAATAAATTTAGAACACTTCACTTGGAATGTGCAAACTAATTACCCTATTTTTCACAATAATGGAGCAAATTTCTTGAGGTCTAAAAAGGTGGATCTTTTTTGGATCTTTTTTTTTTTTCTTTCTGTTTTTGAAAACTACATGATGCCTTATGCAATTTTCACACGTTCAGGGAGCAAGATTAAGAGTTTTTATTTTCTAAGTGAAAAAATCACACAAAAGGAGGTTAAAATAAAGGCCTCATAATGCAATGATTGTCAGTGAATATCTACAGACACCTGAGTGAGAGGGTGATGGGATAGTGGAGGCAAAAATTCCAGTTTGTGAATTAGATGGTGCCTTGAAATAATTCACATACCAGACAGCAGCCTCAGCTATGAAATTAGTAACTAAATTGTGAAGGACAGATGGAATTAAGAAATCCATCAGGTGCCTGTAGAGGGTCTGGCAGTGCTCCAATAATTTACTGACTTCTAAGGGAGATGCACCTGGGTCTTAGTGGGAGGAAGATTTCAACCTAGGATCAGTAATCTTTGATTTATCAGTCAAAATGTTATCTGGTCCTGCTGTACTTGGTTATTTAAAACAGATCCAGGAAAAGTTTTACTTCAAAATCAAACCAAAAAATGATTCCCACACTCCACCCTCTTTGTCCAAAAAACAAACTCTGAAGACAGTACAACAGTCAGACTGGATATTGGAAAGGTAGTTCAGACATGGGGATAGCCAAGGAAAAATCACAGCTTGGCAGTGTGAGAAGCAAATGACAAAATAATTATTAGCCAGGGAAGGGTTTGACAGCAGTAGAAAGCAATCTGGAGGTAGCTCTAAATCTAATGCTTCACTGCCTCTTGCTCATTAAAGACCATTCTACAGCTATATAAGTAGTAATATAAGTTGCAAACTATTTTTTAATAATTTTTGTATTTTTAAAGTCAGGTTTTGGGAAATACACACACCCAATAATTGTGTATAGCAGATGTAAAATGAGTACTTATTTTATCCAAAGTGAGAAAGGCTGGTATTTCACTGAGTAGCTCTAGTTAACAGATATTGTCAATAGAATAGGATGTTATCACAGGATAATGTTCTCCTGCTGCTTGATAACTGCTGAGTCGAAAGCACAATGTTTATTTTCAAGGCAGGGGACATTGATCCTGTGCAACTTTCTATTTCAATGACATTCTTGCTATTACATTAGATTGATGCACTTACAACCATTTTGTTTAATGGATATTAGTTTTGTAAAGTGACAGCTGCTTATTGTGTGACTATTCAATACACTTCCTACAGTCTGATTGGCTTTCAAGAAAAGAACTAGACTGATAAGCATAAAGGGTACAGATTTTTATTTTAAAAACGGGGACTCTGAACCTGTTAATGAGGTGCTTAATTTTTTTTATTCTTAATATCTGCTATAGAATAGATTATTTACTTTGCAGGATTGCATTTTTATATAATCCTCAGCAACAGTAATTTTGTCTTGAAAAAAGAAATAAAATAAAACATTGCTTTGGAAAACCTGATCCACCGAATGTTTAAGCATTTCAGCTGGGAGCTTTTCCCAGGTGAAAACTGGTAATTTGTTCTTTAGAGAAAAAACAAATAGCAAAAATGCTTTCAGTACTGGAATTACTATTTTACTACTCTGGAGTAGACTATGTAACACATTAAAACCAGACAGCAGATGAATTCCCAAGAGTAAAACAACCTTTTACTGTAAAACGTTTTCACTGCAAGCCATGGAGTAAAGTTCTAGTCTGTGCTCTCTCTCCTTTTTACATTCCTGAATATTTTAGTGTCATTACCAAAGTTGAACTTTTAATTTTTTGTACTTTGTTTCACCTTGTAAGAGAAGGGAAAAGGAGATTTTTTCACTACACTGAATTTGAGGCCTTAGAAGATGTTTCATACAAACCAGGTTGTTTTTCATGGGTGAAAGACAAAGTCAAGTGAACAAACATCATTTAGCCTTCAGAAAACAAACCCAAACTAACCTTACTCAAGTAGCAGCTAATGAAAGCTCTACTTAATTTTTCAAAATTGGCATTGCTTTCACGTGAGTAGCAGTGAAAACAAGAAAAGGTAGAAGAGTATAAAAGAATCCGACCCATATTCTCATTGGGGAAAAATACTTTTCTGGAAATGTAATATCAACCATGTCCAGCAGTAGTCCTATTGATTTTAATGAGTCAAAGTACTTTATTACACTGAAAGTCACAAAGAATGTGACCTGGATGATCTAGTGGTAAAGCAGAGGACTTAATTATTTCTATTTCCTTGTCAGTGCAGTAATTTTACACTGCACATTTATGATAACTTGGGAGTTTGTGATAACGTGGGAGGCATAGTGCATGCATTTGTACATGTGTGGGAGGAAACTAAGGAAAAGCAATTACTTGAAGCCTCCTCACATGCAGTCAGGAAGCAGAACATTACTGTACATTTTATTAAATCACATCATTTGAAAAAACATTCTGAAAATTTTAAGACAGCTCAGTTTAGAGGGGCACTATAATAAGCAAATTTCAAACTACAGATGTAGTTTGGATATATCCCAATACAATCTTTAATGGCAGCCAAAACCCCTCAAAACTTGTAAGAACGTGCTTGGTGATTTTTCTTTCAATCCAGATCAGATATCGAAAAGACTTTCTCACATCATCATTTCTACTTGCTTTTTTCCTTGAAATCTATAAAATGATATGGAAAACACTTTGAAATCCTGAAAAAAGACAGAGTTTGGTGTAAGAGAGAGATGAAGGCTGGCTTAGGTAATGTTCATACATAAACCATAAGCAAATTTTCTACTGATAAAAGTTATTTTTTATTTAGATCAACTAAGACTATGTTGGTATAATTTTTTTCCCTTAGATGATCCCTTTTCTCAGGTGTCTGCTATCTTTCATAGCTGTAGGAAGCCCACTGTTTTCCTTTCAATGAGAAAGACATTTCAAAGACTGGATAATGGTTATTAAGGGCTATTTCACAACACATCAGGAGGACAAAACTTCTGCTTGGTTTCACTTCGTAAGGAAGATAGTTTGTGACCACTTTAATGCGAATAGCTAGTTTTAGAGAACTTCTGCAAAATCTTAAAGACTTTTGAAAATCTTAAAAAAGGACATTATCTGGATTTAAGTACTTGTAGGCAGCCAGAGGACTATTTAAACTCCCAAATATTGCCATGTATGCAGTAAGAATCGTGTTAAAATCATCTCAGGTGACAGGCAGGTGTGTCAAGGTCTGAAGAAACTACAAGTATGGGATAAAAGTCCTAAAAATTGGACTTTTTAACTGGTAAGATAATATTTTCTAGCAAAGTGAGAAATCATTCTTAGCCTGCTGATGATAGCAATGTACATTGAAGTCCTGTAGAAATGAACACAGACATAAAAAAAATGCCTTGGTCTTGAGCATTTAATCACTACATTTCTTTATAGTGTTAGATCTCATCAGTTTTCCTTAGTGCCACAGGGAAGCTCTGTGTATGGAGACACAGCTTATCCAGGTCATATTGCTATCTCTGAGGAGTAAATGTAGGGCTCAGTGAGACAGAAGTGTTTCGCTGCCTATATCTGCTTTGGAGTTGTTACACAGTTTCTGGAGAGAGAGGGAGATGGTGTTTTCTAAGCTTTATGCAGGACATAATTTCTGCAATATTTCTCATGAAGGAAACAGACCTTGTGTGTAGTTTGTAGAACAAAGAAATCAAATTACAATAAGAAAATCTGTAACTGACACCTCCTGGGACAGGCTGATGGCCCCAAGACCCAGAAAATACTTCATCTGTGAAATGGAGAACAAAGTTTACATGTAGGTAAAAAACAGTGTCACCTGATCATGATGGTTAGGAACTGGAGCTTTTTCCATCAATTTCACATCCTTGGAATAAAAGTGCCTGTTGAAAGCAAAGCCAAGTCATTAGTGCCTATGACCATCCTGATTCCAGCTGAGTTGCACTACTCTTGGAACGAATTCTTGTAAGAAAATGGAAGAGAGAAACCAGGAAAAATTTATTTGAGCCTCATTCTCACTGTGGAAAAAAAGAGTGAGGTAAGGAGGACTTTTAGCAATAATAACGTGTGAGAGGTAGTTGAACCTCAGCAGAGCTGTGGAATCTTAGACAATGAAATACTGCATAAAGAACTGTCTGTCTAAGAAACAGTTTGCTTATCAGAGAGATGAATTACTTTACTACTGATAAAAATGACAAATCAATCTAACAAGATACCTGTCAAAACTATCTCTCTGTTCACTTTCTTATCTAGATTATGTGCCATAACCCTATAGATAAAAAGAAAGACTTAAGAGAGTAGTTGGAAATTAGCCTGATTTGTACCCACATGCTTTCATTTGCGTCCACTGCTATCGAGTGATTGACAGCATAACATAAATTAATTTTTTAAAATTTATTAATATGATATGAACTGCAAAAAGATTAAAGTCTCATTTACATAACCTGAGATGAAAAGAGGTGAAATATTGTAATTATCTTTTCAAGCTAAATTTGCACTGCCATTTAAAATTAACCTATGCAAATGACAGGTTAAACCCCAGGAAAACCCTGGCTCTGTTTGAAAAAAGTACAATCAATTTCCAATCATAAGTGTGTTTTTATCCTAGCCCTTCAATTAGTCACTTGAATCCATAAATATATGCCAATATAATGTAAATTATTTATTGGCCTTGTTTTGTTCTTGACTTTTAGCCCCTCAAAAGATAGTAGGTTGTGAAGTCTGCATCCTTACTTGCATTGAGAATGATTCTAAATATTACATGAATTATCTATAGGGTAATGTGATGTGTTGCTTAGCCCAGGTGAGGATAGTTAAGCACAATTATTCCCATGAGTAAGCTGAGGATCTGGTTTTCTTATAGTTCATAGGTGTGATTTTGGTCATATTTGCATGAGCAACAGTTTCTAAAAGGATCCTGGTCCTGATGTGAATCCAAGAAGGAAGGATATATATATATATATTTGGCTTTTTGTTCAGCAGAATTACAAGTTCAAGAACATATCAGCTAGGGATCTCCATTAGAGCTTGGTTTATACATAGTCTGAAAATATTTTCAAAGAAGAGAAGAGAGCGTACATTTTTCATGTAATTCCAGCCTGGCATGGGAAGAATTTGGAAACAGATGAAGACACAAATAATTTTCCTTAGTAAACTGACATGTTTCATCAGGTGGGTCCAAGAAAATTGAATATGTTACATGAGCTATGAACTTATCCTTAATCATGTGCCCTCTAGGCAGATATTTCACACTTGGCAATTGGAGGTCTCCTTAATAATGGCCAGCCTCAATTATTTATTAAAGGCAAATAAGGTGATGGAATGTTTAGTGAATGCATGCCAATCCCTAAATCAGTGCAGCAAGGTTTCATGGGAAGGAGGACTGAATGGGCCTGGAAATTCCTTTGTAGGTACAAAGTACTGGGCCTAAGACTTGTGGGACAACAAATGCCTTTTGCTGCTTCTGCAGAGAAGGTAATCCTACAGGGGTTCTTTTCTGTCTTATTGGCAGCATCCACAGAAATTGTCAGTCAGAGACAGTACTGTGAAGTGAAAACCCCCAACCTTCCCAACTTGTAAGTGTTCTTTTTTTTTAAATATTTGAGGTGAGTGTAATTTGGAAGGTGTGTAAACAGTCAGTTTTGTTTTGGCAGCCAGTCTACAGGCAAAGGAGCAATAGAAACTTGATTTATCATGGGTTTATATACTATGTTTCCCACAACACCCTCCCTCATTCCAGTGCAAGAATCACAAACTCAGCACTGAGATATTTCTAGATCTTTTCTGTGCTCCTGAAGACTATCCTTATACTGTTGTCAGGTTCTGTCAATCTCAACCTACTTTCTGGTTTACTTACTGGGTGAGAAACAGTGTACATCCTGTGGCTAGTCTAGATGACAACACATACAAATTGATCAGATAGTGAATATGTGCTGAGCAGCCCAGCAGTGGTTGTCTAATACGAAGTTCTGTCTGCCTTTTTTTCAGTGCTAGTATTGTGTCTACCATCTTGTGAGATGCCAATTTTCACTAAACTCACGTAGAAGCTTTGAACTCTGACTGAAAAATTTGATAAAAATTAGTCAATGAAAGAGAGGAATGTCTGACAAACTGTGCACTCATGTCAGATACAGCCTTGCCAAATTAGACTATAAAATAGAGGGGAGGGGAAGGGAAAGAGAAAGGCAGAGAATTATTCAAACAGTAATGAAAGGTATGTTTCTTGCTGAAATGAAAGACTGAAACATTTAATTTAGCTTGACACAAAAGGTTCCATTCACCGTGAAATCAAATATTTTGTTCCAAGGCACTTGTGAGAAAATAAAGAAAATGAAAGACTAAAGTCAAAAGCTGACAGAGGAAAAGCCTTACCCTTGAAAAAGAAGTTTTTGGAACTATGTCTACAAAGCACTAGAGATCGGAATTGTACTACTTCTATATTTGGAAGGGGGATTGATTAGTATTTTTCACCTTTTTTTTTGCATTGCTTAACTATCCCCACCTTCAAGGTATCTGAAATCCCACCTCCTCTAGTTCCACTTTTATAAGACACTTTCAGAGTCAGAGTAGATGAACGTGAATCTGCATGTCCAAGAGAAGGAGATGAGGTTTATAAACAAACTAAAACAGTGTCTGCAAGTATGGAGAAAAAACGAGAATACTTCTACCCACCAGAAATACTGTGTTTGACACCCAGGCTCTCCAGGAATTAATACACATATAACTGGTAGGGAGAGAAATTGATTTGATTTGGTGTGGAATTTAAGGTATTGCTGATCATCTGAGAATTTGTATCAGGTGCTGAGCATTTACAGAAAAGAATTCATCATTTAGGACTACAAACAACACACTTCTTACTCTGATTATTTTTGACACTCTGTTATCAAAAGTTTCTTTGCACTTCTGATCTCAAAACTTAGAAACAATCACCAGAGGCGTTATAGTAGTGAGGTGTCATATTGATGTGTCGGTACTTTTATATAAAGCATCTCTTTATATAGGCCAGAGGTTACTGAGTTGCTGGTGGCTAGGTTTGAAGAGATGGGAGGAATGTCCTTTGAATTTCTGCTTTAGCAGCCCTGAATGCTGAATTGCTCCACTCTGACTCCAGGTCTTGTGAGGATCAGGTGAAACTAGCTTTCCTTAAGAAGCTTAAGATAAAGATGAAAAGATTTAGTGGCTTGTATTCATTTGCCCGTGGGAGGGGGCAAGGAAAGGGCAACTGCAGGTTTACCCTGAAACTCCCAGTTGTCCACCATAGAGAATAAAGGAATAATTGCTTCTCCATATGATTGCAAGAAGGGAGGTCTCCTTAGAAGATTTTACTAAAGGGAGTTTTTGGCACATCACATTAAAGAATATCCTGGTGAAAGTGGAGTTTGTTTCTAAAACTGTCAATAAGAGTTTTACTGTCATTTATTTAAGAACTTCTGTGATGTGTGCCCACTTTTACTGTTTTCCTCTAGAAGGACAAATGACTCAACCCCAAAAATGTGTATCTGAATACTTACTTGCCTAGGAGATGTTCTAGTCTGGACACAATCTGTTTTTCTCTGGCTTCATCATAAGATAATTTAAGTCATTACCTGAATATAAGTGAACTGTAATGCTGTCCAAGTCAGTTCTGGATCTTATAACTGATCCCTGATTGGTTTGATGAAATGCTTTTGTGTCTTGTCTTTTATCTATTTTTTTTCTTGTTTAATGATTGTTATGTTGAAGAACTTTTAGTGGTACTAGACTTTGTAAGACAACATATCAAAAATTTTTTTCTGTCTCAGACAACCTGGAACTTAAAAGCATAGGTTTTGAATGCTGAATTCTTTGTAGCTTTGAATGCTATAATTTTCAGTCTGCAGCCTCACTTTGTTTACCTGTGGCCACAAAAAGTGGCATGCAACGTGCCCAAATGAACCCTGAATGTGTTATGTCATACACCCTGAGGACTACAGGTGAGAAAATGTTGGGCTCTGATAAAGCTAATATCTTGTGTTAATAATATAAAAGTATCTGTGCCTGCCATTGATATTTAGAAAGATTAGAAAAGAAAGGGTGCATCTTGCATATAACAGATATTTTTGGTCTCTGAAGGTCACACTAATATGCCTGTTGCTTCCAGATGACAAATGTCTTGCATTTAGACAGACTGGGTAGGGCAAGCGAAACAAATATGTCCATACAAAAATTTAGTGTGCATATAACCATCAACCCAATTACATGGCATATTTCACAACTTTTGAGAATTGAACTCTTCTTCAGAAAATTGTATCAATCAAGAATGAAGTCCTCTAGTACTTGTTAGAGGCATATGAAAACTGAGCTAAATTGGACATTCGAGCTGTGTTTTCATATTTCTGTTTGTATCTTTTTAAATGAGTAAAACGATCTACTCTCCAATAACATGCACAGTGAAGCTGATGTCTAAATGCTGTTGTTGCATTGGCATAATTTACACATGAGGCTGAGCTTTGGGAAAGAAGCAAAATTCCTGTTATACAGGTATAGACTCCTGTATCTAAAAAAATTAAATAGTCTAGAGAAAACTAGAATACTTATATCTGTCCTCATCAACTCTTACTAGCCGTTTGGTAAATGCTTTCCTGAGAGAATAATGTCAGTACACTCCTTTAAGCCTTAGACTGTGTTTGTAAGTGACTAAGCCTTGTGCAAATAATTAAAGTAAGGAAAAAATATTGTTACCAAGGGATGATTCAGTAAACATAGCATTAAAAAGTATAAAAATTTTCCCTAAAGTGTGAGAGTTTGCTTATCGGCATTCTGTGAATTCTCCGTATTGCCAGATTTTGTTAGAGTCAGTTGTGAAGGGCAATAGTGAAACCACTGAAAACTACTGAGTGACGTAGTGGTTTAACCAAAATTTTTCTTCATAATGATTTAAAATACAATTTTTAATTTCATAGAAAAAAGATAGCAATATTCCTTATGAGCACTTTAGCACCAGAATTACTTACACATAGCATAGATCTTTTGTTCTATAGTGACCTTTTTTGCCTTGCATTAATTTCTAAATGTCTGCAATTTATTCTGTCTGTAGTCTGAAAAATTTAAATTCTGAATGTATCTACAAGAGTGATCACAGACCATAAGCAGCAAAGGAGGAATACATTCTTTGGGTTATCATTTCAGCACTGTGTACACAATATGTCAGAGTCTGAAACTTTCAAATTAATTACTAGTCCTGGTGATGCTGAATGTGTTTTGTTGCCCTTCAAGCTTGCAATTAATATTCAGACAGTTGTGAAGGGAGGATAATTTGGTGATTTTCAGTTTATTCTTCCAGGGAATAAACAAGAGACGAGAATACATATTTCTCTTTTACTGCAGCTCAGAATCAGTTGATTAAGTTGTGTCTGCAACTGTACACAATCAATGTCAGTTAGAGTACAACTTTATTAAAGTTTTCTTGAATTTACATAACTTTCAGAACCATTACATGTATAATTTATCATGATGATGCAGTATCGTTGTAGGGTATTTATAAGCTTTGTGCAGTGGGGCAGAATTTCAAACCTGGTCCTTCATTAATTTTTAATTCAATAACTTAGCTAAACTAGGTGAGCACTGATAGCAAGAACACCAAGAGCTTTACCAGTCTTTAAGTGAAAATGCGCTCTATGTTCAGTGCCTCTGCAATCCTACGGGACAAAGTTTAATGTGCTTATGAAAGTGTGTTTACCTTCAGTGTGTTCACTAAATTTCTCTTCCAAATATTTTTTACCAGCCTATGGTTTGAATCTATAGCCAAACAGCTGCAGATTTCAAGTATTTAATTTGAAAAAAAAACTTAAAAATCATGGAAGTTTTGCTTGGAAAGGGAAATGGTGAGGAAAACCTGAGATCTCATACATGAAAAAAATTCTCATTTCTCATTTTCTCATATCACTTCGCTAGCCATCGCTCAAAGAAGGTATTTTTAAAGGAAAACATTTTCTTCTGCATTTAATCAAATAATGACAAACAAAAACATCAGGAATTGTGGATTGTTGGGAAAATAACTTAGATCACAGGAACATAGAATAGAATCATAGAATTGTTGAGGTTGGAAAGGACCTCTAAGGTCATTGAGTGCAACCAATGAGTAAGTCTAGCACCACCATGTTCACAACCAAGACATGTCTCTAAGTGCCTCATCTTCTAAATTTGTCTTTCAAATATCTCCAGGGATGATGACTCATCCACTTCCCTGTGTAGCCTGGTCCAATGCTTGAAAACCCTCTTGGTGAAGAAATTTTTCCTAATCTAAACGTTCCCTGGTGCAATTTGAGGCCATTTCCACTTTTCCTGTCACCTGGGAGAAGAGACTGACCCCCAGCTCGCTACAATCTCCTTTCAGGTGGTTATGGAGTTTTAGATGGCCTTGGCAAGGGTGGGAACTTACCCTTACTTTCTTTAGCTGTTTGAAAACGTGTCTAACTTCACAAAGGCTCTGACTCCTAAAGCTATACTTTCTATATTGTTTGAGATGCTTTAGGAGGGCACTTTTTGTTTCCTTCATAGAGAGGATGATCTGTTTCTAATGGTGCCTCAATATCAATGAACAAAAAGGGTTAATTACTGACATTTCAGCCTTTGGAAACTGTTGATAATAGGAGATAAATAGCTGATCCTACTCTTGTTGAAATAAGTCAATTTCTACTCATTTTTTTTGTGTTTAAACAAAGCCTCAAGTGAATGGAAGATCTATTCCATTCTGTTACAGTCCTACTTGATATCGGTCACTGGAAGTACTCTTTCTGGATTAAGCTGACTTCTTGATCTCTCAGAAATGTGGATATTCTTTAGCCTGTGACACTGTTCTCATTTAGTAATGTAGGTGAGGGTAACAACTAATATACATAATTTCTCACACAAAATACTCCAACATTATGTAGGATATTAAATACAAATAATGCTATTCTGTGAGTGGAAGAAAATGGTAAGAAAAGAAAGTAGCTTAAATCTTTCCCCTCCCCACCCCCAAACCTCCCTTTTCTATGCCAGAAATAGAAACCATGATGAAAAACGATATTGTGGCTTTGAGACTCTCTTTGGGCTGCAGACAAAAAAGAACAAAGTTTAACCTTGTTATATTTTTCCTTCCATAGTCTGAAGAAGGCCACATGGTTGAGATTTCACTTCTCATTTCTATTTCCAGGGCATATTTTCTCATCCTCTTCATAAAAGAATGGATTTTATAGCTATGTGTTGATCCAGTAGCTGGTTTGTTTTTTAAATGAAAACGTTATCTATTTATTATTCCAATACAATTTAGAGCAGTTTTACTCAGCATATTTGAATTCAAAATCCCATTAAAGATGCAATATTCCTCTACTACTTTGTCCCCCACTGCGCTGACATTCAGTTTCCCCATTTTGAATAGAAATATAATATTGTATATCTGTTCAGGCTGATGTGATTTCCAGCACTGAATTACCAGTCATTGGACTGCCTGTTCACCTTCCTATCATGGAAATTTTGTATTTGCACATATTTTTCTCCACATTTACAAAATGAATTCTTCGTCTGGCTATCTTGAAATTGCTTTACAGCAGCACTTTCTTTTTAAAGCCAGAAAACATATCCCTTTGCTTCCTACCATCTGATGGAAGTAATAAGAATTGCTGAGTTAAGATAAACACCCTCATTTTGTGGTAGAGAGGGGAGGGGGATGAGAAGCAAAATGTTAATTTGTTTTAAAGTTAAAAGTACTGACCCATGCACTGAAGATAAGCATATCTAATTTTAAATCTTCCATATCTATTGTAATGTCTAATTGCATAGTTAAATGAGCTGTAAAAGCAGAAATGCCGCTGTAACCTCTAAACAATTTTACGCAGTTCTAGAACATTTGAGATAACAAGAAAGCTTAAAGAAGCTTTTCTCCTCTAGCAATGCTAGTACTTCAGAGGACAGTGTTTATTGAACAGGAGAGGCTTTCTGCTTGGGCAGCACTTTCCCATTACTCTGGACACACTTTAGACTTAAGGAGGCAACTGAATTCATCATGTGGGCTATGAACACTCTAAAAAGGTCCAAAAACATTAGTGGATCTGTCACTCAGTGCTCAGTTCTCATCTTGGATTGATGTAAATGCTGGAGTAACTTGATTGAATTCAGTAACTTTACTCTAAATTAACATAATTGCTATCATAATTATTTAGCCTACAGAAGCATCTGGAGCCCCTAACTAGGTCAGGGCACAATTCCACTCTCTGCATTACACATGCACATACACAGATTAATATGCCAGAGAGCTTTATATATAGACTGCCTCTATCTGAATACTTTGCTTGGGGCAAAATAAAACAATGGAGAGGTGAATCTACCAGTCTGGGTGGTATCCTCTGTGACTGACTTCATTGAAAGTCCCATAGCCTTTCTGTGCCTCTGTCCTCTTTCTAGAAACTGCTGATGGTAGTGCTTCTTTTGTTTTATGAGAATAATTGTATTTAAAATTGTGAAGTGCTCAGGCACCATGGTAATGGAGAGATGCATAAGTGTTGTGGATAGACAAGGTAATCTGCATCCAATTGTTCATGCTTTATAGCCCTTAATGACAGATACTTCAGGGGAGTTGCTTATATCCTGAAGATGAGATGTGCCAGCATATTAGATTTTTTTACTACTGAGAGGTAAAAAGGAAAATACAAAGTAGCTGTAAAATAATAACTTTTCTGCAGACTGTAAAAGACTTCAAGTTTAATAACAGCAATGATTGTTTCTAAGGTTAAATGAAATCACAGTACTGTCACTACAAAGTGGGAATTACATACACCTCATATAGCACAGCTCGCATTTCCTGTAAATGTAAAGTACAACTTTTTGTTTTTACTCAGAAGCTTGAGTCTAATGATGCTGTAGGCAATAGTGAAAGTTCTTGAAAAGAACATTATATATTGTTCCTTAACTCTGCCCTGTCTGAATTATCAATAATTTGTTGTGCCTAGCAAATGGAGAGTACTAAGAAAGGAGCTGAGTGGCAGTTGCATCAAATTAATTTGTGATTCTGAAGTATGTTAATGTTTTTAGGGTGAGTGGCTTCAGTGAAGCTAGGACATAATTTCAACACACTTGAAGCTGACCTGATTAAACCTTCTTTTAATTTTCCCAACTATCCAGAATGACAGATACTGTCAGAGAGAACTTCCCAAGTTTCTATGCTTTCAGGATCTTACAATTTTTGCTAGAAAGGAAAATGAGTTACGTAGAGAGAGAATTTATTTACCCCTTCTTTTCAGCAAGACCAGAGAGGTTTAGACCAGCTCTTCTGATAACACCTCTTGGTATTCCTCAGGCTATTCACACTTATGACCAGTCACTAGAGTGAATGAATACATTGTGATCATTCTTCTGGTGGCTGGTTGAAGTACAAAAGACTTTCTGTGCTTTTTCTGTGATACAGAACCCAGAACTTAGAACAAGTTCCTTATCTACCCTTCGTAGCAGTACTGCCCCATAAGGGATCTGGGCCCAAATGAATTTACTCCCCAAACAGACCATTTACCTTTTGGTAAATAAGAATGGAATTTGTGTCCTTCCAAAGTTTCTACTTGTGCCTCTTCACTGAGCAGTTTTTTTGGCTGCAGGAACTTCAGACAGCTTAAGTTAAACTTGGGATAACCCTGTGCTGTACTATAAAGGCTGCAATTACAGGAACATGATTGTGCAGCAAAAGGACTGACCAAAGTTTTCTGTATCTACGTACCTGAGTTTAGATATGCTTTTGAAAGGACAAGCTTTATATTACTATGCGCACGCTTTTTTTTTTTTTTTTTTTTCTTTAATTTCTGGCTTGTTCTGAGTTCAGTGGCAAAACCTGAGAGAGTACATGTGAGGGCAGAATACCAGAGTTTTCTGGATGCTTGGTTTTGCTTTCATTTTAACTTTCTATAAAAGACCTATTTTTCTTACATCTTTATCAGTGGCTTTTCAATCTGCATTTTAAATACTTCAATACTTTCTCAGGAGAATCTTAGAAAGTTTTGTTTGATGGAGATAACTCTTAGGATTCTCTAGCCAGGACAGACTTGCATGGCTTGTGCATTCTTGCTGCAGTGGTAGTTGTTTTTTTCTTAAGTTTTGTATCATGACCTGTATGTCTGCAACTGGAATTTAATAGAAAAATATGTGACTAATACTTTGCCCTAATATTATATAATCAAAAGTAGCGCCTTCTCGAAATTCGAATGTCTTTGAGGATACTCTCTTCTGAGTAAACAAAATGCTTTGGCTGCAAATTTCCAAGTATCATGAGTTTCAAGGGAAAGACTGTGAGGAATTAATTTTAGCAAGCCATGTGGTAAAAGATTAATGGATTATTTGGTTTGAAAACAGTGGAAAGAAATGTAGGACTCTGTCTTTAAATTTATCAGAAATCTAACTATATAATTCAGTTAAAGTGTGAAAATGTCTTAATTGTGATGGTTGCTTGCCACTTGATTTCTCAAATGAGTGAGACTTTTGCATTGATCTACAGAAGACCAAAGCATTGGCTTACTCACCATATAAAGTAAGCAAAAATATTTTTACATTGTGTCAAGATGTTTGTGTCACTGGCTTTACTTATGCCACTGTCACTAATGTACAGTTATTGTAGTTAGCCAGTGATGGAAAAGATAAAATTAATGCTATTAATTCAGCTACTAGGTTTGTGCATCTGTGAGCAGTTGAGCAATATAACTAGGGGTCACTACCTGGATTAATGATGCTTCATGTCTTGGATTGATCATATCTAAATGTTAATCAATCCCAACCAAATGCCTGATGCTGGCTCCTTAATTTTTTCCCCCCAATTTATTATTTGTCACTAGTACGGAATCAAACAAAGATATTTAGCTCCCATGTCAATTAAACTGCTGTTGATACCATAATTAGCAACTGCTTCTTATGACAGATTTAATTAGAAATATCTATACTTGTTTTTACACAAATATGGCAATTTGTTCTTGATCAATTAAAGTAGCTCTGCATTTAGTTTGTATTTTTACTAACTGATAGCATCCCAAGGCTTCACGTGATGGTCAAACAACTGGGATGAGTGACTTAGAGGACAAAGTAATTTACCTACTGATATAAAAGTTTGAGATCAAACCAAAGGATGGCAATGTCAACTAAAGGTGGCATTCAGGTCAATAGAAAGATAAATAAATTCCCACTGAAAATGCTTTCTCTGTACTTATTAAAACAACTTACTTTCTGATATTGAATGAGAATTTCTACAGACCAAGTACTCCTTTTGTGTGTGATGCTTATTGGACAAGGAAGATTGATTTGCCTTTCTCAATGTCTTACATGAAAATTATTTTTTTTCTCTAATCTCTTTTCTCGCAATAAAATTTCGTCTGGTCTTGGTGAAAGCATTTAACTCCTAGATGCCTTGATCACAGCTTTCCAATAATTCTTGGAGACAGAAAATTTTTATCTGAAATATGAGAGTTTACAGGGTGACCATATGCCCTGTCATTGTGGCATGAGTTATATAAGTGGTTTTCATACTCCTGATTATATTCCAGCTGGTGTCAATGACACACAGTGTGCTCATAAAAGTATATATAAGAATAAGACTAAAGGATATAGTATAGGGTTGAGATAGACATTTCCAGGAAAGCACTGATTCCCCCTTTTCTCCATGTGAATGTAACAGCATCTCTTTCTGTTCTCTGGTGTTTGCTAAATCTCTATATTCCTATACAAAATCGTATGAGCAGGGATGAGCAGCACTGTAAGATAAAGATTTTATACCTGAGTCATAGAATTCAGAGATGAAGAAGCCCTATTTCATGTTGCAGGTCTTTTTCCTGTTCTGGATAATTTCTGTCTAAATATATTTTTCTCTCACTGCTTTGAGAGCATCTGCACCATAATAGTATACAAACACATGAACTGGATTATGATAAAAAGTTAATATTTTATCATAGAAAACTCTGGGTGCCTATGACAGCAATGTGAGAAGCTCACTTAGGAAGCCTGTGAGTGTTTTGCTGATAGATTTGTACTCATGACACCTGCTTCTTGCATAAAGTAAGATATTTCTTCTGGTGATTTGGATGAAGGTGCTTGCTTTTACTATCTATTTATTACTGAGATTTGACTCTCCTAAGAAGAACATCCTCTTTAGCATAAGAGAGATTGCTGAAAGGAAAGATGTCTGTAATTTTTCTGCACTTTTCTTTAGCTTCTGTGGTTCTAATGAGTTACTAGAATGAAGTTGTAATGACAGTAGCCATGCAATATGTTGGTTTTGGTTCTGGAATATGTAGTCGCAGTTACCCAAAGCTGCTAGTGAAGGCAATATGCTTGTCATCAAAAATAGATTTTTGTCAGTAGACTCAGTACCAAAAATTACAAGTTTGTCCTAGTAGTTATTCAAACCTTTCAAATTTCTTGTCCTCCAACTTCATTGTATTGTAACTACAATTTCCACAAAACTAACTGCAAGAAGAAATCGTACAGAGATTGTCCCAGACAAGAAAAAACAGTACAAGCTGTCTTTCTGGAATGCAGGAAGGGTTTTCTGTTTGTTTTTGTTTTGTTTTTGTATTGTTGTTATTTTTGTTTGGTTGGGGTTTTTTTTAAGGCGAAGGGGTGGCAGAGGCTGGTTTTTGCTACTATTTATTTTCATGGTTAGTTCAGCCTCTGCTGATTATATCTTTTAACTTCAGCTTCTTCTGCATTAAATAAAAGATTTTACCTTGCCATCTGAATGCCACTTAAGGGTCTTTCCCCAGGCCTCCCCCGTCCCCCCAAAAAAAGAAAAAGAAGTGTAAAAAGACTATCTCTGTATTTGGAGATTTTAGAAAATTTATTAAAATAATTTGCAAAAGACAAATCATAGCTTTTTTCTGACTCTGAGAATATTATTGAGTGGATTTTGCGCTTATTATTCTAGCATTTCAACTTCTAAGGCATACTTCTCATTATCATACTAGGGCATGTTACAGAGTTCAGTGACCAGAAGCATCAAGAAGTAATTAAAAAAAATCTCAAATGATATCTAATTAAAAACTGTTCTAGGCAGAATGAATTAAACAGCCTTAAAGTTGCTTACTGCATCCATCTTCCTGATGTCAGAAGGAGCTGAGTTGCAGAGGTGAATCATATAATGGTAAAAAGCCCTTGCAGTAGGTTAATTCAGAAATGGAGTAGACAATAAAGTGAAATTACAGAATAATCAAGATTGGTAAATTAAATTGTCAAATTTCTTGACTTGGCAAGAAACATTAAAAAAAGCCAGAGCCATAAGAGCCGTAGATAGTTTGTGACAGATGGCAGATGAGGTGGTGTAAAGACATCAATCAGATCCTTGGGTGGAAGCCAATACAAGGTATTAAAAGGAGGGCTAATACACTGATATGCTAGCTTAGTTTGATATCTGATCAAGCCACGTTGTCAAATGACATCCTAATATAACTTCCAGTCTTTCTGCTGGTTAATCTGTTGAACTCTCTTCTTTTCATGCCCTTTCACTTCCCTATTCTTTCTCCCTCCTTCCCCACTCCCATTGTAAGTCTCAAATATGTGTCTATTCACTATACATGAATTATGAAAGGCTAGCAATCCAAATTCTCATCCATTCCTACAGCAACATTTTGTCTCTGTAAAACTACTGAAGGCTCTAAGTGGAAACCCAGTTCAGAATCACAAAGTTAAAATCTCCAATGTAGAATTTAGCGACAATGAAAAAAAGAATCAAACCTAGCTGGCTTGGCCAAATTAATGCTCACTCAGTTAATAGTTTAAAGAAGCAGTGGCTTTGCTGTCTGCAGAGTTTGGTAAGCAGTAGTTCATAACAATACAATATATAGTGTTTATATCTGCACATGTTATGTATGTGCAAAGAAGAGTATCTGATACTCACGATTTTCTGTTTTTCAGAAAAGAATACTTAATTATTAAAAAAAAATCAGTAACTCACTATCCTGAGATGTATGGACAAATTACACATTACAGTTACTGAACATAATCTAACAACATCTCCTGTTCCAAACACTAATAATTTGTTATCTGTTATATAGAAACAATAAATAGAAATTGGTTAAACTCTGAATAGATAGAAAATAATAATAAAATATATTTAATTCCCTGAATGACTCACAATGAAGAAATAATTCTACTGCTGAGTCCAAGAATGGCCATCTGTGACTTGATACAATGCAGAATATGAATTATATTATAATTTTAAAATTTTATTTTATCATTCTTGAGTGAAAACTTTTAGGAATCTGCTGTTTAACTAATTGCTGTAGCAAGTGCCCTGTTACTTAAACACTATGGCTGAGAGCATTATTCAGACTTCAGAATCCTGGGGACAAAAAGTAAGTCTAGCAGCAGAGCCCACTGCACTGATGACATATAAATTAAAAAGATTAGAACTGACTGCTCTGGGCAGTGTAGAGTAATGATTTTTAGGCCAACACAAGATTCCAGATGCTCCAGGAAAATCCCATGATGAGCAATGTCAACTGATGTCAAATGCTACTGAAAGATCTAAGATAATAAACGTAGCAATGCCACTTGGTATTGAAAGCAGGTGGTTAGCCATGTTCCACAGGGCAATCTCTGTGCTGTGAAAAATCCTAAAATCTGAAGGAAATATGTGCTTAGGAAACCCAAACCCACGATCAAAGTATTATTTTTCTCTAAGTGCCCCTAAAATTGAAAAAAAAGTATTCTAGTGTTAAAAGAAAAATAATTAACCTTAAATGTAAATATTAAACTTAGCACTATATAAATATATATTAAATTATAAACCAAAATTTTATACACAGCAAATTTTCATGATATAAAAATCTGTCCTTCTGTCCTCCCAGTAATAATCATTATATGCACTAGCAATTGCATCAGGTTTGGTGATTTTTCAGAGGAAAAATTATCTTTCAGAAGCTGTTAAGGAATATGTGACTAAGGAGAACCGGTTGTAAAACAAGTGCAGACAGTAGCATTTAAGGAGAATGAACTTTAAATTAGAATTTCAAGTTGTGTTTTATGCATTATATGAAGTGACAGAAACATGTCTGGAGGAGCTTGAGTATATTTAACACAAGTCTATTGTTTATTTTGATTAACAAAAAAAGGAAATGCAGACTATATGCCAACTCTCATTAATTACCTCTGCATAGTGGAAACCAGGCAGATAAAGATAACTTTGAAAGACTGTGCTTATCATGTATCATCAAACTACAGATAAAAATATCTAAGTAATAGTCAACCAAAATACAAATTTCAGTGTAAAGCAGAGTGAACCAATGCAATAGATACGGGGAAAAAAGGCAGAATCTAACAGTTTTGCTTGATAGACATAAAGCAAAATGGGCTGATAGGATTTGATTTGCTCTTGAGGAGGATATATCAGGATTCCATTACAGTCTGGTGTTTTGGTTTATTTTTTAATTGGCAAGGGATTTGTTACTGTAGCTTTGAGGTTATGTGTTATGGTGTAACTGCACATTAAGAAGCAGGGAATAATATTTTTTTTTCTTACTCATTTTAAGTGACTTACTAGGTATAAGAAAACTGAACTTGGGCATGGTGTGCAGGAATGTCTGGTGCAAGCATAGCGAGTCTTGCTAGGATATGGTCAGACCTTGAAGACTGATGGTGTAGCTAACCAGTTAGACCACTGCATTTTACTTTTTTACAGCGATCCAGGCATTATATTCTTTACACATTGTTCAGTGGGAAACTAACTGTTAATAAAATTCTGTGGAAAAGTTTTATGACTCTTAGTCATTGGCCCTGGGTCATATCTAATGAGCATGAAAAACAGTTTCTCCTATATCCTCTAATATTTTTCCTACATAATTCTTAAAGTTCTTTTTGTATATAGAGCAACCAGATAATCTAAATACCCAAAGTATTTTCAGTGGATGCAAAAAACCAAAATAAAATATCTTGTCTCACCCTGACAATCTGAATCAATCTGTTTGCCTACCCTATGCAGGATCTGGCTTCTTTAAGAAGGTTCTATAAAATAATCTGCTACGTTTTTTGATTGGTTATATTTTGGTTATCTTTCAAATACCACTTTATTAGACAGTTTTGCCTAATTACTTTTCTGTAATCAGGAACTGCTGGCTAAGAAAAAAGAATTGTCATATCTTGAGATATGGTATCCAGGGAGGTCCATATCATTCTTATAGGATTATATTAAGAGTGGATTAATTGAATGAGTCCCTATTCTTATTACAATCTGTCCTTATTAGAATGGATTAATTTATCACATTTTCTCTCCTCTTCTCAGTCTTTGACATAAGAATGAATTATCACACTTTTCTTTGGTGTTTTTCCAATGGGGTGATGGTTTCCTTGCTTTTCAGCCTGTTCAGAAAAGAGAGGAACATTAGTGACTTGTAATGAACTTGGTATGCTGGAAGATGGAGGAATAGGGGGCGGTTCTGTTTTACAAAGGACTGCAGAAAGAATTCTGTGCTCCAGAAGATTCTGAATTCCTGGCAGGCTGCTGTCAGTGGAATTCAAGGACAGATGTAGAGAGGAGTGTAACTGAACGCAGCCTCCCTGTCTGTAGTCCATTTTTACTGTGGTTGACTTCTTTACAGTCTTATTCTTAATTTTGGTTTAAGGAAAATAGCTGAGATATGAGGAACTGCTGCTGTCTGCTGACTGCTGTCTTTCAAAATCTTCATATCTAGAGTAGCATATTTCTTTGGATCAGTCAGCTTTCAAGTCCATGCCCTCTATAGCAAGTGTGTTATGCTAAGATGTCTATTGATGCAGTCATTTTTTGATATTGCAAAACTTAATTTTCCTTCTGAAATGAAGATGCCATGGTGGAAGAGCAACTTGCACATGAAGTATATTTATTCTGTATTTTAAAGTGCAGATCAAGTATGGCTTAACAGACCCAGCTCTGGCATATATTTAGGGAAAAACACTGAGCTTTGTGATAGAATCACAGCATCATTAAAGTTGGAAAATGCCTCTATGATCATTGAGTCCAACCATTAACCTAACATTGCCAGGTCTACTACTTTAACCATGTCCCTAAGCACTGTATCTACACAGTTTTGGACACTTGTAAGGATGGAGATTCCACCACTTTCCTGGGGAGCCTATTCCAATCACTGACAAACCTTTCAGCAAAAATTTTTTTCTAATATCTAATCTAAACTTCCCCTGGAACAACTTGAGAATGATTCCTCTTGTCTTATTTCTTGTTACCTGGGAGAAGAGACTGACCACCAGTCTACAACCTCCTTTCAGGTAGCTGTAGAGGGTGATAAGGTCTCTACTGAGCCTCCTCCAGGCTAATAAACCTCAGCTTCCTCTGCTGATTCTCATAGGACTTGTGTTCCAGACCCTTCACCAGGTGCATTGCCCTTCTCTGGACAGACTGCAGCACCTATCTTGCTGAGAGGGGCCCAAAACTGGGCACAGGACTAGAGGTGCAGCTTCATCAGTGCTGTGTACAAGGGGACAATCATAGCCCTGGTCCTGCTGGCCACACTACTGCTGACACAGGCCAGGATGTCATTTGCCTTCTTGGCCAACTGGCTCATATTCAGCAGGCTGTCAACCAGCACCCTCACATCCTTTTCTGCCAGGCAGCTTTCCAGCCACTCTTTCCCAGCCTGTAACATTCCATGTGGTTCTTGTGACCTAAAATTAGGGCAAGGCATTCGCCATATAGAACCTCATACCCTTGGCCTCAGCCCATCAATTCAGCCTGTCCAGATCCATCTGCAGAGCCTTCCTACCCTCCAATATATCAAAAGTCCTGCCCAAATTGGTGTCATCTTCTTGCTGAGTGTGCACCCAATCTCCTTACCAGATCATTAATAAAGATATTAAGCAGAACTGGTCACAACACTGAAACCTGGGGAACACCACTTGTGACTGACCACCAATTTAACTCCATCCCCCATCCCTCTATAGGGCCCGCCATCCAGTCAGATTTTAACATAATGAACACCCATCCAAGCCATGAGCAGACAATTTCTTCATGAGAATGATGCAGGAGACAGTGTCAAAGGCTTTACAAAAGTCCAGGTAGACAATATCCACAGCCCTTCCCTCATCCATTGAGCAAGTCACCTCATAGAAGGAGATCAGGTTGGTGAAGCAGGCCCTGCCTTTCACAAACCCATGCTGGCTCTGTTGTGCTGCTCATGCTGTGTTCTGCTCCATGATCTTCCTGGGCACCAAGGTCACGCTGACAGGCCTCTAGTTCCCAGGAGGTGCCTCAGTACAGCACTTATAGGTCTTACTAGAGCTTCAACAAGACCATGAAATGCAAACTTACAGCTACATCTCACTACTTTCTTTAATACAAATGCTGATATGCATTGTGATTTGACACTGATGAATCAGGGCAAGCAGACTCCCTCCCATAAGGGCTACACACCTTAAAGTTTATAAACAGCTTCGGAATTTGTTCTGTGACCCCACAGAAATCCTTTAGAATAGGGGTCACAGAGTACAACAGATATGCTTCTAAGCCTGTGCTCTGGGAAGCATATAGCTACAACTTTCAGGGTAAACTGCACAGCCTAGAAGCATGAAGAAAATGTTACTACCTGTTTTATGGTATTAATATGTAAATAGTATTTGATTTTATGTGTTCTTTTTCTCCAAGGTGAACTAGGATGGAGATCATACTTTTCTTGAATGGCTCAATCACTGCAACTCCAGCAGAATGAGTGTAGTCTGGGCACTGCCAAGGCACTAAAGATTCTCTAAGATGTAGACCTGGATTCCATATTCCAGTTTAGACATGCAGGAATTCCTACTCCAAAATGGGTTGCATTGGTAATTTTCTCTGCTCTTTCCTCTCACATTAGTCAGTGTATTTTACGTGCTTCAGAGGTGGTAAGTCACATCTCATGCACAGCCATGCACAATAGTATATATTATATTTTGTTTGTATACAAAGCTGTAGAGGAAGAATAATTTCTTTCTTATTTCAGCTAGTTATTAGTTTGTACTATAAACATGAGGAGTAGTGACCTTTGTAATTTATTTATTCTTACCAAGCTATTTCTTTAGTAATATCTTATAGGGCTGAGGCAGTTATGGCAATTATATGGTGCATAAAATCTATTGTCCTTTATACACATGAAATTTACTTAGTTTTAATTTCATAGAGCGTCTCTCCATACTTGTATTTCAAAGCCATATGAATAAAAATGGTCTTCAGAATACAATTACAAGCATTCTGTAGACATTGTCTAAGTTTAGTGCCTTCCATACAAACAGAAAAAATGGTAATTTTTCAATTATTTTTAAGGAAGCCTTCCAGGCGTTTTTTTCTTTTCTTTTTCAGCTGTTAAAAATTATCCTCTTTTTTTTATATTTTATAACTCAATTTTAACTCTATTCTTTTCAATGAGATTGCAGTCAAAGGAGGTGATTAATCTGCTCTGCTGTGAACTGGAGTGGTCTCACTTTGACCCCTTGTGTGCAGTTTTTGGCACCACAAAAGAAAAAAGACATTAAGTAATCAGGGAGCATCCAAAGGAAGGCCACAGGGATTGTGAAGGGCCTAGAGGGGAAGCCATATGAGGAGAGGCTGAGGTCATTTGGTCCGTTCAGCCTGGAGAAGAGGAGACTGAGGGGAGACCACATTGCAGTTACAGCTTCTTTGTGACTGGAAGAGGAGGGGCAGGCACTGATCTCTTCACTCTAATGACAAGACTCAAAGAAATGGCATGAAGCTGAATCTGGGGAAGGTTAGGTTGGATATCAGGAGAAGGTTCTTAACCCAGAGGGTGGCTGGGCACTGGAACAGGCTCCCCAGGGAAGTGGTCACAGCAACCCTTACATACTTCCAGAAGTGTTTGGACAGTACTCTCAGGCACATGGTGTGATTCTTGGGGTGTCCTGCACAAGGCCAGGAGTTGTGGAGACCTTGAAAGGCACTCTCAGTTAGAAAGATATGAGAGGCCTCTCTCCCAACTGTCTCCTTTTGATAATGAATCCTGTTCTAGCAGGTCAGAACAATCCCTGTCTTGTTCCTTAGGTCAGCCCTCTGCCCTCTCCCTGTCCATCAGCCTTTTGGTCACTCCACCCTGTTTTCTTGTCGGCGCCCATTCCCTAATCCCACCCTTGTAACACCCCCATGCCCCCTAGTAATTGGTCTCTGATACTACTTCCCCTGTCCCAAAACCCCCACACACTTAACCTGGAATCTCAGAACAACCCCTTTGCCTCTGCCTTTGTCTCTGAATTCTGGGACTGCGCACACACGTGGCTGAAATAAACATCTCTGTAAAACCCTTGCAAAGGCCCTTCCTGCTTCTTTACCTGCTTCACTTCAACAATGACCCCAACATCAACAAAGAGTTGGACTCAGGGATCCACCAGGAGCCTTCCAATTCAGCATATTCTGTGGTTCTATGATACTATGAATTAGCTTTGCATAATATTGACAACACAAACGTGGATGCTTGACAGTCTAGGAGCTCACTAGGCTCTATGATGCCTACATTCCTTAATGATCTTTCAACTTCTTTTTGTAATGAGTGGGAGAGGAAAGCTTAGAAACCAGCCATTACATCTAAGTATATTGACTGCTTAATTACGTTCACACATTAAATGGCTGATATGAATTATGGTTCTGATGCCATAAAAATGTTCATTATTTCCTGTTAAGGGCTTTCAAGGGGTATGATTTCCGGATCTTGGCCCAGAAGTTTGGAGCTGTAGATGCAACGGCTGCGCCTCCAATGACACTTCACTAATTGTTTTGGCATGTGACATTAATTACATTCTGTTCAGGATTTCTCCTGATTGAAGAGTGCTTTTTGTGTGTGGTGTGAGTATGTTGTTACATGTCCTGTCTGGCAGAACAGTATGGGTCTTTTACTGTGTGCCCTTTTAACTTGAATAGTTTCTCTGAAATGAAGGAGTGTAGTTTTGTGTTAACTGAGGAGCTGCAGAAGCATACAGGGTTTATTTTTACTGTTTAATTTTTCTTTCAGAGAGACTCTTGTGGTACAGAGATACAATTAGGTGGAAACAAGAATGGTTCATTTCCCTTTATGTCCATTTTAGAAATAAAGATATTGAAGTTTGAGACTCTATGAACCAATCCTTTTTCAACCAATGTTCTAGTTGTTTCAACTTATCTTATCAAATCCGGCAAGCAGACATAAAATCTGGTTTTTCCTTGTTCTTAAAGTCAATAGATAAGTTTCCAGCAGAAAAAATCCAGAAGACTTATGTATTTTAATATCTTTATTAAACCTTCAGTTTAATACACAGGTAATTTCTTTTTTTTGCCTTTTAGAGTTCATAAGAAGATCTTTTTCCATCGGCATCTCCTACCAATTTTATTTATGCAATTTGGAAGCAAATTTGTTGCTATAGAGATATTTTCCTAGGAATCATTACTGCAATGAGGAACAAAGGTAAAAAAAAAAACCTTGTAGGTCCCTTTAAAAACACTTACTTGATATAGTGACTGATTCTAGAAAAACATCCAGTGTTTGTTTCTCAGAACTAGAAACCATTCCATCAGTTTCAACAGTTTCACTTGGAAGCCTATCTTTCAGCAAGATCCCAGGATCTGTCAATAGCATCTGTATATAAATGACAAATAGTTTCAGTTTGCCGGCTGTTCAGAAACTGTCTGATCAAGCAGACAAAATTAACACTCCTGTTGCAGATTAATGTTTAGCTGAGGTTATAGACCCTTAGGAAGATGAGGAACCTGTCTCTCCTGTGATTTGAACTCTCTGCTTTTTATCATTATTCTATGGTTTTGATCTTTCTAGTTGAAACAAATAACACTGTGCTGTTTGTGTCTATTGACCTTAATCTACAAATCAAGCTACTATTAGCAGACATCTGCATGATGGTGTACCAATTAAAATTAGAAGAGTAAATTCCAGTTTGCACACAAACAACAATTTGCATAGCTCTTCAAAGAGAGGAACTCAGATGTTTTAGGAAAACGGTGCCATTAAACCTTAAGGCAACTGGGAAAAGATCATAAAGGGTTGAAATGCAATAGGCAGATTTAACTTTATTTCTCTGTAGTAAATGTAGATTGATGCTGCAACTTTAGCTATATACCAGATACCTGTGATTTCTCCAAAGTTAGCCACTATTGATATGATTATTTTGCTTCCAGCTATGGTGTTCAGAGAACTGAGATGTATGTGATTGTTATGGCAATTGGAAAGCAGACAAAGATGAGGAACAAATGTTTGCAGCTACTGAATTAAAGCATGATTAAAATAGTAGTTTACCAAAGCGAAGAAAACCAACCAAAACCCCCTGTTACCATTCACTCCAGCTCATAGAGAAGGCAAGGGAAATGAACATGAGTTAAAATGTGAAGTTAAGAATTGGCCTTAAAAAATCTATAATGACAGGACCTTGTACAAGCAGGTTCTCACCTCTTACCTTCAAGAGTATTGAAGCCTTTCTCTAAGCAAGGGCTGAGAAACCTTTTGTTCACTCTGGCAGCCAGTAGACCTATATATGGTACTTTTTGTTACCACAGTTATTTACAAGTGTTCCTGCAGCTCCACTGGGATCTTTGAAAATTTTCATCGGTTCCCTGGGATTCTCTGAGTTCAGGTATGTTTCCCTTCCAGTGACTTTCCTAGAATAGTTATGCTTTTAACCTGCAGAGAAAATTTTCAGCATTGCTCCTGTGATAATAACAATACAAATTCATGGAGGATGAGCTGTGGCACATGCAGGCATTTTACTGGGCAGTGTCTCCAACCATTGAACTGGGCTTAAGTGAGAATCCTTAAGTGGCTCACATCTATTTTTTAGTTATGAATTCTCCATATTTTTGAACATCAAGCTTTTGGGCTGTTAACATGTATGGAGAGTCTAAATCAATGAACTCCACCCCACAGCCATCTAGACACTGTTACAGTGTAGAGCCTGTTATTTGCTGGGTTTTGTGATTTTTCTTTCTTCCTTTTTTATCACGTTGTTATATCAGGGTCAAATTTATTATGAGGATGAAATCCAACATTTAATAGGGATTGTGTTTTTACATCAAGAATTTTCAAACAGTTCTCAAGTGAAATCTAAATTGTGTGTTACTATCTGTGAATGTCCAGTGCAACAAACATATTTTCCTTATAGTACACTTGACTCTGTGATGACAATGATCTATTAATAATTTGGAGTCTACAGAAAAACAGTGAAGCTGTGATCTTATTTCAGGCCTGTGAATCACTAACTTGGAATCTTTTTCTAGGGGAAGGAGACCCTAGAGCTATTTGTTTCTCTTTACCTCAACTCTCTCATCTGTGAAACAGTAATAAGACTTGCTGTGTGATTGGAAGGTCTGCCTCATTAGTGTCAATGACTGCCGAATAGTAGGCTGAAAAAAAAATTGTGTACAAATATTGCAGTTTATTATTTTAGAGATTACATGTAACTATCTAAACAGAATGACATAGCTTCACATTCTGAAATAATTTTCTCTAAATAACCATAAGAACATAATTTTCAACAGGAGATGCTTATGGTTTGAACAGTTAGAAATATTTGCATCTGAAACAAATTAAAGAATCATCTACAGACACACTTTTTATTAGTAGTAATGAATAAATATATTTAAAAGACATTTCATGCATAATTGCTCCACAGGCCCATTTCCTGGGCTTCACTTTTATCACAGTACCTGGCAAGATACCAGTTCAATGTCTTGTGCTTGAGTGCAGTTAATGCATTCGCTCTATACAACAAAAAGTTAAAAAGAGCAAAAACAAAAGCAAAGGAAAAAATCTAATCTTGAAAGTGCACTATGTATTGCCATGTATATTTTAGTGCCCCAGGAAACCTCTACAATTCACTGGAATTATGGGATTCTACTGCTACTACAGGAAGTTACAACAATCCAGCGAGCTACTGGAAAGAACAGCAAAGTGCAGGGACAGTTTTTAATACTGCATAACTTTTCCTTTTCACATCATCAGGTGGCAGATTAGACTTCTGAAGAGACTTCCAGAGAAGACTCACAGACTGCTTGTTTGTAAGGTATCCAGGACAGGATTTTTATTCCTTGTGAATCCTACCACAATGATGCTAGGAAGAAATACAGTATAACTGCATATTAACAGCAATATTTACAAGCTGAGGGTAGTTGATCAGAGCAGGAAAACTTGTTTCACTGAACTTTTGAACTCTTTTGAGCATTGTTTGAGCATTGTTTGAGCATTGTTAATGTCTATACAATACCTGTGTGAGGCTGACCTGGAACAGAGGCTAGACAGTGTTAAAGGAATAAAGTAGATATTTATTAAAAGGCCTTTAAAGGATACACCTTGGGCAGTACAAGAGCCTGGCTGTGGCTACACCCATGATGGACCTAAGATAGATGACTGGTCACGAGTTTTCACACTTTTATAAGTTTTGGTCCATTACATATTGGGGTTAATTGTCCAATTACAGCTCCAGGTTATGAAGTCCCATCCTCCCAGATTGCTCTCCTCCATTTGCTGTTGTTTATACTTTTTGGGCCTGAAGCTGTAACGGTGTCCTTGGTTCTCAGGCTGGAAAAGGATTGTTTTGTCTGACTAAACTGTGAAGAAAACTTGCTAACACTTCATATGAAGTTCAGAGTCACACACTAAGGCAGTACAGAATCTAAAAAATATGAAAGCTAAAACTTAAGGCATCACATATACAGATTATCTATCTATCTATCTATGCACACATGTTCTAAGCTGAATGCATTAAAAAAATTGTTTCTTTGAGATCTTAAAATTTCAGCTTAATTATAAAAAGCCAGCAAACCAAATACAAGAAAAATTACCCCGATCAGACACAGGAGACATGGGAAATGAACAACATCTGATCACAGCAAAATAGAAAGATACATCATATGTGAAGTGAACAGGAAGAGACATTAGGTTTATTTTTTCCCTTTTGCGTGGTCCCATTGATGATGAAGGTGGGGGATAACTGAAGTTATATGGTACTTGGTAAAATAAAAACAAAATATATCCTTAATACCCAAGCTAGCTTGCACAAGTTTGTATGAAATTCTGTAAAAGGCTCCAAGCATGTTGCCAAACACAGTCACTCCATATTCAGGGCAGCACTGAATAAGAGGGTGCCAGAGGGACAGCTAGAGGGAATAGGTCATTTTGACAGTTTTGTTTTTCAATGGCTTGTTTGTTCATTCTCCTCACCATTGTAATCACCATAAATCAGTGGCTGTATGAGGTCTCTTGTGTAACATTCTGGGCATTAGATACATGCTAATATGTTTTGTAGCTAGATTAATCAGTTATATTTACTGAAATTTAAAATTATGACTTTGTACTTAGTTAAAAAAAACCCCACCAAAACCCCAGAAGTGCTTGTACAGTATTTTCTTTCAATTTGCTATAACCAGATTTAACATGTAATGCAAATGCTGCAGTTTTAACTTTTAGCACATAATCTTAATGACAGTAAACGGCGTTTGATGTATTCAGTGTTTTTCATCACCAATTATTTCCTTCACACATTAGTGGGAATACTTTTATAAACAGTTTGACCTGTGTATTTCTGGATGATCCAGGGAAAACAATGAAGCTGTTAAAAACGTTACTGACATGTATAACAATAATGAGGAGTGGGACACAATTATAATTGTGAAATTAGACTGACTGTAATTTAGACATGATGGATGCTTTCACAAAGATACAAATCATACTTAGATGTTCAGTTTTTTTATTTTGTCCTAGTAGTATCTTCTCTAGCTTGTTCAGAAAACTCAAGTCTATTTAGAATAAGAAATACTTACTTATTTATGGCTTTTTATTTCAATGCTCAGGGTTGGTTCTTTATCTCTCTTCCTTCTTCACATAATTTCTGCCTGATTGTCAGGAGAGGATGGTCTAAATGGTATTTTTTTTTTCTGGAACAACTTAGTAAAATCCATTCTTCTCTACTTTGTCTTCTCTGTATATTTCTATTTATTTTAGAGTTCGAATTTTTCTCATTACTTTAAAATGTAAAAGTGTTCATAAGTTTGAGTTGTTCGAACATTCTATATTTAACTAAAGTTACCGTCACCTTAAGTAGCTGTTCTGAAAGGGGAAATTAGTGTTGTAAAGTCCCATACTGTTATGATCAAACGTTCCTATGGACATGTGCAGTCTGTGTTGCACATAACAGCAACAGATTTCATAAATTTTTTTGTAATTTTAAAGCTGTAAATACATGAGGTTTACAATTCCAAACATAACTTTTGTTGACTACTCATCTAAGAATGGCTGAACCTCTTTGTTCATCTCAGTGGAATATAAGTAGTGACTGCCTACAGATAAATATTCCACTGGCAGTGGTTTCAATATAGTTAATTTATATTTTTGATCAAAGTATAATAAGTATTTTAGATTTTATAACTTGTTTATAGTAATTTTCTTGGGATCTGGGTAATAAATGTTTTCTCACTGTGAACTCAGTCTAAATAAAAATCTTTATATTTTACAGCATCGCTTGCTATGGATAAAAGGGGAAAGAAAGACTTTCTGTAGCTTAATGGACAGGAAGTCATGTGGGATCTGGGCAGCTAGAGTTCATGAACAATATATATTCTTTGTTAAGAGTGGAGCCATGCCAGCAACACAAAGTGAATTCCATCAGACAGAGAGGGACAGGTACTGCTCTCACATCTCCAGCCTGAATCAGGGGATATATCTGCCTCACATCAGAAAATCTAGTCTGGACCCAGTAACTTCAACCATTCTGACCTGGTGTGTGGGTGCTCTGTTATTTTATCCCAATTTTATTGTAGTTCTCAAGCTGTAGTAAAAACTATTTTTCAGAAAATCCCTATTTAATCAGATTACTTTTGTTATCTTGAAGCCTGATTCTCTAAATTGCAGCTGTCTACAATGGCGAGACATCCAGAATTAAGATTAAATGATATAGCTGCAAAAATCTTTACAATCTAGTTAATGTGTGTTTTAAAAAATATTCCAGAGTGGAGAGTTTCAAAAATTCTCTTTGATTATGATTATTATACTATTGTTTCCAGCCCAAAGAAACCAATTCCTCAGAACCTTCAGATAATTTCTCTAGGGACTGACAGTAAAAGGAATAGAAATAATGGATAAAACACACATAATTCTAAAAATACTGACTTTGTCATCTATATCACAGGAACATTTTAAAGCACTTGGGCAGTCTGTCCTTCTACATTACCTGCTGTTGTTTTTAGCTATGGCATCCTCAGAAAATCTTTCAAAAGTTTTTACTGTGTTTCTGGCTCAGCAAAATGGTAAAATCCTCCAATGATTGTAAATGATGGAGTTTTTCCCAGTCATTGCAGAAATTATTGCTGATACTTTGTGGTCCAACTAGGAACACACTGTCCTACAAAGATTAACTAGTAATCATTTCTTCATTTATTCAGTGGCAGTAGTCCCAGGTTTAAATACATATCACACTGTTGATCCTAGCAATTATCGTTTGAACTAAATCTACACACAAAATCTCATTTATTCAGAGCTACATTAATGAGTCAATAAAGCTCTGATGAATCTGGCTCTGTGTTCCTATATACATTGTCTTGAAATCTGTGCTGCAATCAATAATTCAGAGAAGGTTGTTTTTTTGGTTGATTTGTCTACAGTCTTTCATAAACTTCAAACTTTTCCAGTGCAGAAATGTAAGATTCCTTAGACTTGGGATTGTAATAATAATAATAATAATAATAATAATAATAATAATAATAATAATAATAATAATAATAATAATAATAATAATAATAATAATAATAATAATAATAATAATAATAATAATAATAATAATAATAATAATAATAATAATAATAATAATAATAATAATAATAATAATAATAATAATAATAATAATAATAATAATAATAATAATAATAATAATAATAATAATAATAATAATAATAATAATAATAATAATAATGAGTTTTATCATCTTCATGGAACTTCAGATGACACACATCTTGCTTATGTTTATATTACTGCAAGAGACGTCAGTGAGTGTCAAGGGTAAGCAGATTATGTCCAGTCATAATTTATCCAGAAGAGGATTTATCCAATCTGGATGTGCATGCAGCAGAAGCATACACTCATATAAGGCATTTCATTTTTATTCATTTGGCGGTACTATAAAACTGTGGGTATCTTCACTTGCCCCAGTTATATGAAATGTTTTTCTTTATATTACTTCTTCTTTTTATGGTTTTAAAGAAAGTGAGCATTTCTGCATTCCTGATCTTATAAAAGTAAAATTCCCCACGTTGGTATCCCTGATGTTGCATATTTAGTGACCGCACATATGGCATGAAAATCTTGAGACTTTATTTTAACAAGGATTTGCCTTTGCAGCTGTGCTGGTTAGCTATGAACAATATTTTATTTCAAGAAAAGGTGAGATTCTTATTGACTCCATCAGCTATAGAGATTTAAAAAAAGAATTAAAATTGTGCAATAAAATTTGATGAAAGGCCAAAGAAGATTTGTAAAAAAGCCACAGCATTTAGGAGGGCTGAACTCCAAGGCCTGCTTTTTATGAATGCTGTGCTTCCACCCTCATGATTTTTCAGTTTTAATGAGTTTTACTGAAGAAAAACATATATAGTTGTGTGTGGAACATGATGCTTAGTTGAATGTGAACTAATTATAGCTCTACAAAGTGAGTTTGGTCAGAGTACCTAATTTTTATTCCTATAATTTTGCATAATTCTGGGGTTTTATAATTTTATGGGAAATAAAAAAAATTCCAGTGACAATTTTTTTTTTTTAACAAATTAACTTACTAATTCAAATATAGCCCAGTATTTCTAGACCATAATTGATTCAGAGTCAATTGGGGTACACCTTCCTTGGCTATAAAGTAGAATCTTCTCATGCCATGGGGTGGGATATGGCTGAGAAGCTCTGAATTGTGTGAAGTTGAGATCTGTCATTGCCAGGAACATTTTCAGTAACTTTAAGAATTTGATGTTATTAGGTAGAATGACTGCATTCCCCATGTATGCATGGCAGTTCTGTGCTCTTTAAGTACTCGCTCTTCCTAGTGTAACATCACATATTATCTCCCTAACAATGCCTCAGCTTTCAATGTCTAGTTTGTATAAAATGATGAGCTTTCGAGTTCAAAGACTGTGTAGAAACTTTGTGATTTGTCAGCTGAGATGTATACATGGAATAGTATGAATACCTTCAGAGCTGCTGTATAGTATTTTATTGTAGATTAAATATTGGTGAAGAATCTGAATTGCTAGCTTTTTCTTCCTCTAAATTTGACATAGAGCTAAGAAAAAAAAGACTTTTTTCTGTTTATCAAGTTTTTGTGAAGAATGCAGCAAATCATTCTCATTTATAATCAAAATTAAAACTTCTTCTGATGTGCTGAGAATGCATCAATTGAAAGAAAACATTATGGGACAAAATCAAAACGGCTTTTTAAAACTGAAATTTAAAGAATGAAATCAGTGTGTATTTTCAGAGTTTTTAATTGAAAATCAAAACTTGTTTTTCTGGTATACCTGCCATTGGAGTAGTTCATATGAATCCACATTCATTGCTGGGTAAAAATAGAAAAAATTATAGCAGTGGGTTTATTGTTTTGTTTTTCTAAACAGCTCTCTGAGGGAGGAACAGGGACTCTGCCACATTTACCCCCTACCCCCAGGCCATGTGAGATGTGCCCACGTTACTTTGTACAGCTGCCTGACTACTCTGAGAGCCTTTCTCCTTCAGCCTCTGGCTGTGCTCACCCCTGCTGAGCCAGGAGAGACAAAGGAGTGAGTGTCCTGATATCGATCACCTGTTGTGACACTGCCAAGGCAGAACCAGTGCCTGCTTTCCTGCAAAAGAAGGCCTCGGGACATGTAAAGCACCTGGCCCCATTTAAACAACCCTAGTTGTTGCTGCCAACAACATATTTCAAGCATTTCAATGTTGCCTTACCGACCTGTAAATTTGAACTGCCTATTACTCTGAAATTAAGAAAAAAATCGTTAAAAGGGTAGGTAATTTGTACGTACTTTTGTTTGTGCAGCACTGATGTAAATTGTGCACTTGGTAGTTACTTTATTCTTGTTCTTACAATGAACACATTTTTTCTCCAGCCTTTTCAATTTGTGATACTTGGAATTTGCCTTAATTTTCATGTTTATTTTTTCCTTGAACAAATTGTCTGTTCCCTTGTTCACCTGCTAGATGCTATACCTGTGATTCTCTCTGTGACTTTTGGAGTGTTTTTTGGCATTCCCAGTATATATTAACAGAAAGACTGTTCTGCAGGTACCCTGTGTTGTCACCTTAGCTTTATATGAACTCTTCCTGAACCTCATGTTATTAAGTGAGGGCTGAGGTATGAAAGAATGACGTATAGAAAGTTTCTTTAATATTGAGAATGAGAGGTAAATGTTACCTAAAACATGAAGCCTCAGCTGTATAAATTGAAAGCAGAAAAGTAACTTCCCACAATTAATTAAAACAAGTACAAAATGTAACTTGGCATGGTAATAACATAAAAAAAAACAAAAAAGAAAGATTTAGGTTACAGATTATGTCTGTTTTACATGTACTTTCCTCACTGTAATTCTTACATAAGTATAGCTTCAGAGGATGTGTTGCCCATAAAAATACAAGGTTAGGTTGATCTTGCTTGGCTAGCTGCCACGTATCCACCCAGCCACTCTCTCATGTCTTGTGAACAGGACACGGGAAGAAAATAGGAAGAAAAAGCTTATGGGTTGAGATCAGGAAGGGAAATCATTTACCAATTGCCATCAGAGGCAAGACAGTCTTGCCTGTGGAAAATACTGCTATCATTTTTGCAAGTTAAAATAGAGTTGGATAGTGAGAAACAAACACTAAACCACCTTCCTCACAAGCCTCCACCCCTTTTTCCCAGGCTCAGGTTTGCTCCTTCCCTCCTCGCTTGTCCTTCTACCCCACACACTGAGCTGTGCAGGCAGGTTGGGGATGGGTGCAGCTATCAGTCCAAAGCACTTCTCTGCTGTCCCTTCCTCCTCACACTCGTCCCTTGCTCCAGTGTGGGCCCTTCCCATGGGCTGCTGCTCTTGCCAGGAGCACCTTGAGGTTCCTTTAGGGAATATCCAGCTGCTCTTGGGTGGGTTCTCCTGGTCTGCAGTGCGGACATCTGATCACACGTGCTCTTCTCCAGGAGCTACTGGGCAACCCTTGCTCTGCTGTGCTCTCTGCGAGGAGCTGCAGGAGAGTCTCTGATCCAGCACTGGGAGCAGCCTCTCCCCTCCTCCTTTTCGACCTTGGTGTTCATAGAGCTCTTTGTTACACTTGTTTTTAACTTGCTCCTCTCCCCTGGACAGCGTTTTGCCCTTTCTTAGATACATTTTCTGGGAGGTCCCACACCCATGGCAGCTGAGGCCAGTGGCTGGAATCGCTGAGGCCAGCCCTGCAGTCCCCACTGCCAGTGCTGGGACACTTCCACTGCTACAACCTCCCGGCTCCCTTCTGTATGGGCAAACTCCTGCTTTTCCTGGGCCTCGATGTTTCAACTCTTCCTCAAGGAAGGTACAAGCAGGTACAGTCTGTGCTACTTGATTCACAGCAAGTATATTATTTTAATGTGAGTTTCAACTAGAAGAACACACTGAAATTAACATTTGATGTCTTGTTCTTTGATATCTGGCATTTCTCACAGGCAGACTATAATAAAGAAGTCAGTTATTGCTATTAGACATATTTTAAAAGAATTCTTTTTTGATGCATATCTCCACTCAGATTATTAAATTTAAATCAGTGCTGCTATCTGTTTGAATACCAATGATACATTCTGCCAGATGGAAGCCTTTCATAAATTTTCATTTTTCTCTAATAGTCAGCTGTAAATCTTAAATAAGAGAATTTTTGGGTTATGCCAGCTTTAATGCCTTCTGTCCACATTGATTTCAATGTCATCAGTACCTGGGAGGCAGGTACTCTTTAATTAAATGCTATCCTTTCCCGTTTATTGAGATGCAAGGCAGTAGCACAGTCAAGGCTGTTCTTTTGCTGGTTTCTGAATTGCCAGCCACTTTCCTGCCATACCTGTGTACTTGAGACAGTCCTTCATTGTTTCAGTTGATGTATATATTCCTTATATTCAGACTTTTGAGCTCTTTTTTGTAGTTTTTTGTGAAGCACCAAGTACTGGGGCTTGTGGAAGAAGAGGAGGAAAGTGGTGTGTGAGCTGCCCACTTACCAAGCCGAAATATTTCCTCCAGAAACAGAAATATTTCTTGCTGATTTCCGGTGATTAGTGCACTTTGGAAAGCATCAGCACCATGGCATGGGAGCAGCTGTCACAACCCAGTACCTCAGGTGCAGAATGAATGAAACTTAATAAATGTCTCTTTTATCAGTGCATTTGATGGCCTGTCTCCATCAGTTAGTAATATTTTCCTCCAGAGTCATCTGCTATATTCACTTTTAGACTTGCATGGGGGCCATACCCATCTAAAAGCTATGCTGTTGTGGGGAAATGAACTTTATATAGCTTAACCTTTTCTCTGCTATAATCTATCTAGCTGGGAATGGCTTCTTCAGGGAAAAAAAATGACTATCACAGTGCTAAAAGTATAGGAATAGGTAGGTTGGAAGTCCTGGCTGTGGTGGAAAGAATAAACACTAGATAACATAAGATAAAATGAAATCACAGCATTCAAACTTTCTGTACCTTGGGGGAAAGAGAGAACTAAAATACTTATGTGAGTCAATAACTGTTCCCAATGGAATCCTTGGAAAAGCCTACAGATAGAGCAAATTTTTCAGTTATTGAGTTATTTTCTCACAAGTCTGTTTCACTTATTGATTAGTTTTGTCATTAAACTTCAGAGCTGCACAGTTAAATTTGTTCATCCATGTACCAGACTCTCAAAATAATTTCATTATCTAAATGATTACCAGAAGTGCCAATTACAAGAAAGTAATTAATAATATTGTAATGTGGAGAACAGGTTTTGTTGAGATTTGTGGTGGTGCTTTGTTCATTAATTTTCTGGTTTGTTCTCCTTCTGCTTCAAAGTTAGTAAAAAAAATGCTCATTGAAACCTCTCCATCATGAGACAAAAGATGTCAATTACAGAAAAGTACGGGCACCAACAAAACATTTCAAATCATTTTAAGAAATTTTCTGACATAGTAATGGTAATGAGTGTATTTCAGTTTCAACAACTGTAATTAAACCTGACCTTTAAGTTAATTATGTCTTGACATTTATGATTTTGAACTAGCTTTCCCTGTGGTGATGATGTGTTTTATACAGACGCTAATAAGTAGTTTCTGTAGTGTGAGAAAGCAAATTTCCGATGTGCCTACACTGCAGTTCAGAAAACAGCATCATGCACACAGCTTCCTTGCATTTCTGCTGTTTAGTTAATGCTGTTCCTAGATTTTGTAATGGTATCCTGACATTCTTTCTTACACAACAAAACTCACTGACACGATTTTGAAAGGAGCTTAATGACCAATATTACATGCTGGTATTGTTTCAATTTGCTATTTATATAAAACCATTAAGTCAGCATGGATATTAGAGGCAAATAAGCCCATCTCTTGTAAAGGCTGCAGCATAGAAAAGACATAACTAGTCAACCATAGGATTTGGAAGCAGGGCATATGACAGAATAAAAGTTGAGAACTGTTCTTGCTTATGTAGAACATTAGGTCTAGTTTGGTTCGAGATTAAGCTAAAAGGATGAAATTCAATCGTTCTGGAAGATGGAATCAATGATGGAATTTGTAAGGAGAGACATTTCTGAACAGCAGGCTTTGAAAAATGGCATAGCCAAGGTGTTTTTAATGAAGATAATAGCAGCAATGTTGAAAAGTTATCTTTATGAAAATAAAGGCCCCATTAGTCTATTACAGTGAGATCTCTTTTGAGTTTAGAAAAATCAGTAGACTTCAGGAGAGATCTTAGCCGTTTTAAAAGTCCAAGGGTGCCTTGTTTTTTTGGAAGGGTTGGTAACTGTCTCAGAAGACATGTGATTCATATGTGAACACTATATTTCAGACCCCTTGTGCTAATACTGTGCTTTCAGAGTTGAACTCTCAGTTTGATCACAAAAACGCCTAGCTGCTGCTCTTTTAAAAGAATAACAATTTATGTAGTTTCCTTGATTCATACATTGATTTGCTTTGTATGAGTCATATGTTGAGAAATCTCTACTGCCTGTTTTCAGGCTTCATAACCTCAAATCCATATGGAATTATTTGTATATTGTAATTACATATCTATCTATCTATCTAGTCTGTTTATCATCTGTTTCAACTGAGATCAAACCAAAATTCAAAATGACCTGTGTTTATGTGGAAAGCTAAGTTGGCTAAATAATACAGCCATACCATCTTCTATTTTTGGTGGTTCTATGCTATTTAAAATATACGTGTATATATATATGTATACATATGTGTAGTATATAGCACAGGGTACCCAAAAACATTTCCCTGAGGCCTGTAGGCAGTACAGTGCATGTATTTATGGGGAAATCAGAAATCTCACCCTGTTACCCATTTCTTTTCTTTCCTATGCTGACAATTCCTCTAAAAGTTTTCTTAAACTGTTTGCTTATTTGGATGAGTTATAATTTATTTTCCATTTTGTTTCTTCACAAAATTTTGACATGTTTTTATGGTGGGTCACTTATGATATGGAAAGGTCAACAGAAAGTTTTACAAACTGAAAGGGCTAGTCTTGCTGAGGATATGTGGACTGTGGCTGCCTGACCTGTTCATTGACTGTGTTTTCTAATTGGGTTGTCATTGCTATCCAAACAGCAGTGTTATGTTGCTAAATGCTACCTTAGTGAGAACATGAAAATCAATCTGCCAGTAAAGGGCATAACAAGCACCATGCCTTTAGAGTATTATGTCTTTGGCCTTGGCATTCTAAAGAAGTTTTTCTGTTACTGCTACTCTGAAGGAATGCTGTAATCTATTTCCAAACTGAGTGACTCACAGCTTCAGATTATGTCTTTTAAATGCCTTCTTGCATTGCATTAAGAAGTATTTTTTGAAGTAAGACAAACTGCAGAACACATATGTTTAAGAGGTATATTACAAAAGAATGCCATACTTCTTGACTGGTGGTGCAAAGAATAGTTGTGCAGTGCATCCAGACATTTTTGGCCATAATTACTGCAAGTTTTCTTTTCTGGAATAAAGCATTAGACAGCATGGCATCCACTAGAACTAATAGAGCTTTAAAAAAAAAAAACTTGCACAAAGCAAGTAACATTGTGCAATAAGTAGAAAAGCAGCAGCTCATTTTTTTCTGCATAAGTTTCCTCCTAGCTATGCTGTTTTTGGCATTTTAGAAAAATAAAACAATTGATCTGATCTGAGAACTGCCTGAGAAGCAAGAATGCTTTCATCAAAGTGAAAATGAAAAAAAAAGCAGCCCTTGAATTACTTATACTTTAGGTTGTCAGATACAAAGGAACTGAGCCAAACATTTACTTGGATTGAAACTTGATTATAGAAGTGGCTTGGAACTTAGCCTGGAAACAGTACTAAGCCACCCCATGCCCATTGTTCTGTTTATCATATGATTTTCTTTTCTTTTACATCTTATGCCCTGATGAAAAGGTAGAAGGTGTTTGCTCTTTCTTTTTCCTTTCTGTTCATGAAGTTGTAAATGTCAGAAGCCTATTTTAATTGGATAAAAATAGTTTTATTGCAATGTTTGCAATCTTTCCAAATTTAAGACCTGAATAACATATTGACATCAATTCAATAGGTAAAAAATTCAGATTTCTTTTTTTTTTTTAACCAGAAAGATATTGTAGAATACTAATGTAGGGTACTAAAAATACCTCAAGAGGTAGTGTTTGGGTTTTGGGTAGTCAATCATAGGCTTAGTGTACTGTGTAACAAATACCTCTTTTGAAAATGGTACAAAGGCCACGAAGTCACTGAAGCTCCGATGTCTTTTAAATTGGTTTTAAATCTTTGCTCTAAACAGTTGGGAAAGAAGCAACTGAGAGAGAATATGACCAAGCTCCTTAGAATAGCATGCTGTAAATTCTGGATAACCAAGAAAGAGCTGTTTTCTTAAAAAAAATAGACTCCAGGGAGTATCGTGTAAGACTAAAAGGTGGCAGTACAAGGCAAGTAAAAGGCGACATTTCTTTGTGGAGCATGTAGGTGACATGTGAGACTCCAATGCCATGGGAAGTTTGGGATGCCAGATGGCTTCAGAAATGCCAAAATCAATAGAACAAATGCTTGCAGGAGGCAGATCTATTAAGCACACAGACATAGTGCCAAGCTCAGGCTGTCCATGGTTTGGACATCACTGGAAGCAGTTCTCCCAGGAAGCAGCACTGTGTATTTCCACTGCTCTGCTTCTCAGTGCATGCCTGCTGTTAGCCACAGCCAGCAATGGGTGGCCTGACAAAGCAGACCTTTGGCATGAACCACTAGGTCTGCTTATGAGTTCTTAAGTGGGTCTATGAGCATCACAACTGGTGAGTCTGTTTTTCCACAGCTGTGTGAAACACATTTGCTCCTGGCAGATGAAAGATGTGAGCACTGACTGATGTCCTTCCCTCAGATTTGAGCAGTAGTGTGTCTATCTGTTGTTTTATAATATCTCAAAAGTACTGGGCATGTACTGCAGGTTTTATTCTCAGGGAAGTAGCATCTTCAACACACTTATTTTCATGAAGCATGTAGGTATTTATTATGTCTGAGCTCATTCCCATTTTGGGGGGAATGTAAATATAGTTGACTTGGGCAGAGTTATCTGGAATTTTGAGAGTACAAATATACATGGAGATATACATAGCCTTGATCATAGAAGTCTTGTTTAATTTAGAAAGGAGGCTGAAAACAAGATGTCTGTTTCTTTGTAACAAGCATCATAAAATACAGGACAAGATGCAATTTAATATTAATGTAAGTACTGTACACTCACAGTGTTATAAACCAAACAATTAGACAAGGTCCACACACTAAAAATCTTACCATCTAATTAGGATAGTTTCAGTACAAACAATTAGAAGCCTGACAGAGGGAGCAAAAAGGGTCGCAGGGGTTTTATGAATGTGAAGAAAAATAGCTGCTATAAATTATGCTAAAAAGACAAATAATGTGAAATTTTCTTTCAGCAGTGCACTGTGTGGAGAATTATTTTCTGATAAGAGCTAGGCAGCTGTGATTTTCCTTATTCTTGAGACTTTTTTAAGGGTGAGATTGCTCTGAATACTATGCCCTATATTCTTAGGTTCATCTGTCTTTCACAGGAAAATTCCTGTTAAATCTTGGGTTCAGTTGGTTGTACAGAGGGGGCATCTTTTCCTTCATGTGTATTAAGCCTAAAAGACTTTTACACAAAATTGTAAGGTGACACATGATCCTTCAGACATGGAGGAAATGTACAGCTTCCACTAAGAGTGTGGGTTCATATCAAGGAGTAGGGGGGGCTTTTCCCAAGGACATTGATGAAATGCCTAATACGTAAGAGAATTTCGAACCCTGCTTTCAGAAACGTAGGGCACATTTCAAAAATACATCAAAATATGTGCTCTGTAGTTTGACATGTTAACAATGACTTGACATCACTACAATTTTTATGAGTGACCGAAAGCAGTTAAGAGTTGACTGTAAATACTTAGACCTGAAGACATTTATCTGAATAGTTTTATAGCAAGTTTCTTTCTGAGGGGGAAAAAAAAGGATATTAATACTTCAGCTAAATTTGTATTAGACTAATACCAATTTGTCATTTTATCTTTATTTGATGATTTATTTATGAAGATGATTTAATTTCAAGACCTATACTATTTTCTGAGCTGTTACCACTTGAAATGCTTCTATACCTCATGCTGTTAAGTCTTTGAACATACACACAATATACTTCTCTTACATCTAGCTTTCTCCTATATTATAGGAGAAAGCAAACATTTTTAATTTATCAAAGAATGTCTTTCATTTCTTGTCTGCATTTTGTTTCCTTTATAAATAATTTTTATGTACAGTTTTAAAAAGATAAACAAATCCTCCATGACATTCTTTCTGATCATTAGCGTTCACAGTCTCTCAGATCAAAAGTTTTGCTGGGTTTCTTTGTGAACATGAAAAGTCCTAATCCACATACTCAAGAAACTTGCATTAGAAATCTTTTCCTCCCATTTTTTCTGGTCTATCTCAATAAATCTGAAAGGTAAGTGATGAATAGTATAGTTCTGTTCAGACAGCCCTTGAATTAATGGACACTAAGCAGTTTAAAAGAGGTTGACTATGACTGGAAGAAAATGTTGATGGATTTTTCTTAACATTTTTAAAATTCCGGTATTTATCTTGATACTATAAATGTAGCTCATACCACATAAAATTATTTTTTTTAGCAAAATGCAGTACAGTTATTGTAATGATAATTGGTAACAAAATAACTGGGCTACTTCAGGGCACTGACTTACTATTCTTCATGCAGGTTGCTCAGATTTTCAAGATTAGAAGCAGAAAAAAAGTTGATGCAATGAAAGCAAGTGGCTGCAAAAGATGTCTCCATTAATAGGTAGCTAGTGAACAAATATGATTTTATGGAAAATGTGGGGAGAATGCCTGTTCTTTCTCTTTGTCCTTTGTATATTATGTACCTTAAGAATGAATTGTCCCCCAACTTCACAGTATAGGGAGCATTGTAAAAAAATGGTGTTTCTTATTGCTTTTGTGTCATTATCATCTCTACCATTTCCTCAAGGCCAATTCACAAATTCGCTTCATTTCATCCTGGTTATATCCCTACTGTCCCTGGCTCATCATACCTCAAAATTTCATGTTCTTCCCATCAATCAGTATTTCAGAGAATTCCCTGTGTAACTTTTTTCACCCAGTGAACTCTGAAATTTTCCCCTTTGTCAAACAAAGAGGCCTGATTTTTAGTTTTATTTCATGAATGTATTGTCAAATTTAAGTAATTTATATCTTGTGCTGTCCCATGGCAGTGCACAGGCTAGCTTTGCTGAGTGTGTAATTCTTGAGTAAGAGAGAGGTGAGACCACTTTACTGCTTGTATGTTCAAAGGAGTCTCTAAATAAACATGCAGATTGCAGCACAGTCAAATCTTCATGCCTTTACATGACCAGGTACATTTGCTCAGTGATTCAGTGAGTCTGTTGCATTTTATTGGGGACTCATGCCAGAGGATATAGAAAAAGTGTGTGCCTGGAACATACCTCTATTTTGAGGTTTTTTTTCTAATGTGACAGTCATCACAATTGTACAGCTTAAAACATGAACCTAATTAGTGTTTGGGGCAGAGCAGAAGCTGAAAAAAAGACTTTCTGAAATCATTGCTACAGAGCATTCTTCATCTGTTCTTAGACTGCAGGTATGAATTATGTGTCTAGCCATTTAAACTCCCTCTAGTTGTCTTCCAGAGGCAAATTTATACCAAGTCTGAGAAAGGTATTTCCAGAGAGTACTTTATCCTTTATAGGAGATTTTATGATGAGTGTCTATCTTCCACTTGATGGTAGAGGGATCTTTGATTGGACAACTGTACTGTTGAATTGTATGAATTCTGCTTGAAATGTACAGCTGTATATTGCAGATGAGGCTGAGTCCCTTTAGTCTTTCAAGTCCAGTCCTAATAATGTTAGGCACAGAGGAATGTTTTCAAAGAGAATTAGATGCTTAGAGGTACCTAACAGGATTTTCAAGATCACTAAAGCAGATTGGACATCTAACATCTGTTGATTTACCTGAGGCATCTGACTGCTTATATGTGAGGTTTTTCCTTCATAATCCATCTCAGCACTTTTCATAATCTTGTCCACAGGTCTTATTTAATTTCCAAGGAATGTATGCTATTTGTATCTACTGTATTAGACTATATCTAGATAATATGTTTTAAATCTCAATCTTTAGATTATAAGAAAAATTTTTCATTAAACTCTTGTAAAAGGTCATCAATTTTGCACTGTAGTCTGGGGGGCTGTCATGTGAAGTCATCGCTTTTCCAGAAAATTGCTAGTACTTATATACTTCAGCTGCCATACTGTAATTGCTTTGCAGTTGGGTCAGCTGAAAATATATATTTGAAAAATGCTGTGCTCTTTCAGGAGAAACATTTTCCATGTAGTGGAGCATGGTGCTTTAAATGTGGTGTACAGCACAATACTGTTTTGAAGGAATGTTGCTCTGACACAATACCATTTAGTCTTTGTTGTTATTCCCATGACAGTAAGAATCCATTCAGGAACACTTTCTGAAGGAGAATTCTGCTAGTGCTAATGGGATGACCACACAGACAGGAGAAATCAAGTCCCACTCCTAATTTATCTTCAACAGCTTCATTAAACACATCAGCATTTATTTAAAATAATGACTATGTGATTTATTCCCCTGTCCCAGTTTTCACTTTGCTCTCATTCTGCCAGTCTGGAGTGATAAGAATTTTTATACTTAACTTTCTTTGGACAATAGATTTTATTTTTTTAGGAATGTTATTTTTAGATGGGTACGTTTTTTAAAGGACTGTCTGTGAATAAAACACACGGACCTGATAGAATTTGAAACAATTTCTGTCAAATCCTAGATAGACGTACCTATGCTCTGCAAGTTACTGCACATTTAAAAACCTCAGTTCCTTTTCAGTGTCGTTTTGTCTACCTTGTTGTTTCCCACTTGCAGGGAATAAATGGACTAAAGTCAATTAATTAGTGGCAATACATAATAAAAGTAATAACTGCTTAGATTGCTTTATGCTGAAAGCCCCTGTAAATGCAGTGTGTTATTCCTCAGAGCAGCACTCGGAACCTTCTCTTCATTCTGCTGCTGTAACAGAGTTTGGATGGTTCGTTGTGCCCATACCCGTGGCTTTTCATGCCCACGTTTGCCAGAGATTTTGCAGCAGTGAGAGTTACAGGCTGTGGAACCTTCCTGGCAATAGGGATGCCAGGGCAAGATGCTTGAGGAAAAAAAATTCCGTGGAGATATGATGATGCTGTAATTGCACACTTAGTTAGCTGCTAGGAATTTATCTGCTCTGGTAGGATCACCCAGGAACTGTATACACTGAACACACATTATTAAATCCTCTGCCTGACTCCATTAGCACATGACAGAGAGACCTAAGTCAGTTCTAAAGGCATTTGCAAGCAGCTGCTGCTGCAACAAAGATAATATTGGCACAACTTTTCAATTGTGTAAAGAATAGGCAGCATTATTTTAAACTTTCAATTGTGCCTTATAGACAAAATGCTAACTTGATAATTTTTAAAGCTAATTATGTAACAGGGATTTAAAAAAATAGCTCTGAAATACTTGAAATGGATATTAAAAAATTCAAAATCCTGATACGACAGCTGCAGTAGTAATACCTTTTGCTAAGTTTTGCTAGACTTTCCTCTGTGATATAAGCTCAAAAATACCTGTCTTACTTTTGAAATATCTTCTTCTTTCCATGAACTAGGTACAACATTTATTACATGCTATTAACATTTAGTAGCGATGCAATAAAACCTCATGCCCTGGAGTACATATTTTGTATGCATATAATGGAATGATTTCCTACTGAGTTAAGCAACATGTTTTTTTGTCTTCCCTGAACTATGATGGACCACAGGCTTTCTGAATGCAACTGTGGCAAATTAAGCCTGACCTTTGCTAATGGGGATTCCAATCAGTTGGAAACTGTGAAAAATAATCTGTACTGGTGCTTTTCCTGTAGACTTGAAGTTTCATGTTCTTCAGCAGATTTATTCTGATATATTCCACCACGGTAGACTGGTGTGGGAAAGGAGAATTTGGTGACAGTCCAAGTTCTCTCAGTGTTGTGTTTTATTTTGATGTCAGACACTGGTACCTTTCTGAAATTGATTGGGTTTGTCCATATAGTGAGATCTGCCTTTAACCTTTCACCTACATGTGTAAGACTCATAGAGATACCATTAACATTCATGCTGTCTTGAAAAGAATTTGTCTTACCTATAGTGGATGGTGTTGAGAGTAGCATTCACTAACAAGTCCCATAAACAGCTTGTTTAATTACATATGAATGAAAGAGTTACAGCTTCTAATTTGAAATTAGGGATAACATGAAGTTAACACCTGCCATGAAACACTAGAATTCAAGACACAATAGTGAAGTAAACATTGACTTCATTTATCTTTTATGGAAAATTATTTCTTTGAAATATTGTGATGAGATAGCTTGTTCATTAACAACGCTGTTCTGTGCAGTTTCCCAATTAAAAGTCTCTACAAAGGTGTTTAGAACACATTGGTCTTCAGAAAGGTTAAGTAAAGGCTGTTGTATAGTTGGAGTGTTCTCTGTATACTTCATATGAATGGATTGACACCTGAAAATTGTTAACTGGGTGCTCGACTGCCAGACTGGTTTCCTGAAAATGTTTGGCTGAGTGCCGGTACAGGGACTTAAAATCTGGATTATACAGTCCAATGAGGCCCTAATCACCTCAGAGGCATATCCAGATAAGATGACATTGTCTCAGTCTGATGATCACTGTCACTTAATGATCATGCTCAGGTATGATGGCTCTGACTTTAGTTTTAATTGATGAAATGAATTGTCAGTCATTAGGGTAGCCTTGATAGCGACTATTCTTTAAATCAGTCTGAAAATTGAGTTGTTTTTTTCCTGCTGGTGTGTCTGCATGTAGCTGTTAATAATGATTCATCATTAGTTTCCTAGCTTGACTTTGACAATGGATTTGTTTTGTTGCCACTGGGCTGCTTCAGAGACTTGGCTCAGTGCAAGCAGGAGCAAGTCCAAACTCTCTTGCAGAAATAGCAGTGCTACAGCTATTGCAGGCAGATTAAGATGAGAGGAGAAAAACACGAAAAATCCAGTTAATTGATCTTTTGCAAACATGATCAGTGAAGTCACGCACTCTGTTGAAGGCAAGAGTAGCTTAACCATTAACTTCAGAGAAGAAAATGTTTTATCTAGTGCCTAAAATGTCAGGTAATGTGAAAGGTAAAGAAAAGAAGATTTTTCTGTGTTGTTTCTGAGAACAAAAATACTTTCTTATGGTAATGTCTGGAAAGACCAGACAAGAATATGGTCTGAAATTTTTGTTCAGACAGAAAGTAAGGAGCAAACCTGGAGTTAAGGAACTTTTCTTTCCAGATAAGAATTATAAATGGATGGATTACACTTGGGGACCTCAGTCTCAGAAAAATTAAATTACTCAAAAGATGTCTGTCAGAGCCAGGAATTAAAACAAATCTTCTGAGTTTTAGTCCAGTATGTTTTAACTTAAAGGCAAGCTCTTCCCACTTTTAATATATGTTTCCTTTATGGGTTTAAGTGTGATTTCAAGCTTAATGAAATATCTGTAGATTTATCAATACCAGGACCGTCAGTTTTCCTGGAGTTCATGCTGGAACATAGTTATATAAATCTGCAAGTAGCAGATCAAAAAGACAGTAGGGGCACACAAAAACATTCTTGCTTTGGTCTGGGGACAGAACTTAGTTCAAAGAAATTTTCATGCTCCTGTATCAAGATCAAATTACCCTAGTTGCATGAACAAAATGTAGGATATGACTTCAGCTTGAAACAGGATTGAGACAAAATAATGTAGCTAATGGTTTGCCTAGATTCCAAAATTAGTTTGAGGGAATGCATGTATTCTAGCGTTTTCCTTTTTTATTAGCTTATTCTTATTGTTCATATTTATGGTATAGCCACTTTGTTGTGTGTGTTTGTGTTACATCTGTAAATTAGAAAATGCTATAAGTTATATAATATTTGTCAGATCATTATTTGACTGACTTCTGTGGGAAACCGTGTTTAAAAAAAGGGCACAAATTAAAAAAGAAAAATTAAACTGATCACAAAAGACGCCTTTTTTTCAATAAAAATATAAATTTTCTCCATGAGAATGAAAATGCATTTCCTGAAAGTGAAATTTTTTTTGTACCTGCAGAAATTGCAGAATCAGTATGTGTTTCTGTGTTATGTTCAGAGAAACTTTGGGGCTTATTCTAATGCATGATTTACTTCAATTTATGATTCAGAGTAATGTTCAATGATTACTTTCATGGAAACCAATTCAGAAGGGCCATTCTTGTAGTAGAGACAGTGACATTTCTATCCTTGTAAAATTAAAGAATAGAGATAAACACTGTTTCTAGGGAAATATTATCTTTTCTATTGTATAATGTACTGCAATTAAAAAACTTAAATACTTGCAACTACATATTCCTCAATGAATGAACTGACTGTGAAAGTCTGTTTTTTTGACTGAAAAAAACTCTTATTGACAAGCCAGAGTGGTAATTCTGCAAATTTTACTCTGCTTGAGTAATCCCATGAAGCTCAATGGAGCTACACAAATGCATAATCACATAATTGAAAACACAGTTTTAAGTATAGTTGAGCATTTAGTACACAAAGAAAACAGACGATTTCAGATAAAATAGGAAAGTAAACCCCTTGTGTCAAGTTGGCCATGGATTTTTCAGAAAGGCATACTTGGAGAATTTGTGTTGTTATTTCCATGCCTTTCACAAGATGTGTACCTGTCACTGTCCTCCAGAAAGAAAATATAAGTGAAATCCATGAAGTTATATGAGGTTTAGGGCTGTGGTTTCCTAGTTATGCTTTAAGCAAATTCAGTGTCTAAGATTTGGAAAATGGAGTCCCTTTCACCTAGCAAATTGTGGTATTGCCAAGGCAAATAACTTCATATACTTTCTGACAATGTTGTTTTAATCTATTTTAGGTAGTAATATTACTGTGACGCTAATGATCTAGGATATAATTTTCTTTTAATCTCCTATAATTGGAAGGATGCAAAAACTTTCTGATTATAGAAACAGGTTTTGTAATTTAAACCTGAAAAAGTGTTAATGTGTGCAGGCTGCTTGAAAAAATCAGACCAACCTTTTTACTCAGCCTGTTTTAACTTAGATATGTGGTTATCATCTTCAAGAATCAGGTTCAACTCTACCTATTCAGCCCTTGATTTCTCTTTTTGCATCCATTACTAGCATGGATACTAACTCCATGGCAGTATTTCTAAATACTAGAAAGAAAATTGCAAGAGGCTCCCAGTTGAATTCGTGTTCGTATGTGTGATTGCTCTGGGTAAACAGCTTTCAGTCAATGCTACCTGAGACTAGCTGGCAAAGGTAGAAGTGAAGAGCTCTGTAAACATGTAGGATTCCCTTAGTTTTAATGCCCTTGGTTTTATTGATTTCTGAAATGGCTATTCCTAGTTGTGATATAATTCCTTTTCTGTATTTGGAAAATCATATACTACTAAGTACAAAATGAATTATTGTGACTTACTTTCTAAGGAAGATAGTGTTGAGCTTTGGGGGTCTTAGAAGAACTTTTTCTCCTTATTATGAAATTTTAATAAATCAATGAGCAGATGAAAGTTATGGGATTAACTCATAACTTTCAAATTTCTGTCTGACAGTTCCATGGTTGAATAAATGTTAATGATTTTTTTGTCATTTGACTGATTCTTGAAGATGAATCCTAATTTTCATCGAGGAAGGAAGAATCCATACATACCAGTAATCTAATGAGGCGGGTAAATTATAATTGTTTGCCTGTGTTGTCCCCATAAATTAATGCTTTGAAAAGTTAATTCAGATAAAAAAAGAAGAAATGGAGGCTAGAAAAATTAACATACTCACTGATAAATTTTCAAGCAAGGTCTATCCATTTTCTCCCAAGATCATAGTGAATTTCACAGTTAACTTCTCTCTGCTTTCACTATAGTTGGGGAGAAAAAGAATGGATTATTAAACAGGAAGCAAAAATTCTCATTAAATTGGAAATATTTCATAGAGAAAAAGGCTGTTTGAAAAATCAGTTCCATATGTAGTTCTTTTGTCTATGTGCTGTAATTCTTTAAGCTCATATTTTTCTATTGTCTTTGATTAAACCTATGGTAAAGAAGTAATTCTGAGTGCTAAGTATGAATTGCAGAAATATAACAGAGTGGCAGAAAGTATGCTAAGTTGGATATAGGATTTTGAATCATTAATGCTGAATATTCTCACTTGAACTTCGAAGAAAAATGCTTGAAGTGGTAGAGAACAGGTTAAGAATATATATTCTTTTCAGTTTTGTTGGCAAGGTGTTGACAGCCTCCTACTACCTAAAGGGGGCCTATAAGAAAGCTGGAGAGGAACTTTTTAGAAGTGGATGTAGTGACAGGACAAAGGGTGGTGACTTTAGACTGAAAGAGGGTGGGTTTAGATGAAAGAAAAAAAATTCTTCACTGTGAGAGTGGCAAAGCACTGGAACAGATTGCCCGGACAAGCTGAGGATGCCTCATCCCTGGGGCCAGGTTGGATAAGGCCTTGAGCAACCTGGTCTAGTGGAAGGTGTCCCTGCTTATGGCAGGGGAGTTGGAACTACGTGACTTTTATGATCCTTTCCAATGCAAACCATTCTATGATTCTGCACAGGTGAAAAATAGTTGGGAAGAACATTAGTTTGTTTAATGTAAAGTATAATGACATTAATATCCACCAAGACATTCAATAGCTCACAAATTATTACTCTAGATCTGCATTGCACTTGCAGCTGTGTTCAGTTCTTTAATGAAACCAGCCACTTTAACAGCAGAAAATGTACAGTCAAGTAAATGATGACTGAAGTGTCTTGTAGCTTTTTCTTTAAACTGTGATTTCAGTTTTAATTTTTTAAAACTTATTATATGGAAGATTAAAGCACATTTTTCAGTGTATCATTTAAATCAGTCATGAATAAGTCTATACCAGTGGGCAGTGTGTTTGAATATTTCATCACAAAGTGATGGAGCATCTTATCTTGCTTGTTAGAGTGCTTCTACTCACCAGTCTATTCTGTTCTCTTATTTGACATGACCTGAATAAAGAATGACCAAAACGTTCAGCAAGGACAGAATAAAAATGCTATATCAATAGAGGAAAAAAAGTATTTAATGTCCTGATAGTATTATTTCCTTAATTCATTCAGTGCTATGGAAATAGTTTTCTGAGTTATTCAAAGCCATGTAATGATGTTTGGCTTGCACAAATATAATTTAGTAAAGCAAAGCAAATACTTCTTCTTGTAAACAGAAACTAAATATAGTTAAAATTGATTTTTTTCCCTGAAAATTATGGAGCTCACTTTTCAACCTAAAATATATTTTTTGCACTCCAATCTCTTTCAGACTAGGGAAGCAACTTTCCTTTCTTCATGATTCTTTTGAGATCAAAAACTGTTTGGAAAACTTTAAAGACATTCAGAAATATAAGATTTTTTCTCTAAGTACTCTAAATCAGCTAGAACACCATTTTGTCTATAGGCCATTAGAATCAGTACAACAGTCTTACTCCCTGTCTTACTGCTGTTCCGAAATGTTTAGAGTGTTCCTTGGGACAGCCTCAACAAGCTGAAATTATCCATTGACAGTGCATCCTCTACCTGACGTGTTTATCCTATTGGCAGCTTCCCTTTCCAAGGGACACTGTTTGCTACACCTTTATGGTCTTTCTGTGATACTCTAAAGCCCAGGTCAGCCTAATGTGATAATGGCTTTTATCAGATCAGTGAAAACTCTGCAGAGTTCAGATTTTTCTTTCAGATCTGGACAACAAAAATCACACAAAATTCTCTGTAGTGTGTCAATACCTGCCAAGAGTCAGGAGCTCTCTGGGTATAGGAATAGCAAGTGGGAATCCAAAAGGGAATACCTAGCTGTGGCTGGGAGTACCTGTACTGTCTGCAGCTGTTACTGTTAAATCAGAATTTCTTTTGTTTGTCCAATATATCTTAACAGTAGCTCATAAGAAGATTGACAGATTCCAAATCAAATAGAAAATCAAAGCAATTGTTCAGTTGGGACTTTGTGACCTGTTTTTCAGATGTCAGAGGAGATGGCATCCAAAGAAAGTTCCCTTTGTCCTACACTGAAGTCACCCTGTTGACTCTGCTGGGCAAGGGAGAGATAGACCCTAACACATCACCCTTAGCAGCCATACAGAAAAAGAGCAGATGCTGAAATGTTTTACTGCCTTATGTTGTCACAGTCTGTCATCAGTGGATTTTGCTCTCTTAACTGGTGATGGGGTGTTCATATAATGCCTAGAAGTCACAAAGAAAGAAAGCTAAGTGAATATGTTGCTTGTCAGCCTGCAATTTGTCTACATTGGCATTTCACCATAGATCTTTCATCAGATGCGTTCAGTTTGGAAAACGAATCTATTTATCTTTGTGTTCACTCACAAAATATGTAGCAATAAATTGTATGAAACAGTTCTGGGTTTATACTTCTGCTTACAACATTATGAATATCATAGTATATTAATTCTAGAAAAGAATATTCAATATAAAGCAGCATTTGTGTGACACAGTTTTCTAAGAAAAGAATAAGTAGCTCAATGAGCAGTGGCAATTAAGACCTGGCTCTTGTGAAGTCGTGTCTTGAAGGTGAATACCTCTGTGGGTGTGTGTTCACACTCGAGCAATACTGACAAATAGGCATGAGGGGCTGTACTTGTAGGATGATCAAAAGTGTTAATGAATGTGAGTTCAAATTTATTATTTTTCATAAGTTGGGAAATTAACACAACCTAACCTCTATTCTGCTGCACATTCTCATGGAAATTAGGGGGAAGAGAAAAATTTGACACCTCCTTGATCATACATGTTCCAGCTGGGCAATAGTTAAAGAACTTTTGAAGGAAACTAAACAGATTGGTAAACATGCACTGAAGGGCACTGCATAGGGACTTTTCGAAATTGTGATGGAAAGGTTTATGAGATAAACTACATTTATAAAAGTGAGGTACTGCAGTTGTGTAGATTAAGGACTGTTTAAATAATTCAGAAAATAGTCAAAATGAATAATTTTCTGAAAACAGAACACTTCAGAATTCACCTGACTCTTTAAGAGGGCTTTAAAGTGATAATTAAGTGTTTGAGAGGAGCTGTAATACTTGGGGAATTATCTTATCTATTAAGAGAGTCCTATTTACTCTACATCAGCCAAATAGGCATAGTTTTGAAATTTAAGGAAGTTATTAGAGAAAGGTGATGATTGCCAAAGCTCCTCAACATGCCATCAAGAGAAAAATTTGAGGTATCATGTAAGAACATTTGATTTCAGTAGAAAGTAGAGTGATATAGAGGAGTAACCTCTGCGAAAGGAGGTGAAGTCTGGCCGTGCACTGTAATGAAAATAACTGTCCAAAATTAACAATGCCATTGATTGGTGAAATTTCCTTCCTGACTGTGTTTGCCTGGCATAACACAGAGCTGCAGAGGGAGGCTGCAGTTGGACTTGAGCATCCTGTCAAGGACTGTGAAAGCAATGGATCTGTGTTAGTGTGGCCCCTATCAAGGTTAATGAGCATTTCTCAGCACACCATGTAAGATTAAGTGCAGTTACAAACACAGTAGTATTGTGTTCTGTGCCTGTGCTGGCCAGGTATTTTTGCAATGCCCTGAACTGAGTTCTACAGATATGTACCTTGGCAGAGACATGCAGTGACCTCAGCAGTGACTGGCTGCTGTTGCGTGTGATTATGCATGGAATCCATAGGAATAATGTGACTATTTTCTGTGAACATACAAAAATAAAGAAATTAGTGTATTTCTAGCATTTGCAACTAACATTGCAAGTTAATACAGAGAAATATATTCTAACTTCGATGATTTAATGAGAAATCCAATGTATTATATATTCTGTAAGTGTTCTGTCCCATTCTAAGCAGTATGAGATGCTTCAGAACCCTATCCTAATGTCTGATTATTTTTTATTTAGAATTTTAAAAGTCTGCTTGCATATAACTTGATTTCTAAATGTTTTGATCCATTTGTCCAGAATGTCCAGAATTTTTACACAGGATACAGATATGTCTGAATCCCTGCTGCTCATGATGTCAGCTGGTAATATGAAGAACATGAGGAGATGGTGTTGAATGAAAAAAAACTGAATTTTTGATTGGAAAATTGCTTTATTTTCTCATCTCCATGCTGTTCCTGTCTGAGACAGCAGCTCAGCAGCTTAGATTTGACAGCCACAATTATGAAATTGACATGCCAAAGAGAGTTTTTTTGTTTCAAAGAGTTAAAACCCAGTTAGTGTTAGAGCTACATTATTGCACATCTCTCTACAAAGAAACATTGCATTTCCCCAAAGAAACACATTGGAAAAGAAACAATGAAAAAGTGAAGTTTGAAATATATTTCAATCACAGTGATTCTCATGGCTTTTGAATGTTTTAACAATTTCTAAGAAGCAAGTGCAGATTGTTTTTTCCTGCACTGATTTGTAGCACAAGAAAAGGGCTTTAGGACTAATTTCCTATCAATGAGAATTTGTACATTACATCTGATTTATCTTTTTTAAAGTGAATAAACATGGAAATTTTCCAAAACTGTGAGTTGCAAAATAAAAAAAGGTGTAGATCAGAATTTAAGTAAGCTACACATTTTTTTGTTGGATGGATCTGACAAGATCTGTGGTTAACAACATGTAGTCAGTGATAATAGAAATAAAAACATGTTTCGTCATCTTCCTAGGCCTAATTAGGAAATGAATACCTGAGAGAAAAAACCCAAAAACAACATAGCCTAGAATGCAGTTATATGGGAAATTTAATCTTATGTCTGACTGCAAAGATTTCTATGTTTGTATGCAGTTTGTAGGATTAAAGTTGAAAGAGAAACATTCCTGTATTCTTTATCTCTGATTCATCCTTGTTAATATACTTTTTTCTCTTTTTATTTTCTCTGCAGTTTCATGATAAAATAATTCTTCAAAATGGACTTGGATTTAACCCTCTGTATCTGCCTCTTCCCTTCTGCGATTTTGAAAATCGCAGCCAGGCATGAATTTCTCTTTGAAATCTCTCCTCTCTGTTCATATTGCCAATTCATTTGCAGGACCATTGTGTGGTAGTTTTTATTGGTATGCATATGAAATCTTATGATGAAGTTTAAATATTTATCAGCACGTTATCTAGGTTTAATGGTAGAACTTTTGCTAGTATTTCTCTCACATACAGAAGGAAGTTTGGGACTATTGATTGTGTATCAGTAGTGTTAGTGTCAGGCTGTGTCAGGTAGTCTTCTTTCACTGTACCCAGAAAAACACAGCAAAAATGTTTGGTAGTCACAGTTTGGCACTTAGGTAACCAAACAATGTGATGTTTTCTAATGCCACAGTGTGTTTCATTAATTAAGTAAACATTGCTCTGCATTGTTATTGTGTGATGGTGCATTCAGTTTTGTAATTGCTTTTCCCTCAACTGCTGCATGATACCTTGCTGTTGCATAGTGTCACCTAAATCATGCAACTACAATTGTATGATTTTATCAGACCATTGTCCTCAGAAATCAAATCAGTGCTAATATGTATTCGTGAAGAATTTGGTTGACTGGGAGTCATGTCTTGCTAGAAGGATGGGTAACTTGGCGATTGTCTTGCACATCCAGACCAGAAAAGCCTCATAGAAGAATTTAGGGACACCAGCAGTCAATTCTCTTTCCTTTCCCTCCCTGTTACCTTCTTCTTTTATGTTTATTTTCAACTGGTAAAACATTGTTTTAGCTGTTAGCAGGTGATGGGGCGAAATCAGAACCCTGCTGAATAAAAACCAAAATGCAATATTGGAATAAAAAACCAGAAAACCTATGGTAATGAAAAGTAAAAAAACATGAGCCAGGGAGATTTAACAAGCTATCACAATGGTAGGGTTTAGGCCAACGTAGTGTGTAAATAGCTATCTCAAAGTAAATTTTATGTCAGTTTGAAAAATCATATATTTTAAAATATTTTCTGTTTGATGCTGATTGTCATTCTATGGCAGTACTGGAGGAAAAAGGGCAGAAAAATTAAATCCAAACCTTCTACTTTTATGTTAAGCATAGATTCTGATATCATCTACCAGGCCATGCTGGGATAAAGTGTATTGAAGTAAATGGCATGAGGTATTTTGAAACAGATGCATTTACATCAGAATAAGACCTGTGATTCAAAATTCTCTTTGCAGTGCCTGTAAGATGGCTTAAACACTGATAGTGAATTTATGTTGTAAAAGTCTTATATATAATTTTAGACTCTTAATGATCAGCAAGTTGTAGATAGATCATTCCAAAAGGTATTGTGTATGGTGGTGACTGAAACCACTGTAACCCTCTAGCAAAGCAAAATTATTCGGTTGTGTTTGTTCTGTGTGCCTGGGGATCCCCTACAAATCAGCTTGACCTCATAGAATCAAGTTGTGAGGCAATTCATACTATGCATTCAAACTGACTAATGGTATCACTCTAACTAAAGTACAACTTCTGTAAAAGCATCATCATACCCATAGTCCTCCTGTTTTATTTACTAAGAGATGATCATGTAATATAGGTGATTTTCTAAAGCAAAACAGAAATTAAAAGCCCTCAATGCTCACACTAATATCTAGAAAGAAAAGAAACCTCAAAAAACCCACCATAAAACCAGCACTCTCTGTTCATAAAAAGCTGAAAAGGTAAAAAAAGTAAGTTAAGAACATTAAGTGTTACACTCCCAGGCTGGTGGTAACACTTTGTGACTTCCCTGTAACATGGACAGCAGAGTACAGCACCTTCTGTGTTGAGTTACTAGCACATTGCATTCATTTTGACAAAGGAGTGAGAAAATGTAATGGCATTTAATCTTTGACTTGCACTGGACTCTGGAACAGATCAATTTTTACTAATACTACATTGCCTATGCTTGCAAACTGAGAAAAATGCAGTAGCAGACTGAAAACACAACAAATAGCTTGATGAAATTGTCCTCTCAGTGCAGAGTAGTGCCAACACAATGTAGTTATTATGTATGTAGTTATGCCTTCCTTTTCCTTTGTTCTTATTCTTTTTCTTTCTGCTAAAAAATTATCCATTTGACAACTTATTGATTTCCAAGTTGGAGCTCTACATCTCTGTCACAGCTGCTTTTAAATATTTAGAAATTGACCTGGTGTTTCTATAAATTGTAAAAAAGGTCAGAACCAAAAATCTTTCTTCCAAAGCCCTATGAATTTGATCTATATGCCTGGGTAAATTTTGAAGTGTAATACAGTCCTAAATTCCCTAAGGTTGCATCATACAAGACCCTTGGTTTCATGTGGGAGCCTAAAAACTTTAACACGTGGGCTCTGAAGACTTCAGAAAATACTAGCAGAATGAGAGAAAGAGATTCACGTTCAGGATATCTGAATTTTTAATCCATTTTCAAGTTCAATAGGAACAACAATCTACTTGCTTTAGTAAGAATATTTATTTGACTAAAACTGGGCATTCTGGGTAAAGCTGTGTTAAAGATAGAGTTGCAATTTACATATGGAATCCATTTTGGTGACATAATACTTATTTACTGTTTGAGGTCATCACACAACTCTAAAAAATAAAGCAATATAAATAAAATCTTTAGAGCTTAATGGGTAATGGAACATCTAATTTACTGACTGTTGTCACAGGGTAATGCTATAAATCTTTACACTTCAATTTAATTTAGAAGAAATCTATTTACAAGCACTTAAGCTGTGTTAGGATGTTGGTTGTACTTGCTTGGTGATTTCCTTAGGATTTACCACAATGGCCTGAGTTATAGAAATACTATTTCAAGTTAAGGGAAAAACTGACTTGGGTTCAAGCTGAAAACAAATGTTCTGACAACTCAAGTTTAACTCATCTGTCAGTATCTCCGAAATCTTTGCAAGAAACAAAACAGTGGTTTTTTACTGTTATGTTTGTTCTTAATCTTCAATAGATAGGTCTATCTACTCCTACTGGGAGAAGGAGAAAGAAGCTAGAGGAAGAACAGGGGGGAAAAAACCCTAAATGAGAGACTGACTAACAAAATGCAATCTGAACTTTTAACTGTGAGTAATGGAAACAGGCAGCTTCCTGAATGGAAATTCTATACCAAGAAACAGTTCTGTCTGCATGGAAATCAAAATGCTGTTGACAATAGTGGCCCCATATGATAGGACAAGTATAGTGAACAATTATAGCTATTTGGATTAGATAAAAAATAGCAAATTTACTTTAAGGAAATTGTCAAAAGGTCTGGTGCAGTTAGAAGCTGTTATCTAGTAAATCAAATAGAAAAAGATGACAGGTGGTTTGCCATAGTTGAGAAACGTAAGAAATAGCTACCGTTTTCACTGCACATATGAATAGATTACAAAATGCAATTTAATTCAGGCTGGTAACTAGGAAGGATGCACAACCAGTCTTCATAGCAGAAAAAGACATCTGTCTTATCCATCATTCATTGTGGACTAACAGTGTTTTGTCATACTGTGCATGAGCAGTACACCCTCATTTTCCAAAAGCAGGAGAACTTCCAGATGCTTTGTTTTGGCTCTGTATTTATTAATGTATTCTACCAACGTTAATCGCTACCTCTGAGATACTGTATAAGCGTTAATTAATTATTCCTTACCATAAATCTGTGAAATAGATCATTATTTTCAACACTGCCGACACCATAACTTTTTCTATGGGTAAAATTGATAATGAGAGAATTTTAAAGGCAATAATTACATTTTTATTTTTTCTGTTTTCTGTGGACTGGTTTGGTTTAAATAGCAGTGGTAAAATGCCCATTTCTCTTCTGTTAGAGATCTACCAGGGATAAGGATAATCTGAGAATGTGAAGAACATCAAGACTTCTTTTCTCACTCCATGATAGCTCATGACATTATTAGGCAGGTTATAATAAAAAGGAAGGCATTGTTTGTGTCAGAAGAGTACTTTGTAACAAGCAGTCAGAGCCAACATGAAATGTCCATTTAATATCTTTGAAGTCATGGCCAGCTTTTCGAAATGAAGCCCGTAAAACTCCTTGGGACATTGAGAATTTTTACCAGCCCTCCAAAGCTGCATCAAACAATTCCATTGAACCCTGGTGGAGCATGGTATTCAGATTTTTAGCCTCAGCTACTTTTACCTGCTACTACAAGTTTAGTGTTCCGAGCTAGTACATCTGACAAACATAAAATGAAAAGACCCTTTTCAGAAGAGAAATTACTAATTTATAATGGGAAATACAGGGACGAAAAACTGTAGTTGAAGATCTGTATTAAGTCACCCACAGATGAAACACAAGCAGCAGACTCTGAAGTGGTTGCTCACTATCTGAGTTTTAAATGTTCTTGTTTGCTTGGGAGGATTTTATGGGAATTTTTAATAGAATTTGAATAGTTGACAATCAAGAGAATGACTTTTTTAAAAAAAATTCTTACATAGGAAATTGCCTCAATGTATTTAATGCTCTGCTCTAGATAGCTTATTTGGTTAGTTTAACTGTAAAGAGGAGAAAATATTTTGGTTGTGCAGTAGCTATCAAAGAGAAATGAAAGATGGAAAAGGTCACCTTGAGGCCAAATTCACAGGTGCTGGAAGTTGGTATAATTCCACTGATGTCAATTCCCATTCTTTTCACTTGGAACTGCAGACTCTCAGCACCTCTGAAGTCCTTGACGTGTATTCAGATTGTTCTTTTTTTTACGACAGTTTTTAGTGCATAGTCCTCTACATTTTTGCTCATTAATATGGTGATGTATTGACTAACGAAAACATTCCTGTACTACTGTATGCTTTCACCTCTAGCATATTTAGCAGATTTAGTCTTTGGTAACTAAATGCAAGTAGAATGATACTTGCACTTTTTTGCACCAGAAAGCCAGGAGTCAAACCAGCAGAATCTGCTAATGCACTTACAGAGGTGTAAATTACCTGAAAACAGTTACCATTGAAAACATGGTTTCAAGTCCGGAGTGTTTTGATTGTGAGGGAATGAACTGAAAATGTGGCACAAAAGAAAAATGCTTTGCAGAAACCATCAATAAGTAATGACTTTTTAAATAAAAATTCCAGTTTGTTTAGATTTATTGCCACCGAGATATACTTCAAAGAATGTTCTAAGCAGAAAGTTTAAGAATAAGTGTTGACAGATTTCTATATATTATATATGGAAATTATAATTTAAATATAATTAATAAATTATAAATAGATATATTTACAATTTTTTTCAATTGTTCAAATATTTTCATTTTTTTTGAATTGTCATCTAGAGGATTTATGAAAGAGTGCGAAATAGTGTAGAATTAAGCAGTCAGAAAGGGATAATTTAGAAAATGTTAAAAGTATTTCAAATAACTAGCAAGTGGGATAGTTTCTGGGTTAGAGGTGCTGCTTAGAATTGTAGCACAGCAGTAACTTAGACAGTGAGATGGAGAAATCGCTTGCACTTGTATCTACTCTGAGTTCCAAGGAAAAATGTGGTTACTATAGCAACTGCCACATTACACTTATGCAGTCTCTGGAATAGATTAAATTGCTGAAAACCTCAAGGTTTTGTTTGACTCTTTTGAGAACTGCAGCTAAATATACTGCAGTTACTTAATCAAAGCTATGTTAGTGTGCATATTCTTACATGTTACTTGCTGAAACTTTGGTTTGTTACTTTAGCTTAGGTTTTTTTTTTGTACCATAGACCAATTAAAAACAACTTTGTCATATTCATTTACTGTTTAGGTGGAATCCATTTGGCTATATGTACATATAAGATAGATGCTGAATGTGTGAAACATACTATAGAAAATTTCCTGCCATGAGATATAGCCAAGAGGTTTAGAAAATCAAAGTATTTGTTACTTTAGGAAGTTTGTTTGGAGACCATCCTAAGATTCTGTTAAAAAATAAATCATTAATCACTATGGCAGCAGAAAGCAAATCATGTGTTTTGTTTTTGGTGGAAATTCACTTGATGGGCTCAGTGCAGTCAGTCAACAATTGCAGATAAAGTCAGCTAACATGCATTCATTATTTGAACACAATTTCATGCTTTATGCTATAAGTGCTTAAATGCAGTGATTTGGAGAAGTGATGATTTATGCTTTCCTTATATGTTTAAACTCTTCAAAAGTTTAATGACTTAAGATGCAGAGAAATTTTGCTGCAATTATTTTTTGGATGTTGTTCATGCAGAACAAAATACAAAATAAACATAGGGTGCAGCTGTAGAAAACAACATTTTTCTTTGAACAGCTGAGATGCCACTACATGTCATGCTGTGCTCGGAAAACTATAGATAGTTTTGAATTGTAGGCATTTTGGACCTCCCTGAGCTGTGACTTCTGACAGAAAGAGTAGGTGTTGTAGTAGACCTACCTAGAAGAATTTAAAACTGAAATCCTGGGATTATGTGCATTTGTATGTTGTAGTAGATGTTTCTGTTGTTGTTATTCTAGATCATTTCCTCTGCTCTAGGGAGTTAATATTTTAGCACTGTGGCTGCTGTTGATTCTTCCCCCTGCTTAATGAATTGCTTTTGCTTCCTCCTGCTGCCTCTGTTCTGGGCTTGCCCTGCTGGGGCAGGGAGCAAAGCACCTGGCAGAGTCAGGGTTCTTGGTTGCTTTGGTGCTGGTTTTGTTCTAATGTGACATGGAAAACTCTGCCTACTTTGCATGTTTCCTTATTTCTCCCTCAGTTTGATTTCCCAAAGTCTTGAGTATGTGGCAGCCCCTCCGGAAAGCAACTGGGAATGGTTCTGATAAATGTCTGAGTTTTCACCTGACCTCTTTACTGGTCACCCAATACCCTTCCCTTTCTAAATTTAACTCTTTCTTTGGAGCTCATTTTTCAATTTTACATGTTTCCTTCGCAAATCCTGACAGTCTCTAATGCTTTACTTTGTTCAGATGTTCTATCTTTATTTTATCTTTTTTAGCCAGTGTTTCTTATTGATTAATTTATCTCTTTGGTGATTATTTGGTGACGTGATGATGTGGTACTCTATTTTCTGTTTATTGCTCAAAGTTTTAGACTGAAGTAGTGCTTACTTCCACCTGTCAAAGTAATTCCTGTTTTTCCCTGAGAGGACACAGAAGTCTGGTGCTGAAACATTAGCAAGTCTTTTGTAATGAGTGACAGTGATTTAATTTACTTTCTGTACCTCGTACAATAACTCTTACAGCTTATTTGAATATGTCATTTGGTATTTTACATACAAGTGCTGCATTATTTTCTTTGTAACATCCTTACTTGTAGATTTAACAGCACCAGGTTATCTAGGATTGCAGTTATTGGCTCTGTGTGTTTATGAAATACATTATCATAAATATTCATGATTTCTTGTGTGTATTTGATATCAGTTTGCAATGTTAATCCCGCCTCAGGACCAACTTCCATCATGACAAGTACAAGAAATGTATTCTTCTTGCCTACTTTGTGAGCTTCATAAATTAAAACCTTTGAAATACACACAATGTAATTTGCCTTGCTTTGTCCCCTATGGTATTTGTCTCAATAGCTTGTCATTGAATTTTCGTAGGAGCTATATTTTTTTCCTTGTCAGGTAACCTGGGTTCTGTCTTCTTTGTCATAAACTGTCCCTTCGTTCTTTTGTTACCCACTTCATTTTATCACCTTTGAAAACTGGTACCTGTGCTGCCACTTCCATGGTATAACACATCCTTGTGCTGTGTTGGAGATGGTTAGACTCTGACTGATTATTTGAAGGTGGGGCACTATTCTTGTTTAGAGTTCTAGGGAAAGTAAAAGAAGAGAAAATGGCTTCTAGACAGAAGGAGGCTGTCTTCAACTCTTTTCATTGTAAATCCAGCTGAAAGCAAAGCATGTAGAAAACTGCTGTGAACCGTGGGGAAACTATTTCCTGTGTGCTTCATTCACTTGGGTTGGTTTGTTGTTATTTTTTCCTCCAAGCTTCTCACTCTTAGTCAATATTAAAATCTGGGTTTGGCTCTAGTAATACTGTTATATATTCATGTGAAAATGTGTGACATCCAGCTTAGTTTGCTGAGGATGACTTTCTGAGCAGACACAGGGATACAGCTGAGAATTACAATTAGCTGAACATTTCTGCTCAGTTTTCTTGATTATAGGCATCAAACGTATTTTTATCTGTATTTCCATTAATTCAATTTTTGCTCAGTTCCCATAACCAGATAGCTTTAAAATTAAGGATAATTTTTAATGCATAAAATACTTGAAGAAAAATGCCAACTTAATACTTTCATATTGATGTTAAATTTTTAATATAAAATGAGAACATTTTACCACTAAGAAATCCTACAATCTTGTATATACCAGTGTTCAATCACTATTAGCAAGATTCATACTTGTCAGGAGCTGTCAGCTTTTTAACAATTTTCTTTACCTGTTTTTTAGTTACAGTTAAAATGCAGCTCATTGTTTATCCTGCAAAACACTTTTTGCTCCCTTGTGTTGCTAAAATTATGTGCAAGTTTTGTTCGCTACTATTTTTAAATTTCTAAATACATCCGAAGATGTGAAAGTTGAGAAAACAATTAGACATTTGAAGTGACTTTTGGAAAGAGTCTAGGTTATGAGCAGGGCAAAGCAGTTTTTGGTACACAGGAGGATGAGGATTGGTGTCCCCTGTGAGAACAGCCCCTGGCTGTCCCTGTGTTGCTCAGAGTCAGTTTCAGCTTGCTCTGAAATGGACCCATCACTGGTCAAAGCTGATCAGAGCAGTCATGCTTGTGGTATCTCTGTATAAATGTACTTCAGAAAGAGCAGAAAATGCTGCACAGCAACTGTGAAAAAGAGGACTGAGACATGAGAAACAAATGTTGAAACAACCCTGCAGACGCCAAGGTCAGTGTAGGAAGGGGAGTAGGTGTTAACAGGTGTCAGAGCAGAGATTCCTCTGCATCCCAAGGAGCAGAACATGGCAATGCAGGTTAACCCCCTGCAGCCCATGGCACACATGGGTGGAGCAGATATGCTGCAAACTGCAGCCCATGGAGGATCCCAGGCTGGAGGAAATAGTTATGTCATAAAGGAAGCTGCAGCCCAGAGAAGCTGTAGAAGCTGAAGCCTGTAGAGAACCCACACTGGAGCAGTCTGTTCCTGAAGGACTGTACTCTGTGCAAAGAATTTGTGATGGAGCACTTTATGAACAGCTTCAGTCCGTAGGAAGGACCCACACTGAAGCAGGTTGGGAAGAGCTGTATCCTGTGGAAAGGACCCCATGTTGCAGCTGGAGATCAGTGTGGGGAGGAAGGAGGAGCAGAGATGAAATGTTATTATGGACTGACCACAACCCCCACTCCTTATCCCACTGTACCACTTAGAGCAGGGAGAAAGTTGTAGAGCTAGGAATGAAGGAGGGAAGTTGAGCCTGGGAGGAAGGGGGTGTGAGGGCAAGGCATATTTAGTTTGGCCTTTTTCTCACCATTCTAGTCTATTTTTAAGTGGCAGTAAATCTAAATCAATCTTCTCCAGCTAGAATTTGTTTTGCATGTGGCAGTTTCCTGTCCTTAGTAAGCCATGAGCATGTCCATCTTATTTTATCTTCTTGTTTTGCTGAGGAGGGGGAATGGAGAGTGCTTTGGTAGGACTGGGGCAGCCAATCAAGGTTAACCCACTGGACATAATCTGCTTGCAGTTTTGCAAGAAGTAGAAGTTATCTTTGGTTGATGGATTCCTCATGTGTAGAAACATAGTTGTGTTTTCTATAATTCAAGTGTTTATTGCTGTACCATTTGCAATGCTCTATGATATGCTGACAGCAGAATCTACGTGTAGAGCTTCCCTAACCCAGTTTTCAGTAAACTGAGGAACTGATACTAAATGAAATGTAACTGAAAAGGCAGGGCACCCTGATGTATTCAAAATGAATTTTGAAAGACAGACAAAGTACCTTCCTTAAACCTTCTAGGCAGAATTTTTTAGCACAGAACAGACAAGTGGAAAATTAGAATGCTTTTATTGGGATGCCCACTTAATCTATTTTTTCATAGCTAATCATTAATTCTTTTATCTCTTACTGATCTGTTTGTCAACAAATTACAATCTTTTCTTCCACTGATATTCTAGATACTAAAGTGTAACATTGTAAAATCACCGAGGGCAAGCAAAATTAGCACAAGGTACATGAGGCTTAGAAAAAGGAAGGAGGGAAAGAAAAATGAAAATACAATGGAGTGAGGTAAGAAGGAAACAAAGATACGTACTTAAATATGAATAGGACAGGGAGTGAGAAGAAAGAAAAGAAAAATATTCTGAAGTAATAAACAGTAGCTGTTCCCTTAATGAAACAGGTGTATCTCTGAGTGTACATGCAGGTATGTGTCTAGAGGACTTCTGAAGCACCTGTCCCCTGATTTTTTTAGAGAAAACTATAGTGATATACTTCAGCCATCAACAAAGATCCTACCCAGATACCACAAATGAATGTTTTCTCTGCACTTTGTGGCTTCTTGGTATCTGTGGTAGATCTCACTTGAAATTAGCTGTTAAAATTTGTGAATCTTTAAAGGGCCTGTTGCCGGGTTTATTAAACTGTACAGGAGCTGTTAAAGAGTCATTCAAACTGTACAGAAAAAAAAAATAAAATGGGCAGAGAAACAGGGTGATTTCTGCTGTGGAAGGGATTACAGGAAGGCAAACATCTGTGGTGAACTTAAGTGAGGAAAGCCTTCAGCCCTGTGTGCCAAGAGCTGTATGAAGGATCACAGTAAAATTAAAAAAACCCATTCATTCAGAATAAAAGACAAAAGAGGTATTACCAAGCAATAGGAAAGTGAATATGCTACTTGGGAAAAGACTTTCTTAAAAGTTGCATGAAGACCTAGTATGTGACAGAGTTTAGGATTGCCTTTTGGAATAGCACCTTTTGGGTGTAGGACTTAATCCATGTCTTGTGGACAAGCCTCTGCTATTTGTCTTGTGGACAAGCTCCTGCTATTGTTTCCTAATTCTGTGATCATCTCTTGCAGCCACATTGTATCTTCTCATTGTTTTGTATTTTTAAACAAAGATGAACACCTGTTCTGCCAGTGCTAATGTCTGTGAGCTCATACTGTGTTTTAATCATCTCTGACTAGGAAAATCATTCAGGCTGCAGTTTTCCCTTCACATTTATGCTTATTGGAAAGACTAAGTACTTCATCTCACACTCAGGGAAGGAACTTGAAAATGCTGCACTATCTTGCTGACAGCATTCCTGTCCTAGAATCTTTTAGCATCATTTTAAGTATCAGCATGAATATACAGAAATTACTTCAACTGAGCATGCTTTTTGAGTCGGAAGAAATTGCAGGTTTTCACATACACAGGTGCCAACCTACTCCAGTGGCAGTAGTGATTTTCCTTCTATCTTTCAGAGGAATACCTAGTAATGAAAACTGTGAGTTCAAGACTGATTGATCTGCCAGGCCTTCCTTCACAGAGCTCCTGAATGATCCCTCCATCTGTATGCAAAATGACATTTCACATTTCAACAACTGCTTTTCATTTGTTTTGAGTTTTTTCGATGTGTACAGATTAGATGAGTATTAGGATGTCCTAAATAATCATGCAGGGAGATAAGGGAGACTGGTTATTTACATAACTCAGAATCCTAAGTAGGACATCTCCTTCCCTGTTTCTCTTTATGTTTGATCCCTGTCCCTTGCATTCCTTGTCCCATTCTCATTTCCTTCAACTTCAAAAAATTATTGCAATATTTTTTCCCCCTCAAAGTGAATGAGAAACTTGGAAAGTAGCCAGTTTCACTGGGGCCACTAAACTGATACACACTGGACCTAAATCCCTAAATCATCCCAGGCGTAATTCTGTTGCTGTTAACTGGGACATGTGTGCAAGCTGTTGGGGTGTAAACAAGTTTGTTCAGTTCATAATGTGTAATACTTTCAGCTTGGAATGTTAAAATTTTGCTTCTGTATGGTTTTTACAATGGAAAGCATTACAACAATGCCTTTCATAGGCAAAGTACTACAACAGGCATTTGCAGTTAGATAATATATGATATGTAATATAATAATGCATTTCAAAGTAGACGAGAAAGAACAAAGTAGACTTAATTAAAAAAGGTTCAGCTTTTGGCAAGAGCAAATGTTTGCTTTCTCAATATCACTTTCTGTGGATTTCTTTTGGAATTTTTTTCTTAGTTTTCTTATTTTTAGGAGCTATGCTAGTTCTATTGTATTAATACCACATTCTGTGGTATTCTCATGGTATTTCTTGCCAAAAGTGCTGTATGTGATTTACAGACAGCAAGCACATATAAGATTGTAAAACCTCAAAAGAGCGAAACAAATTTCACCAAAGACACAATTCACATGGAAAATATTTTTGGTGAGATTTTTTAGGTCAGTGTTACAACTTGTTTTATTTTAGAGCTTTTCAAGTAGATGCTGCAAGGATTATTTTATAATGCAAACATTTCCCCCTTTTTTCCCCAAACTGATTTTATTCAAGTTGGTTTTGTTTCTGTATTTTAGGGATGTGCAAAAATTGTGAATGCAGTCCTGATCGGATTGAGTCATACCACTGATTAGTTTTAGTGGGATAAGGGTTAAGTATCAAGGTTTCTTACTACATTTAAACTTCTGCAAACTATGTGTAAACAAAAAAAACGGAGTTTTTGATTGAATGGTCCCAACAGCTTAATGTGATTTTCACTTGCATGCATGAAAAGCAAGTCATAAAATTACAGGAGAGAATGATGGAGAGAAAAATAAGGAAAGTTATGCTTGAGGGTAAATGAAATTAGTCAGAGCATTGTGATTCTAGAAGAAACTAAATGATGCCATAATTAGATCAAGCCAAAACATTTCAGGAGAAAGGCTTTTAAACCCACAAAACTTATTGATTTATTATCTTAATGCATTTGATAAATAGCTTCAGAAAAGATAAAAACAAACAACATGATTCAACAAAGCAAACATATTTTATTCCCTCTCCCAAAATAAGAAAAATGTGATATTTAGCTTTACACCAAATGAAATTTTGAGATTAAACTCCCCCAATAAAAAAGTCCAACCCAAACAAAGCATTCTATTTTAATTGACTGAAATGTTTAGGCTAAGCAAATGCCATCACAGAGGGGCAGACTAAAAAGAGATTTGAATTTATTATAAGGAACTATAGTCATATCCAGAGGTGGGATGTGGTAATTGTGGCATTTATGCTTTTTCTTCTTCCTAGTCATTGGTGCCTCTGGGTTTACACTGAAAATAATGCAAGAAGAGTCTGTCAATATGGGCAAGTAAGTGAGAAAACCCAAGTTGTCTTAGGTCAAATGTGTAGAACCAATATTGTGAGGATGTAGTTTTTTTGTTAAAAACATTTCAGGGCATAGTCAAACCTATGTGGATCAGAGTTCATATGATAAGATTAATAATAAAAACTGCAATCTATCCAAAGTATCTTTTTCCATAAAATAATTTTCATACAAATTTAAGCTGTTATGGGAGATTTAAGCTCTTTGTGTATATGAAAGCTGGTACAAGCTTTTCTGAAAGTCATGATTACATGTTACTAGGATGTGAAGCACTGGCAATGTAATCAGAAGGGTTTTCTCTGTCCAAAGCAGATAGAAGATGTATCATGGTTCTATAGATCTTAGAATTATAAGAACACAAATAAGAAAAGAAGTGAATGTCTAACAGATCTTTGTTCATTTAGAAAAAAATAAAGACTAAAATGTTATTCAGTGCTGGACTCAAATTTATTGCTGCTCTGATTCAGCTATTAAAAAACCCACTTACCCACAATACAAGGTGACACAGTAATGCATTTATAATATTCTCTGCTACCATTATGCTACCAAGTTTTGAATGCTAATAGGGTTATCTTGTTTGCTCAATACAATGTACGTGTCATAGTTAATACTATGTGTAGTGATTCTATTGTATTTTCAAATGCCACTTGTTTGTAATCAAAAAGGATTTCCTATTTATGTGCATTTCCTGGCAACTGCTGGTTTGGTATTTTTGTTTCTGTTTTGCTTGTTTGCTTGCTGAGAATTGATTTATTCAAAAGCTCTCATCTAAGTCCATCCCTTGACCAGTTTGACTGATCCAAGTAGATCTAGTTGTTCCACATGTCACTGTAATCCCTGGTGAAGAAAATTTGCTTGACTAAAGAAGACAGTAGAAAATTTCAGTAACTTAGAGATGCTAAGTGAGCAACAAAAAAGCAAATGAAATTCAGTGTTAATAAATACATACTGAAGTTAAAATTAAACCTACTAGTGCACTTTATAGCATTCTAAGTCAAGAATATTGCTTGAAGAAAGGGAGAAAAATAATTATAAGCAGTTCAGTGCACAGCTACAGTCAGGAAAGTTAGCACAATTTTGGGACACGTATGAAGTAGAGTGAAGCATAATAAGAGATTATTATAATACTTTTGTGAGTCCATAGTTGGAGTTCTTGTATACCACTGTGTGCAAGGCTTTCCACCACATCTCAGAGAGATATTAACCATCTATAAGGGGATTCAGAGAAGGACAATAACAATTATAAAGAATCTGGAACACCTCTCATGGAAGAAAATTGGGAGGGTTTTCCTTGGAAAGAAGATGAGTGAGTGGGGACACAATAAAATATACAGAATACTGAATACTGTAGAAAGATTAAGAACAATTTTTCCTCCTCTTTTATAATACAAGACAAAAGAGGCATTAATGAGAACATTTATTTACTTATATTTAGAATAATAGAGATGTAAGACAGGATGTAGCCTTCCTTACATAATTATGCAATAAATATCTTCACATAAAACCTGAGCAGCATTAGGGTAACCTATTCCACAAGGACTCAGACCTACAGAGTAAGAGATCCACGTGCTGTACAGAAAACAGTCCAGGGATATATGCTGAAAACTGATATTTTTTCCCCATGCATAAAGTAATTAAGTGGGAGAACTATAGTGCAACAGAAAGCAATAGGACCAAACATTTAGCAAAACTAAAAAGAGTATGTTTATGCATGTTTATAATTTTAATCATGCTATACAAAGTCCTTACAATTAATTATAAGAACTTAGTAAACCGTACTATGTGCCATTTCAGAGCTTATGTCTAATGGTAGGAGACCAAGATGAAACTTTGTGTAGATTGGTGTAGATATTTTTCAGTCTGGAATGACTTTACACTTTCCTGTGACACAAATGTGTTGGATGCTCTTAAGAGATCATTAAGATTTGATGGATCTTGGTGTGATCTAATATTTTGATTCAGATGTTTCTGTATTAGTAAATATGTTGCATCTAGCTCTGGTAAAGCAGAGTTCTTATAAAGCAAGATGCTGAGAAGCATAGAGTTTTGCACCATTAGAAAGCAAAATTGTTTCAAATAGGCATTCCTGATGTTGAGGAATTTTAGCCAATGTACAGTTGACTCGTGTATGGGGCTGTGAGTTGGGTTGCTTAGAGAGAGATGGTAGTTACAAGGCTTAAAGTGTTATTCAACATATTTTAACTGACTATAAAAAATGTTTCAGGCAGAACCAATTTTTACTGAGCATACATTTCAGTAAAAAATAAAGTGAATTTTTACTTTGCTCCTTATTTTTGTTGTTAGTTTTAAAGTACCTTGACAAGTATATGCAAAAATATGTAGGGTCAGACCCTGATATTAATTATAAACAATTCCCCTGTCAAAGAAGTGGGATAAATGTATATAAGACATTTTAAAGACCATTTAATGCTATAACATGCAATACTGTGAATGAAGAACTCTTGGCTGCTGAAAAGCATGTTTGAGCTGTGTGGAAAGCTGTAAAGTTGTTTCTTAAGAAATGCAATACAGAATTTGTTTTGGTTTTTTCACACATAACCAATTAGAATCTCACACTAAACATCTTCATGCTGAATGTATGGATGTGGAAAAATTAGTGCTGGGTAAGCTGGTGTGTGAACTTAGAATGTATTAAAACTTGTGCACTGTGTTCAGTGTGTTGACACAACTTGTTCACTTGTGTTCATTTATCTACCCTACAGTACACATACAGGCATACTTTGTTTTTATCAAGATTTGTCACAAATTCAGAAGCTGTGTATTCAGATATGTATCACAGATAATTCCACTGAAATTTTTTCAGTAACATTTTTGCATGTTCATGGATTTAATTTGGGGGCTTTGTGGATAGACAATATATCTTGAAAAACAAATGCAGAACGTAGTACACCTATTTTAGCTTTTTCAGCATATAGAGAAAATACTCTGGGTTCAGTAATACTATTAATGACATCAAGAATATTCCAATTTCTCTGGTACACAGCGTAAAATGAACCAAAAAGAGAGATACTGTTTTAAGGAAAACAGGATGCAATTTCATTGGTGTTTCTGAGAACATTGGAACATGAAAAGCTGTGAATAAGAAACTTAGCTTCCCAGTTGGCAACCTATTGATTAAAAGAACAGCTCACTAATGAGATAACTAGAAGAAGCCAACGCCAAAAAAGCCTGCACAACAAAATATACTGACATTGTTTAACAATGAGCATATTTGCACAGGAACACCAGAACTCTGCTGGTCGAGGAAAAATGGCTTTACCTTCACTTCATTTATTTTTTAGCCCTCTGTAATATATTATGTAGCTTTAAAACTAGCATAGTATTTAGGCAGAGTCTTTAATCAGACCCAATTATACTGTTTCAACAGAACTCCAAGTAGCTGTGTTTCAAAGCATTTGTATGCTACATCTGCAGGTAGTTGACTATTTCTTCTAGGCAAGAGGAGTATAGGATACTGCACAATTTGTGAGAAGTTAATTTCCATAGCAATATAGAGGAATTTGACTTGTGACTACTGAGGCCACTCATACAATCAGCTTTGCTCTATGCTGTCTTTGGTTAGCTAGGAAGCTCTATCTCACCTTGACAGATGTTCTTTGCTCAATTGCCACACCTTTGTTGAGTCTCACATGGAATATGACAGCTTGAACAGAAGGCTTTGGAAAGCCTGTGAGCCTACAGGGCTCTTTATATCTGCATGTTTTCTTAAATGACTCTGCTTTCTTCTCTCTGTCTAGACTTCCCATTAAACATTGACAGAAAGATACTTTAGGCTTGCACATAGACAGACATATTCCCGAGTCTGCTGTAGCTCTGTTCTCTTGATTGTCCAAATTGTGAAAAAGGGAGCAAGCAGCTGGGCTCTTATGTGCCTGGATGTGACCAGAATGTGTGCCATGACAAGGAGCTCGGAAATGTTACTGGATGCTGAAGTTTAAGCATAGCCCATCCCACTCACCTGAAGCTCCAGGATAAACAGCTCTGACACAATAAAACTCTCTATGACAGTGTAAGGCTTGTGTGTTCAGAAACTTAAGCTTGTAACTATGGGATGATTTTCCTGTACAGATTGCAAAATGATCCATCACCTCTGAGCTGGGATGCAGCTGGACAGCCATGATAGAACTGTGCAGCTGTGCTGACTCTCTGTTGTCAAATGATCCAAAGTGCATGCTGTATTGATTAATTCGTGTTTTCTCTAAGTGGACTGTATATTTCTGTGTCCTTTCCTCCCTAAAGTAAATAGATGGCAATATGCTTATATTTATACATTAAAAATACTTTAAAATTGTATAAAATGAAGCACTTGTGTACATTGTCTTCGCTCACAATAGAGCAGATGCTAATCAGGTCACTTAATGCACTGAAGTGAAGAGCATGATAAAAAATCTAGGTAGAATCTCTCTATGACTAACATAGAACAGGGTAATGGGCATAGAATTTATGTCCAAGGATATTAAGTGGCAAAGATAAAATGCTCCATTTTCATTTTCTGTGGAAGAAATCTAGCATTTTCATTTCCTTCTCACACATCAGTATTGTATTCTATGATCAATACTACAATGGGAAGATAATTATTCTAAGGGGATAGTTTTAAAAAGGCTTTTGGGGGTAGAGGGAGGAGAATTTTTTTAGCCATTTGAGAGATGAGTTATGTAACAAAAAGCTAGAAATCTTTGTTGTTGATTTCAGTGTACTCATGAGCTGGGATTAATGTTCTTTGTGCTTGCTGATGTAGACAAACATGCAGTAGTTCTAAATTTATACCACATGTACTGAAATCAAGCTTGCCTTTTCGTTTAAGTGCCATTATGAACAGGAGGAATTTTTTATGTCTAATGACTCCTAAAATGGCACACACTGATGGGGGAGGCTAGAAAAATAGCAAGATAAATAAAGAAGATACTTAGCTACAGTCTATAGCAACTGTAAACATCAATTCTGTTGTTTGAGACCTAGCAGAGTTAACTTTTGTGATTTAGATATAGGGGATTTGTTTTAGTGGTTCTATATGTGTAGGTACAGACATATACATGGATTTGTGTATGTGACATTCACCAGGCTTTGACTATTTCTTTTGCTGAGAGAGATTACAGAGCCTGCATTCAGAAAATTAAAAGGGACTGTTTGCAGGAATATGTAAAAACACTGGCAGAAACTGGTATGTCACAAAGCTGTGGTGATAATGCTGTTTTAAAATGTGCACTAGTGGGGACACAGATAATTTACATAACTACTGCATCATCTTATGCCTCTATGAGGAACATTTGTAGAATACAAAGCAGAGGCTTCTTATTGTTTTGGTGACAAGAAGGCAGTATTTTATATTAGGTATGAAAAGGAAGCCTCTGGAAAGTAGCTTGAGGTAAAGCACTTCTCATTTTAGTAATTTGAATAATGAAAAAGCCTGTAACCAACTGAAAGCCCAACCTTTGGCCACAAGTACTGTCCTTGAAAATGGCATGAAAGCATAGGTAATCACATAAATTTATACAGAGTTTCTCAGGTCGTGGTACTTCTTTGTCATCATGTAAAGGAAATTCTTTGGAACTCTTATAAGAAAAATATTCCAAATGCCTGTTTCATATTAATAAGGCAGAAGACAGAAGTGTACCTGTGCTAAGTTTTCTTTTAATCCTCAGAATATAAAACAAGTTTACCAAAGTTTAAATCAGGAATAGCTGACTTCTATTGAAATGTTTATTACATAGATGGCCACCCTACCATTCTTGCCATGCAAGAAAGAACATCTGTGAAATTGATGTAATGATGAAACTAACAGGCAAGAAATGTGAAATGCAGAAAGCAAAATCTAGAGGATGTAGATGCTGTGTAGCTACCTAACTTTTGTAGCTGACATTAAAGATCCTATTCTGAGATTTTTATTTAGAGGAAAGTATGACACATAAAAAAAGTAGAGCTGCTTACATAGCTAGTACCTATCCCTTTTGCTTCCTTTCTTAACGGAAAAAGTAAAGGTTATAATGGCAATGGGTTATGAGACCTCTAGGGTCATATGAGCTTTATTTTGCTAAGGAGAAGAGAGTCTAGAACTCACATCCTGAGTGACTGTCATTGCATGCTCATTTGGCTGCCTTTTAAAGTAGCTGTTAGCATGGCAATGTGTGTTTCCTACTTATTTTTCAGTTCAGGACTGGATGATCTTTCACATACACTCCAGAGAGAGCTCTGAACAAGTTGCTGGTTTTCAATAGGTGTCACAGGGCATTTACACTGCACTTATTCATTGCATGTATTCACTGCTGTTGCTTAGTTGGCTTGAGTGTACTATTTTATACAAGTTATGATTACGAAAAGAATTTGGTGTTGTTACATGGGACATGGATATAAAAATATGAGAAGTGTTTTCATTAAATGCTAAGTGTTTCAATTGCTGTAAACTGCATCCAACTATTAAAAAAAATATATATCTTGCAGTGGCTTCAAACAATAGGATAATGGCCAAAATTATATTTCTTTATAACACAAGAAGCTGTGAAGTCCATTGTAGTTCAGTTACATTTGTAATAGGACATATGTTCAAGAAAAGTGAGTTTTGACGATGGTATGATCACTTCTACTAGTGTCTTTGTGGCAAGAATTTCAGAGGGATTACTTCAAGTTAACATTAGTTTTGCTCAGTGAACTGAATTATCATTTGTGTTTGGAGTGTGTGAGTCGAGTTTCTGGAGTACTTCTCCCAGAGTCATCCAAAAGACATACAGATTGTATACTCCAAGACTCCTCTGTGACTGGAGCCCAAGTATAGTACTTGATCGTCTCGAAGCATGCTCCTAAATTCAAAGCACTAATGCAGATGCATCCCTATTGCCCCCATCCAATACAGTAACTAATCAGCCTGACATTAAAAAAAATACTTACATGTGATCAAAACTTGTTTAGGCACATCTCAGCTAGCTTCAATTGCTGTTATTTGGTACCAAGGCAGAGAAGCTTCCTTACACAAGCACACCAGAACCCTTTGCACTTAGGGAATCTGCCTCTACTGGAGTCTGTATCACTGTGTATCACTGTACCTTTAAGGTTGGTACTTAAGAGAAGTGTCACAGTGCCTGTACAAACTGCAAAGGAACCTCCTACAGTGGTAGAATGACTTCACAGGTGTGGAAATGAAGGGTATTTGATTTAACCCCATAAAATGAAAAATTACGCATTTGTTTCTGTACCCTTGTAAATTAGTGACTAAAACTAGAACTGGAGATGGTTTCTCTGTCACTGCTGCTGGAATAAGCTGTAGAATAGAATTTATACATTGCACCACATGAAACAAAAAATCCTAAGGATCCTGAAAACTAGCTGTGAGATGAACTCTCTAGGGAGCAAATAATCACCTCATTGACAGTACTGAGCTGCATTAATATGCACCAAAAGTGATGCTAGCAGTTTCTGGAGAGCAAATGGTGATATTTCTTTTTCTCACATCCTGCAGGAGTCTCTTCATTGACAAATAAGATGGACCTTATTAAGCTGAGACATACCTCTTTGAACTAGAGTAACTGTAGCATCATCTGCCGCATATTTCAGTTTCCTCATTAGGAATATAAAAAAGTAGAGTTGCTTTATTTTTAATGCTTTCTTCCTCTTATAAAAAAACCTGAAATGATTATTTATTCTACCTTATTTTTTATTTTGGGGGAACAGAATGTTGGCACAGGCTTAAGTTTAACTTGTTAGTAGGTTTTAAAATAAATGGCTTATAATGAAGGAATATATATATATTTGCATATACATATATGTATATATAAATATCTCATTGTTTGAGGTTTTATTTTGGAAGATTCATCACTTTTGCTTTTTTATAGGAGGAAACATTAGTCTTCATTGGGAAACCATGAATTTTCCAGGTGTGGAAACAGAGTGGCTGTGCTATTTTTTAGGGTATATTTTAAAGACAACTTCAAGGTGAAATGCACAGAAAATATGCTGTGTTAGAGTGGTGTGGTTTGATGTTCACATGGCCTGAGCCCTTATTTACTGCTACTTTCTTCTTTCCAACTGCTTTTAAATCACTGTTGTCATTCCCTTAGTGTTTTGCCTTGTTTCCATTGGCTCTTGACATGACTTGATGAAGAAATGGAACCAAAAGGAAGACAGACGTGCACTGCTGTAGATGTTGCTGTGTGGAGTCAAAGCACAAAAATGTGGGGCTAGATAGAGAAGTATCCAAAAGGCTTAGAAAGCTCTATTTTGTTTTATATTTCTGAGAGAATGGGCATAACTGGGAACAAAGCCATTTGTAAGAGGGAAGATTGTAAATATCGCAATATGTGGCTTTCCTCAAGTGCACGTGCACATATGCAGAGCTTGGTTTACAAGAAAGGTCTGGAATTCCATGCACTTCCATAAGCCTGTAAATATCAAAATTACAAAGATCAGGTGCAATACTATGCAAAATGTAGACACTTCCATGAGTGTTTATAACCTACCTAGGGAAATTAGGAGAAGAGGAGGAAAGCTATGGTAGAGTCCTCTCCCATGAAATTGGAGATGTGTTTGTCTGATGATTGATACTGGGGATCCCGTGCTGGGGGTATGCTATAGGCCACCTCACCAAAAGGAGATGAGGATGGACAAAAGCAACTGCAGGTTGATGCCTAAAATCCCCTGTGGGATGTCCAAACATTCCCATTCTGCATATGGGCAGCCATATGCAGTCAATTCAAGAAACTATTGCACTGCATCTTGGCTGCTTCCCAGTGCAAATACTGGAGGGGTCAGACAGTATAATGGTGTACATGACCTGCTGTTCACAGATGTCTGAGGTCAGAGTCTGAAGGAAAGTTGGAAAAATGCAAAGAACTGGGACGCTGGCCTTCAGGAAACCAGATTTCAATCTGTTCTGGCAATTTCTTTGCCCAAGATCCATAATGTTAGGTAGAATTCCCACTGGAAGCTGCCATGAGGGAAAGAAAGTGCATAAGCAAAATTGTTGTTTTTCAAAGAAAACTTACTGAGAGTTCAAAAATTAACTCTCTTCCATTTGCACAGGAAGATGAGAAATTTTGGCAGAAGAGTCATTTGGCTGGCAGGGTGCTTCTGGATGAAAAGAAACACAAGAACACACAAGAAGTGAAAACTAGGCAACAAATGAGGAATACAAAGAGAATTGCTTGAGCATTTGGAGCAAAATCAGAAAGGCCAAAGCACAGCTGCAGATAAAAGTACTGAGGCACATAAGGGGTAACGGGAGAATATGCTAGAATCAGTGGGATACTCAGGGAAAATGTGGGTCCATCAATGAGTGTAGGAGAAACAGATGGTTCAGAAAAGGCTGAATGACTCCATGTCTATTTTTGCCTCTGTCTTCACAAGCAAAATTTTCAGTACCAGAAAAACTGGGGGTGGGGAGGGCGATGGGATAGAGGAGCAACAGGTTAGGAACTGCTTAGAGGAACTGAATGTATTCAAAACCTTGGACCATATTAGATTCACCTGAGGGCACTAAAAGGTTGGCTGAGGTGATGCAATTAGATAAGGTTGCCGAATTTAGTTCTGCTAATGATTTTCTGGCTTGTAAAGCTGTTGCCAGGAATGCTTGGATTGACACAGCCAAGGACAAGGCTGATAGTCCGTATGAGAATAAATGGCCAATGACAAAATATTAGGCAAGCTGTGTAACTTAGGTGAGGAGTTTCCAGGGAAGAAATAATTGCATATTGCAGAATGTGAGAAATAAATGCATCCTGAAAAGCCATGTATACTGCCATAAAATAGAAAAAAGTTTTGTTTATTTGTGCCTAGCCTATTAAATGTAGAGGATGTGCTTTGTGCTGAATATTCTCATGAGGCCAGCAGTTAAATGCTTTCTCAGTAACTATGGCTCCATGAATAAAGTGTTAGGAATCTCTATTTTGGCCTTTCTGTAGACCAGCAAAAACACTTGCTGTAGGGCAGTAGATAAATACTCATAAGAGATTATTATTATTTTCTTTACAAGTAAGCATTTTTTTCCCTGAAATCATCACTGAAACTTGGTCTAGCAATCTATCTAGTCGGGGCTTTATCTTGAAGTGCTTTTGACTCTTGCCTTCATATTGGTGTCTTTGAGTTATTTTTGAAAATTTAGACTATAGTGCTAATGCAACCAACTTCAATGATGCAGGATACATATCTTGTCTGCTTTCTGGATTATTGGATCCTTCCTGACATACATCTTGGCAGGAGTGCTGAAATGCCTCCAACAGTGTATTCATGATTTTAACTGAATGACCTGCTATCAGCTGTTTGGCTTGACCATGTCCCTATTACTCTTTCATAGATATTGATCTAACTTAGTGCTAATGGATTTTGATTGTGCAAACACCTGGGGATTCTCAGATTTGGACTAGAATAAGAGCATTTATGCGTGAAGAAAAATACCTGCTGTTTACTATTTATTGAATCAGCCAGAGAACATAAGAAACAAAAAAAGTGAAGTAGTTGACCAATTACATACTGCAGATAGAGTAAAATTGGATTTCCTTGATTGATAAAGAAGAAAAATTGTAATTAAAATTATTAGAAACGTGATAAAAGTATTTGCCAAAAAGGCCACATTTACTGACTTTGATTGTTAGGTTCTCTTTGCTAGATTTTGGCTGGCTAGGAATATTAATATTATGTCCCCCAGGTAGTAGACATGGTGCTATTTCCTCAGTCTCAAGAATAAAGCATATATAAATTTGCTTTTAGGAGTACAGACCATGTTCCATATCAGATAATAATTTTACTGTACGTAAAATTGAATGTCAAACTCCTGGAGCAAGTTTCTGAAACAAACATCTCTATTCTCCTCATTTTTCTAAATATTTTTCTGAAAGGGTGCCCATTCTGGTCTTGGACATGGCAATGCTTGTAGCGATTTCCCTATTTTGTAGTGGAGGGAATGAAGGGAGAGACAAAAGATTTATTAGAGTGTAAGAGGTAAAAGCAGGATAGCAAAGCAGAGAGAAAGACTTCTGAAGGAAAGTCTCAGTGTCTAAAAATGAAAAGCATCATTCAGGTGATAGGTGCCACTCTCCTTTCTGCCCTTTTGTCACTCTCTCTTTCCTTCACATTTCAAGATATCCTTCACAATCCCATCTATTCTTGTGTCAACTCCTTTGCTTCCAGCTATGTGTCTTCACTTGCTGCATGGAGGGCACTGTACAAGGACCAGATTGTATTCTAGTTTATGATATGTACTTTAGGGTTTAATAAACATTTTTCCACCTAAACTTACATAGGGCTCACCAATTAAATCAATATCTTAGTAGATCCAAGAAAAGGTGTATCTAGTTACAAAAACACAGTTGGAGGAGTCTGGGTTACAACCTAATAGCTAGGATTTCCCCTCCAGGCTTGGGATACAAATACATTTTGCCTCTCCTCTAAGAGAGTTCCATGACCATTAGGAAATCCCTACACAGCTCTCATGGTTGTGTGGCAGCTGCTTAGTGAACCCAAGTAGGGCACTGACCCACCTCGCAAGCAGACCAAAATCTATGTATTGAAAGCTTCCCCTTCTGCATCAAGTATAGCTCTACAGATCCATAGTCCAGTGAAGAAGAAAAGAGGTATGGGAATGAGAACTGATAGTGTGGGAGAGGGGATTTGACTTTCACTTTAACACCCAGCTATGACCTCAGCCTTTCTGGATCTAATTTTAATCTGTTTGCTCCATTTTAGCTATATTATAAATCTGTGTCTACTAGCAGCACTCTGAAGCTAATACAGTACAATTAAATATTTCTAATTAATCAGTATCTAAAAAATAACCAGAACATTAAAAAAAAAAACCAAAAAACCCAACATGCAAGTGACTGATCCTAAACAGATTAATTGAATATATTGGTGAACTCTTGACACCTGTGCAGATATTTTTGTGTGGCTCACAGGACATTTCAACTATTTTGTGAAATACATTTGGATCCTTCTCTCTGCTGCTTTTGCTGTAGCGGCTTGATAATACTTGTTGGTGAATTTTTCAGCATCTTGATAGCTGTTAGTTATAGTTTCTTTTATTAAATTTGTAAGTACAATTAGTGGCTCACTAACTCTTGGCATAGAGTATACATTATATTTTAGAATATCTTCTTTTCTTGCCTTCCTAAAGGACTGAACTAATGGCTTAGTGATACAAAATGCTTCCTGAATTTTATCTGTCATAAACAGAGCATTAGTTAGGTAATCTTTAACTAGGATCAGCTAACAGATTTATTAACTTGCAGACACCTGACTGAGAAAAATGACTGGACTGTAGAAATATGAACACCTGACTCAGCTTAATATTTTGAGGCTTTAATGGTATGTCTTAACTTCAGGTATAAAGGACAGAATCAGCATGTTTAGTAGATTTTTTTGGTGCCATTTTCTCCTTTTTATTTGGCATTGCTTCTTTTTTTATAGTACGATGATCTTGTTTTTTTAGCCAAAGCATGAAATGAAGTCACAGCATCTCATTTGATAGGAAGGAAATTAAATAGAAGGATCCATGTGATCACATGCATATCTACACAATTATGGTTTTATACACTCTTTTTAGTGTCTTAAGTTTTTAGAGCAAATGAGGTAAGATAGATTTTTGATTCCTTGAAGGTGAAAAGGAGACACAATATTGAGAGGGATGTTGAAGAATCAAACAAATTACTAAGATTAGGAGGAATGAGTGGAAAAAAAATACTTTGCAAAAAGTGGGAAAGAAGAAACAGACACAACAACTGAGAATTAAAGGAAAATTACTTCAGGAATGCAGTTACTGCCTCTGAGTTCAAAATTCAACTGCAAAAGGAAAGTATTGCGCTAGTAGGAAATAGATGGAAGGGAAAAGAGCTTGAAAAAGAGAACAAGGGAATTTTTTTTTTCTCGCCTGGCTAGTGTTCCCTGGAATGTGTTATTATCTTCTGTATGATTCTTGGATGATTTAGCCAATTTTGTTTATTTTTTCCTCTTCTCTGTGTAATGACTCCTAAGTGAACAGAATCTGTCAAAATGGAGTTAATGAGCAACTGTGAGAGATGACAGCTGCCATGGATCCTGTATTTACCACATCTAGGGAGTGCTGAAAGGGAAGCTAAACACCTCTGAAGTAACCAGTCACTTGACATTGCTATGCAGTTCTATATCAAAGATCTTAGCCCTAGTAAGGTTCAGTATAACTGGCCAGCAGCTGGTCCCAACCACAGGGTCACTCTTCCTGCTTCTCCTTCATGTCAGCAGTGACTGTGATGTGTGGGGGCATGTTTGAGGACCATTGTACCCCATATCACACAAGTTCAATGATGACAGCTCTGGGTATTATGATGATGCAGCATGAAACAGAGAAGCTGGGGGTGCTATAAAGAACAGGCTAGTGTAAAGAGTTAAATATGTGCAGGACTGCCAGGCAAGAGACACACTGAAATACTTTGCTTCCTGTGAAAGAAAAGTCATGTAAGTGATGTTTAATTTAAGTGCTGCTGAACTCAGCAAATAGGTGTTCTACATATCGCTTTCCATGCTTCTAGATCTTTAATTCACTGATGGTTTCTGTACTCTCTTGACCTTCTGTAATAATCACTGCTTCACCTATCCAAGTGGCTGACTTGCTCCGTGGGGGGAAAAGCCAAGACTCAGAAGTCCCCAGCTAGCTGCTCAATACAGGACTCTGAATTCAGCATTCACAGATTTTTGGCTGCTGCAGCAATTTTGCTATTGTGCTTCTAATTGTTTCATTCCAGAGGGGATATGCAATGCGTCAAAAGATGAAAATATTAATAGAGACTATCATGTATCATTCTCTACAAGTAGCTTCTTTTTGCAAAGGACAAAGTTATGAACTGATATACTGAGGGTTAGGATTAAATCAGCCATTTCTATGGAGATAACTTCAGAGAAATATAGCTCTTCCTAGTGCTGATCAACCGCTGATCCTACTCTAACTTGTAATGAAAGGATTAGATGACAAGTGTCACCAGCATTATTTCTGATGCTAAGAGATTGCTAATAATGTGATAGAAGTCTGCTGTGAATATTGCATGAGGAAGGTTATCTATAGCATAAGTTGAGCAGGGAACTTGCTTTTTTGTACCCTGACAGCATAATTACAAATGCTTCTTGCTCCTTACACGTGTCAGCTCTCTGCTTCTGGTGTTAGTTTATGAAGTAGTGTAGTGTGCTACACAAATCTGTCATGGTCCTTCTTGACCTAGAAAAATCTGAGACTGGATGATCCAAAGTTATATAGAATCAATGGTTTTTCTCCCCAGAGAATATTGCCAGGCTTTGGATGCTGCTCAAATAAATAGATAAAGCAGGATTTGCTTTTCCTAAATGAGCTGGCAAAATAATTATTTGAAATAAAAGCATAGCACTGGGTAGCAGGACACTTATAATCTATTTCAGCCCCTACCATGAAAATTCTTGTTGCCTCAGTTTAACCAGTTCTGTTTGACAAATGCCTCATAGAGGGGTTGCTTAGCTAGTGCAGTAGAGTAGTTGGGAAGATTTTCATAGATCTTTGACAAAAGATACAATACAACTCTGAAGTGTTATTATTGTGGTTTTGCCCACAGCTTTATGAATATTGTCTAAAACGTTGTATTAGTTCTGTTTGGTAGAAATATTAAATCATTCACAGCTGGTAACAGCTTTTATGAGCGTGCTTGTTTTAGTTGGGGTATAGTTAATTTTATTCATAGTAGCTAGTGTGAGGCTATGTTTGGGATTTCTGCTGAAAACATTGTTGACAACAGAATATTGTTTTAGCCATTGCTGAGCAGTGCTTGCGCAGGGTCGAGGCCTTTTCTGCTTCTCACTCCACCCCATCAGTGGGGAGACTGGGAGTACACAAGAAGTTGGGAGGGGACACAGCTGGGACAGCTGATCCGAATTGACCGAAGGGATATTCCATACCCGGTGGCATCATGCTCAGCAGATGCTGCTGAGAGGAAGAAGGGGAGATGTTTGGAGTGATGACATTTGTCTTCTCAAGTCACTATTACCTGAGGTAATTTCTCCTGGTTTCCTGGGGATGGCTGAACACCTGTCTGGCCGTGGGAAGGGGTGAATTAATTCCTTGTTTTGCTTTGCTTACGTGAGCAGGTAAACTGTGTCTTTACCTCAACCCACAAATTTTTGTCACTTTTAGTCTTCTGATCCTCTCCCCCATTCCACTCAAGGGGCATGAGTGGCTATGTGGTGCTTTGTTGCAGGCTGGGGTTAAACCATGATAACAGGTAGTCTTGCTAGCTTGCCATTATGTTTAAGAAAAGTGTTTGGAGTTTTTTCCCTTACTTTTATAATTTATTTAATTTGATCCATTCTAGTCTCTGCACTTGAATTTCCTGCATGATTAATTCTATAATATTAAGAATGTGATGAAGTGCAAACTTCATAAAATTGACGGATAATTGTGTTTCTTATGTTAGTCAGCGAAACGAATGATGAAAAAACCACTATGGCCTGATCAAAACCATTAAATAATTTAAAATGAGGACTTCAGAATCAGGTTAGAAGAATTATATTGAAAATAATGGTTATCTTGCTTTATAAGCCTTCTGATGTGTCCTATCTTTTGCAGGGCTTTTTTTCTTGAGAATGTTAAGCACATATTTGTAGTTAATTTGCTGATACTATGTGCGTGAGCTATAAGTTTTCCTTAACTTCAAATTGTGCAGTTCATTCTTTTCATTCCTAAAAGGATAAAGGCTGGGATTTTCCAAAGGAGCTTAGAAAACTTAGGTCTAAATTTTAAAAGGTGCCTGAAGATTCAGATAGATGCCAAAGGGGATTTTTCAGAAGCATTCAGCTTTGTATTAGAATAAATAGAAATGGGTATTGAAATTCTTGAAAATCATACTGGGTTTATATCAGTAGCCTTTAATTCCTACAGGTATTAAAATTGCCTTCTTTGGCTATGTCTTATTTTTGTAAGTAGTGCTACACAGTAGGAGCAGATTTGTAGAGCAAAATGATTCTGAGAATCTGACATTCACATTATTTAGTTTTGGGGTGTTTGTCTTCAGAAGAGCACTAGTCCTGTCCCATAGACTAAACTCAAATTAGCAGATGGAGCACATTAAATATGTCTCAGAATCCCAGAAAAATTTTTTAGAAAGAATGCCTGGAAGTCTTCTAGTCCAATGTACAGCTAGCCCAAGTCAGCAGTGAATCTATAGTGCTGCCCTCTTCTCCCAGTGAAGAGTACTTTAGAAGTCCAGCCTGGACCTCCCAAGCTGCAGCTTCTGTTATTTTTGGCTGCACCTTGGGTTATTGTTCTTGTGCTTGTATAGCATCTCTACCAAGATAACTCTGGCTCTCTGTTTTATTTCCTGTCCGAGCTGGGAGCATTAGTATACAAGCACATGAAGCAGGACTGTGCATTTGCAGCTGTTTCCTATGCAGACTGTCTCCATACATCCTGCTTTCTAGCTTACCTCTGGATGTGGACCCCGAGCTCAAAGCTCTCCTTGGCAGGTCACCATGTCTGTCTCCTAGCACACTATGAAGAAAGAGAACAAAGCCTTGCTGGTGATTCAGGTATGCATTCAGTTGTTCTTCTGCCACATATATCTATTCGTCTCTGAGTCTTTCCTCTTGTCCAGAAGGATAGAAGAGAACCCCATTTTGAGTTCTGTCCATGTTTTCTTTGTACCATTAGCCCTAGCAGCATGGTGCAGTAGTCTACCCTCAGTAAGCCTCCAGGATTTCCCCTTCATCAGGGATGTCCTGTTGTCTGTGACTTCCTGACATTTTGATTGCCCCTGAAGTAATACAGCTTAAGCCTGTCAGAAATCTTATTGACTAAAAGTTCTGGTTGGAAAATGTTAATTGAAAAAACAAATGAGCAAACTCAGAATGGATATTCTACATGGATGTCATTGAACTATGATATATTCTTGGGCATAGTTTTTGCTTTGAACCTCCTGTAGTCTTGAGTAGAGAATTCAGTGGATATGTCTAAATTGCCTGCACAATTCTGGTCCCTTGATTGTCCATCAAAATAATGATCTGCTTTTATTCCCTGGCATCTTTCAAAAGCATTCCCTGTTCAGTCAATCTAGATTGACCCCATGAGGTCTCTTACAGTCTTCTGTAGGAACAACTGGAAGCTCCAATGAGTTTCCAGCCTCACTCCTTATATTTTACTATTGGTAGAGAGCTGTAAAGAAAAGTAAAAATACAGGTCTTGTAATCTTGAGACTGAAGTGTTATTTCCAAACTGATGTTTATTTACTGTGACAGTAGACCAGTTACATAACTTCCCTCTACCCCTATATCTTACATATAGAGAAAATAAAAGCAATGTATAATTCACGACTGTTCATACAGGTATGTTATAGCAGTTACACATTGCTGTAGATACCTTAAATGTCAGTTTTGTCATGCAAAGTATTGCAAGTCAATTAGAATTGCCTTAAGCTTCTACTTTATTATTATGGTTATCAGATACTGGGTGCACAATCTGGTTATGGTGAAGTAAGATCTGATTTTCCAGGCTGTCAGTTTACTGCTTGGGTACATTACCTTATACTACTGTGAAGTAAAATTTGTCCTTTCCATGGATTAGTTGCCTTTTTCAAGTTCCTCTCTGAGTTTGGCCCACAAAATCTTGTTTGAGTGTTCATTGCCTCAAGGAAATATATCAGGGTTGGAAAAAGTGCTTTCCTCTTGTGGAAGCTTTGCTGTTTTTTCCCCCATCAAGCTTTACTTTTGTTTTTATATGGTTTTGTCCTTAATTAGGCTCTTAATTACTTTCTCTGAAACCACAGTAAGTCTCATTGCTTTGTAATTCCCCTGATCTCCTGTGACTTCTTATTTTAAATATAGATGGTGTTTTATGTGAACAGATTGTTATCCTCAAAAATAATTGCTGTTGTAAAGCCTGTATTTTGCATCCTTTTCTATATCAACACTGCTTCAAACTTTATTTCATTCAAATTTTTCAAGCCAGTTAAGTCCTGTAGCCTGGAAAATGTCAAATATATTGACTGATTTTCTGTTTTTGTGTTATATTCTCTGTAGGTCTGTGCTCATTGAAAGAAAAAAAAGAAAAAGATGATACTTTTTCCATTAACACTATTTCATTTATGGTCACCACTGGTGTAAAGGAAACAATAATTTCTTCCACAAAGAATGTGGTGAGAAATAGGCAAGTGGGTCAGCAGCATCAGTCAGCCTGGAGAAGGCAGAATCTCTGGTATGCCTTTTCACAGGATGGAAGGGTGTGTACAAGGCTGTGTGCAGGAGAGTGTCTGATGCTTTAAGGGTATCTGGTCAAGGACCTTTCCAATGCCAAGGGATAATTGGAAAAGGAGGAAGCCATAAACAAGAACATAGAAGGACACAAAGCTGACGAAGAAATGATAAGGGAGGCAGTGATAGGAACCAAAGCTGATCAATCACACTAATTGATGGGGACCTGTGAGAGTGTCAGAATGTTTATTCCAGAGAGGTAATGTAGAGATCTGATCAGAGACCTTGTCTGTTGGGAATCCAAAGGAAAAAGATGGAAGCCAGAAACCAAACCAAGACACAGACCTGATAAAGCAAACATGGAGACAGTGACAAAACACAGACCTCACTACTCACACTAATTGTGGGCTATCAAGGAACCACCGATGCCACTTCCAGAAAGATCTACCTGGACTTTGTAGCAGATAAAATTGTCAACCAGAGGGACTCTGGGTCAGGAGGTTGCCAAGGATGAATAAATAGGTACAAACCCATGGGGAACCTGCAGGGGAAGGAGATTGGTCACTTGTAAAATGGTGCAGGTCAGTACATTGCCTGACCAAGCCCTGTGCCTGATCTCTGTAGTACATAGTATCTTTTTATGTCTTATTCGTTTTTTTTAGCTCACTCTGTGTCTGTGTGTGTGTTGCAAGGACTAAGTGCCAGTCACTGGTGAGACCTGTGTGTGTGTCAGTGGATTCTGTGCTAGCTGCTGGAGTCAGGCCAGGGGTGAGGGTGGCTGTGCTGGCAGCTACTGGAGCCAGTGAGGCTGGAATGAGTGTGGGGCTTTAACTTCCAGCCACTTGGACAGGAACACTGTGTGTCCCCAGCTACTGGGAGAAGGAAGCAGTGGTGTGAGAAAGTGAGGGACTCAGCACTGGCGGCTGAAGTGGGGGATCACAGCCGTATGCCAGGTGTCAGCTGCTGCTCCATCTTCTCCAGCCAGGTGTGTGTGAGGGGTGAGGGCTTTGTTAGCAAATGTCAAGGGGGTCCAGACGGTGAGGAGGGGGCCTTGAGTCTGGGCTGGGGTGTTATGTGGGCAGAAGGTCTGTGCTGGTACATCCAGGGAGACTTGAAAATGTGAAGGGCATGAGGGATGATGAATGTGTGAGCCTGTGTGTTTGCTTGTGAGCATCAAGCTGGAGTAGCTGGCAAGTAGGGACCTGGGTGCTGCGTGGGTACCTGAGGGAATGGAGAATATGTGTATGCTTGTGGATCTAGAGATTGTCATGTGTCTGCCTGCAATAGAGACCTCCTGTCTCTACCAGCTGAAGAGAAGGAGGGCTGTTGGCTGGCTAGCTTGTGTTTTACGAGTTCTGTGTGTAGGTGCTGTTGAAGGCAGCACCTTGTTTTTGGCAGCTTGTGTGACCAGCCATGTCAGTGTCCTCTATGTCCATTTGTGTGTCTCTGGGACACACGTGCAGCTTTGCTACTCGTAGAAGCTGCAGTCAGGAAAGCAGCAGCCATGTCCCTCAGGCTGGGCAGAGACCAGGGGTCCCCAGGCACTGGGATGGGCTCCAGCAATTGGGCAAGAGGGTCCTGGACTGGAGCTGCTGGGGAAGGTAAATCTAACATCACTTTGTAGAATCATATTTTCAGATACTACACCATCCCTTATAAATTCCTTTTAAAGTGTTGTGGGCTAATTACAGCTAGTAGCATGACCTCCCATAGGAATACACATTCAGAGCTTCTGCCTCTTCTTTCATTAAATTGTGATATACCTGTTGGTCTGCATTGGGCAAGAGCCTAGTAAACTACAATTACTATTGATCAGAAGATAAGTAATAACAGCCTGTGTCTACTGCGTGCTCCTTTATGCACTCTGAAGTACCTGGGCCACTGTTGTGCTTTGTCCTTCCAAGTGGGAGCACAGGGTAGAGGCCTTGGCAGGCACGGAGTGTAGCACTGGGTTGGTGCAATGTCATAAAAAATGTGGGGAAGAAGATACAGGAACATAGGCTGGGTGGGTGAGAAGGGAGGAATATATTACTTTATGATGCAAAGCATGTGACTGGAGGGTGTAAAGGATAATGCGTCTCAGTGGCAGCTTGCAGTGAGACGAGCAGGGAACTGGGGGCAGCCATCTGTGTATGGAAGCTTCTTTCAGGATCAAAGGCTGACTACTGCCTAAGATAGCTCCAAATAAAAGCTGTGTCAAAAGCCATGTTGTATGTGTTTTTAAAAACTTATTAGGTGCTTTTCAAATCTTACCCTTATGAACAAATAGTTTTCAGCACATAACTGCAAATGTTCAATATACATGTTTTTCAGGTAGAATGTCAAAATGTGAGGTTTGGAAATTCAAAAGTAAAGTAAATGGTCCCGTCTCTCATCCTGATGGCTGGAAACTGATCTGTTACTGGGACTATGAAAAAATGCATGATCATGTAAGTGTGTAGGTAGGTTCTCTGCCTGTTGAAATTATTCACTGATTTCAATGTTGTTTTGGCAGCTGATGACTGGTAATGATCCAGAGAGATCTCTTTCTATGTGTTGGTATGAACTAATGGACCATGTCTGTTGTCTGAGTGAAGGTAGGCTTGTAGTTCTCTGGTTTGCGTAGTCTGATTTTTGCTCTGCATTTCCCTTTTGAGTGATCACTTATATAATGTGTGAACTTGTTATAGTTGGTTTCTGTAAGAGGAAAAAAGCAAATATGTTTGAAGAGCTTATAGATCATTCTAGCTATCAATATGATACAAAATTAATAATTTCTAACAATTCCTTCAGTGATGCATTGGAAATTACTATGTAATGCAGTCTGGTTCAAAAAACCTTAGAAAAATAATAATCTGAATGAAGATGAGCATTGAAGAAAATTCCAGTAGCTCTCCTGTTTTATTTCAGTTTCCTGTAATTTTATACAATAACATGTCTGATATTTTTATAAGTATCTGTAGTGAAAAAAACCTTCCCATATATTTCCTGGTAACTGAACTAAGGCTAGAAATTTTTTCTAAATCCCATTTCGGAGCACAACATTGATTTTATTTTGGATATATTTTTAAGATTGCTTTTGTAAATTATTTGTCCATAAAGGAGAAGTATAGAACAATGTATCTTCTCCTATTTATGGATTCAACAGATATGACACTGTACATGGACCTTATTCAAATATTCCTATTGTAGCAGGAAAAAGTAATCCAAACCACTAGATATACATAAGAAATTGCTTTGGTAGTCATAGCTGATTTTTAATGTTTATTGGTTTTTTTTTAATCCAATGAGCACTGTATTCCAGGTTTTAAATCCCCTAGATGGCAGTACAGAATGCAGTATTTAAATGTTTCATACAATGCTATTAAATAGATGATGTTAAATAATCTTTCTCTGAAAAATAAACATCTATGAGTTGTTTAACAAAATGAAATAAAAGGCAAGGCTTTTGTTTAGTACATTTGTGGTATTTTGGCATGTCCTGATGTACAAAAAGTGGAACAGTATGCTAGACATGTGCCAGATCACATATAACCATTTCTGCTCATGTGGTCCAGATGGTGGCTGTCAGTTTCAAATCCTGACTTGGGCCTCCAGGTCTGAATTGGAAAATAAGTGTGTTCAATCTAAAGGGATTAAAGATCAGGAAAGAAAACAAGAGTTGTCGTTTTGTGTTAGAAACATACTTGGCAATTGAACGTACTAAAATTGTCTGTTGCAAAGAGTTACTGTTTGAGACCATGTAAGAGATTTTAATATTTTAATTGGTATTTGAATATCATGCTTTAGTTGCAGGTACCTTGCATGCTGGACCTCATGGGAATCCTGATAGTTTATATTACCCCTGAGCATTTCTTTTGCAGTATGTCATTGTCTGCAGATCACTGCAGTAAATACTTTACTGTACTGCTGAAAAGAGAGAAAAACATTGCCATCTGCAACTACAGCTTGCAAATTACAGCTTGCAATCGTCTGCTATTAAATAAAGACACTTTAACAATATTTTGGGTTTTAAATTAGCAATTTACATCACAAGATGCTGAAAATACTAGTCTTTTAATACAGCAATTTTTGTTTCCTTTTAACCAGGCCTCAACAAGTATTGAATTAAAAATAAAAAATAAAAAGTAATACAAACCAGTGTTTACTTAAACAATAGCCACTGACAGCAAGAGACACACAGATGGAAACCCAGTAGCTTGTATCTCAGTGGGAGGTTTCATTTGAAGACCTTGATGGGGATGTGATTGGACTGGAACACTCTAATTTACACTATGGAGAATCTATCCTGATGCCTTTTTTATGATGCTGCTGTGCCAAACTAGGTCTCCTGTGGGAGACTGGTCACACATACAGGGAGAAGAAAGACTTTAGTCTGAATGAGAGGAAAAAGCAGAGTTTCAAGTACTGCAAGTATAGGCTATCTTGCAATAGTCTGCTGTTTTATGGACACAAGTAATGGCAGAACCATGCCATAGCATATTTTTTATTTTATTTTACTTTTTTATTTTTTTTAAGAATGGTAAAGAGGACAGCAGAGGAGCTGTAGGGCATATTTGATGTGTGGTGCATATTGCCCTATAGGTTAAGGAAGGAACAGAATTGTATAATGTCCTGCCAGGAAACAGCCCAAAGTGTCCTTTTTTAGTGTCACTTCATTTACAATGATAGGATGAAAGACTGGAGAGAAGTTGTCCATTATAATGAATGCAGAGCTCATTCTTTCATCCAGGGAATCTTAGTGTCAGCAAAATGTATGGAGAGATACCTCACAGAAAAAGCCCTAGATGTAATGGAAAATGCCAGCAAAGAATTCTATGAGGTAAGCAGAGTTTTCCATTAAATTCTACCAGATGGTCCATAAAGGCCTATAAAAGTGCTTCCCAGTTATAAATCTTACAGAATTTTTCCTCCCAGGGCTAATCTTGTAATTGCTAATCAGCGAAAACTACGAGTGCTTGCTTTATCTTTGAGTACACACAAAGATGTTTTACTTCTAGTCTGCCAAGGCTTTTGGGGAAAGCAAATTCTTTATTATTGATGAGAAGGTAAATCTACTGGGGCAGGTGGGGAATAGCATAAAATTCCTTGTGAAATACAGCCAGAGCCTGCTTGGCATTTGGTAACACACTGATTGTTGTAGGGGATCCTTTTCTTCCACATACTTTTGTGATGCTCCTAAACTGCATATTCATTTTCTCAGTCAGCTTTCATAATGTAAATCTATACAGTCTTTTGCCCAGGAGCTAGGAATCCTTGTTTCTCCTCCATGAGAGGATAATTATCCCTAACTTTTTTTTCTGATGTTGAGCAAGTCCATTAGGTTATGTTGGAACTAAGCTGTGGGTGTGTACTGTGGCATTTGGCAACACCCTGATGTCTCAGTTCCCCTGATTTGCAGGCAGTGGGCAGTGGCAGATGTACCCAGGGTAGCCAAATATGTGTGAGAGTGAGAATAGAGGGCTTGTGGTGCATATCCACATCTCCCAGCTGGGTAGGTGTGCGTCCTTTATTTAGTCTTTTTTGTTTTGTATTCTCTATATATCTTAATTATCTCATCCTATCTATCTTAGGATCCTGGAATCCATTTTAAAGACTGTTCTAGCCAGCACCATGTAATTTGAGTCCCCTGTAATACTCTCTACATGAAGTTAGCAGCAGTAGTGATATCTCTAGTAGAAACTTAGCAGCTGTCACTTACAGACTTACTGTAGTCCCTGATATCTGTCACTTACTCTGCAAACTCTTAGTATCAGGTTTATATCTCACCATTTGCCAATATAAAGCTTAGCATAATCTCAGCTGGTTTGTGTAGAGACAGCTGTGATACAAATACTTTTCAAAATGTATCTTTTGTTACTGGAAATTTAAATTATTATCATCATTTAGGTAATTTTTTCTTAAATCTTTTTATTTTTTCTCTGGTAGAAAGAACTGTTTCACAACAGTAGAGTATACAAATTTTCACAGTAAGAGAAGAAAAGGAGGGAAAATTCTTTTAATAAAAATTTAATCTTACTGAAATGTAGGCAGTTATACTCAAAGCACATAGTAGCCTCAGAATATTGTTATTTGTTGAAAGTTTAGTGAAGCACAATTCCTTCATTGTACATCATTCTCTTGGTGCCTGCTGAATAGCTAAGAAATTTCAATCATGATTCTAGCAAGACAATGGCAAGACCTGCTTAGATTCTTTTGGTGATTTGCCAGCCAAAAGTGCCAGTGCAATTACTAACTTGCTTTTTAGACTGTTTAGTCTGATTAGTCATCTCTCTGATACTCATTATCACCCCACATTATTATTTCACTTAAGAACTGATACCATACATCCTGTTTAAACGTCAGATTGGTCTGCATTTAATCTTGTGAGTCCTGTTCAGATGATTTCTGTATCTAACTCAACTGCTGTTTCAGGTCTGCTTTTCTGCTTCAGAAACCAAATCCAGAGGACACTGTTCTTGGCCTTTTATTAGGTGCTATTTATAGTGCCTTTTGGTGGTAAGGATTGGTGGATAATGGATGGATTTTCATTTCCCTGCTGATTATGAACTTCTATTTAATTTTAAAAGGTTTAAAAGGCTTTGGGTTTTTTTTATGATTGATTTATGATTAAGATTTTTTAATGATTTTTTAATGATTTACATCCTGTCACTAAAGTGTAACTGAACTCACCTTCATTTCTTATAACAAAATTGAGGGATGCCATTAATCTACTACTACTATTTGGAACAAAAATATAGGCACTTATACCTTTGTTAATGAATATTCAGTTTTTTCTGAACTACAATTTCTGTATGAGAACTATGCATATGTTGCTTAAACTGTGAAATAGCTATAATTTTTATATATGCTTGTTAGGAGGCTGTGTTTAATGCTGAAGACTTCATATAGTTCTCAGCTTGAATTAAATATATCCTTTTCTTTTTCAAGAAGAAAAGGCCATTTTCCCTGTTTTATAAGTAATATAATAATTATCTGTGGACTGTTGGAAAAAAGGGAATAAAATGTGAATGTTTACATTTGCACACATATAATTCTTGTTATACAGATTTTGACATGAATCCCTTGAGCTGGATGAAGGCCAGTTTATTTCCTAACCTATCATAGAACAGCTGGAGGCCGTGTGTAACTGCAGACTTGCCAAATCCAACAATTCTGGCTCATGGGAATTTGGATCAGAGAGACAGTGGCAGTCCAAGACTGCTTCATAGAGAAGCATAATTTAGACATGGTTCCTGTAATCCTGTCAAAGACAGTCTGCAGATAGTCTGGAAAAACAAAAAAGGAGAATTTGCAAGAGATTAAGAAGTTCAATAAAAAGACAGGCATGCTGTATTGTGGAAAGGGACAGATTTTTACTTTGAGTTTTGTGATGGAGCAAAGATTTTCCTGATGCTAAACATAAAACTAGTGGGCACAAAACTGGATGTTCTCATCCCTGGTGACTCAGAAGCAGAGCAAGACATGATTCTTCTTAAAAAAATTCTCATGTTGTTTATTAGTTTGAATGTGTCTGGACAGGCAGTAATAAGATGAAGTGTGTGCAGTCTGTTCCATGCAAACTTTCAGAATGTGACCGTTATAAGTGTATGCTACAGTTTAGAAGGTAGAAGAAAAGGTAATTTTTTGCCTAGTTTTTGAAAGATATTGCTTTGGGAGTTCAGACTCTTGGCAGCCTTCAGTGCGTTGATACCACTGTCATAGACACTTCAGAAATAATAATACATCTAGATTACACAGATACTGGCCCAGAGGGCTGGGTGTTATGGCCAAATTCTAAAGTGAGAATAGGGCTGTACAGATTCCCCATGCAGCTTGTGTTTAATTTTACAGGAGACATTGTTTTAATTTTTCTAATGGTCCCCAATATAGAAATTATATTCTAATCAGTGCAAGAGTCCAAGAAATTTTGTGTACATGCCAGCAAAAGAATCTTTTAAATATGACATAGTTTTACTTGGTTGTATAAATACCTACTGGAGCTTGATCAGAAGATATTGTACAGAGGTGTATGCTAAATTTTTACTATAGTACTGATCTGCTCTAAGAAACAGGGAGGAGTTCCAGCAACCTGCCTTTGCTTGGAGGTAATCTTCTAATGGAAATTTCTGTTTTTACCTGTCTTCTTCCTCAGAGTCGTGCAGTCAGGTGCCTGGATAGTATTCACAGGCCTGCAGCAGACACCCAGGCTCCTATTTTTTCCATGATGCTACATACCGAGAGCTAAAATTCTTGTAAGGGCAGGAACATTTGCGCATTTGGAGCACTCTCCAGGGGCATGCTGGCCACAGCTGCAGCGTTGGCAAGATGGCTGCAGCTCCAGAGGCTCCAACTGCTTCTGAGCACAGTTGTCCAGAGTGCCAAGAGCTCGTTTTTTAGCCCCTTTGAAACTGTGCTGGTCTCTTTTTGATATACTGGCTTGTGTGATGGAGTAGATGATCACTTAGGGAGTGGGTCCAGGTCCATGGATCGCTTCCCTGTTGGAAGAAATACCGTGTACTTTCCAGTTTTTGCTGCAAACTACCTAAGGAACTAAGTTCTGGTGCCAAGGAACTTTTCCTGTTGAACCCAGGCTACTGTGTGAAAATAAATTGGTATCTCTGTTATAGTAAACACTGGGAGAGAAGCGCTTGAATCTGTTGCCTAGAACAGAGAAAATCCATCTGGGATGAGGTAGACTTGAGATACTGCCCCTGACTGCAGATATGCTTATTGCTTTTAAACTAAATGAAAAACAGAAGCATTGCTACTGTCATCATGGCAGTTTGTGTTCCTACCTCTCCCTTCCATGTACTTGCAAAATGACCTTAGAAAGGGAAATACAGTCCTGAGCTGTCAGCCTTGCCCTTGGAGGAAGTGAAGTGTTTTGCCCCATATCTGTGAGGCCATCTGATGCTTCCTTCCATCACGAGATCATCCTGTTGCTGTGCCCACCTCTGAGTTACCCATCTGAGCCTTTCTGGCCCCAGCAGTCACCCCTAGTATCTGCTACTGCTTTGCAGAGCCACTTTTTCTGCTGCTCTGGTTTGAGCAGCTTCAATGCAAGGTGGGATACATGAGACCTGGATATGCAACACCCGTTTAGAGACTTCAGTAATGCTTCTCCCTTAATAGTATCCTGGAGATAGCCTTTGTTAGCTCAGGAAAGCAGGAAAGATGCACATACCCCTTAAGTACAGCTATTATGCTGGTATGTAGCTTGCATTTAAGTGCTGTGGGGTGTTAGCCAAAAATCTCCAACTACTTTAGTTACCAAAAGCAACAAAACTGTGATAAGGTAATATTCAACACAGGATACTTACACTGGTTGCAAAGCTCTTTTAAAGCTGACTCAAAGTGCTTCTTCAGAGTATCACAGAGTGCCATATAGATCCAATTTTAATGGGAAGTTTAAAAAAAAAATCCACTCCTGCACATTTCATGTTTGGCAATTAGCTTTTCTTTGCTATTACCTGAACTGCTGCTAAGGCAGATGGCACTGTCTAGTTCCTGTCATCAACTGATGAACTTCAGCTGTCTCTAAAAGGCACTATTTAAAGAGAGTTTCTGCAGGAAAAGAAAATATGACCCTGTTGTGCAAGTGATAAAAATCAGTGTATTGGCTAATTGTCAGACAGACTAGTGATCATACAGTGATGATGGGTACCTGTGCATTACTAGAAGTTAGTTACTGAATATAACCATTTCTCTTCTCTTCCTAGAGAGCAAAATAAATATGCTGGTATGTGTTTTTGCTCAGAACTCAAATGGCCCTGTCTACTATCAGGCCTTGATTTAATGGGAGTTTTTCCTTGATCAGAATTAGTTCCATGCTGATTTTGTGAATAGATTTTTCTTTTATTCCAAAAGATGTTTTATTTCATCTTACTGACAGGGTCCCAAGGTGGAAAGTAAGATCAAAAATTACCTCCCCCTCTCATTCTGGTGCTAGAATTGGTAACTCTAATGCAGTGGAAAGAGACTTCTTGAAGATGAACCCTTTGGCTTTTCTGTCAGAAATAAAGTGAGAGGTGATTTACAAACTACAGAACATGTGTGGAACCTTGAGACTACCAATCTCCAGATTATTCCTTGATTTGTTTCCTTCAGTGAACAATGCTAATGTTATATGCTGAGTTTTACTTCCTAACAGTGTCTTATTACCCAAAGATAAGCTTACACTTTCCAGACAGTTGTACTGCCTACACATCAGTATGCTGAATAAGAGAGAAATACTCCAAGGCTGTCACTGTCAATGCTCAATAAGAGATAAGATCCGTCAGAACACTTTGCATCATGCAAAGGAATAATTCTTAAGGCTATGTAATGAAAGTCTGGATACTTGCACACCATAGACTGCATTCTTTGGAAATAATTTGCAGACGTTTCTCATCTACATTATGTTTGCAGTAGTTACAGCCAGAGGTCTCAGTCCTAATGTACTAGGCATTACAAGCAAATTAGTCAATAAAGACATTTTACTTCTGAAGGACTTTTGCTCCTGATCTAGAAGACACTTCCTAAGAGGTAGGAAAATGCTAAGTGTGTTCACAATAAGTAGCTAATGTAAAGGAAGTTTTTTCCTTCTGCTGCTTAAAGACTGCAAGAGTGGAGTCCTTCTCTAAATACTTAAAGAATCTCAAAAAACTATTATTTTGTTTGAAAATTTATTAATCCACATCTGTCTTACAAAATACAAGAGGGATGTAGCTTTGACCAACATGTTTAGCTGCTAAACATTTAGTTAGTACCATTTATTAAAACACTCTGATTTATTATTCTTATATTTAGTATTCTTTCCCTTGAACAGCAGAGCTCAGCCATCATTATAAAGTTTGTGTGAAACACAAGTGTATGATGTGGGAATGAATAGACTTTTTACCTAAAAAATGTTTTATCACCTCTCTATCATTTTATATTTCCACAGTGGCTTAGCTTTATGTGAGATGAAACCTAGTTGCCCCTGAAGAGGTCTTGAATGCAATGTGCTCTGCATCCTGCTTGACTGCCATCCACAAATCTGAGATTCAGACTTGAGTGCAAGCAGTGTGCCTAGCAGCATACAGACTTACTTGGCACACTTCCATGATTTGGAAGGCCACGAGCAGGCTGTTCTTACAGGTTTGCTTTCCATTTAGGCTGAGTGTCTGGTTTTGAAGATAATTCTTAGGCAATTCCTGCCCCAAAGAACAGTTTAGATCAGAGGCAACAGATGCCTTCAGTTATTCAGGAGAATAAAGCTTTAAATTTTTAAAAACTTAAATAGCAAAACTGAACATAAAGGGAAAATTCCATTCTTATTTCATCTAAAGTCTTTGAAGAAAGATAGTTTTAATATTAAGAGACAAATTTCCTTTCTAGAAGAATAGATGACTTCAGGTGTGGAAACTAAGCTCAAGTAGTGGCAGGTGAATTATCTTGAGGCTGCTGTGGGGCATAGATAGTTGCTTGTCAGACTGGCAGACTCATTGTGCCTGGGAGATAAGGATATTTGAGAAGAGATTTCTAGAGCTGTGTCCACTAGATTTCAAAATTCTCAAGTAAAGTTCACCCAAATCAATGCTATCTATTTAGATTCTAATTTGCCTTTCAAGAATTCTTTAGGACTGACGTTGCAAGAAATAAAATTGATTGATTCATGAATCCTTCTTGCCTGGCCTTCAGACCATGACCCCAGACTTCCCAGCTGGCTAAAATATCTCGTTTTCCATCAGCAGAGACAGAGGAACCTTGTTTCTGGGCCTGCAGGCAATGTCTGTCAGAAAAAAGCATATTTGGTTATTACAATTCTAGAATTAACCACAACAGTGCCTTAAACCAGAATGTGGAAAATCGTGAGCTGTCAACCTTCTCTTTGTACTATGCCAAATATTTTGGATTAGTATTTTTATCTTGACTAGGACACAGGTGCTTTGCATGGATATTGTGCCCTTGATTTTTAGTGGGATCCTTGATAAAAGATGTATTTTCCATTGCCTCATTTCTTCAGTGGGAAAAAAATATAGTTACTTACAGGGATATTGTAAAGGGCAATGGTATTAATTGTCTGGACAACACTCTCAGGCACATAATGTGACTCTTGGGGTGTCCTATGCAGGGCCAGGATTTGGACTTGATGACCCTGATGGGTCCCTTCCAACTCAGTGTGTTGTGTGATTCTGTGATTATAAGGCAGTGCTCAAAAGGACTGTACAGTTAGCTGTACAAGTAATGAAGGCTTTGGTTAGAATTGCTGTTTACTACAGTCCATTCGGTAGAATGGAAAAAATATGTTCAGTTTTTTTTTTGCAGGAAGGTGCTAAGCTTAGAGAAGTGTTTGCTATAGCAGCTTTTCAAAGCTAATGAGAAATACCTATGTAAGGGGATTTTAATAAGCGTTCTCTTGCTGAGTTCTACATTTTTGATTAATTTACAGTAAGTCATCCAGGTTTAATGTATCAAAAGACAGCTACATTCCAACTTTGCTGTTAGATTTTTGCATGGAGTCATGATTTTTATTTGGGTACATGTATTTAAATCTCAAGGTCATAGTACTTCTATTTAAGAGTTCATTTACATTATGTGCACTGTTCTATATCACAAAGGTTTGTGGTTTGATTGCATTAAATCTGAAAATTGTAACCGACTAGAGGAATGGCTATAGTTCTCTAAGTAAAAGCCCTAATTAAAAGCTATATTAACTAGCTTAAAATAAGATAAATGTTTCTGTCAATAGTGATATATTAAATTTTTTTGTCTTTCTTATGTCAAGCTTTGATAGACTGTAAAATCAAGATTTTTTCCAAACAGGAGATAAGGCATAATCTACTTTTTATAAGAAGCAAATCTGTGTAGTCATAAGTACCGAAGAGCCAGAAAGGTACGGATAAGTTAGCAGACTTTGGAGGCTTTATACAATATATCATGTACTATTTGATTATAATTAGAGAGACTACTTTTTTTATCAGTACATTGTTTCATTGATAGAATGTAAAGCATGTAAAGGACTTCTTTCAAAATCGGCTGCTTCACAAACAGCATAATCTTCCAGATAAAACCAGAATTTAAGCTCCTGCTATGTGGCTATTTCACTCCCTTGGAGAAGATAGCAGGGTAGGTTGAATTATCTGGTAGACAATAGTCTGAGTGACAGCTACTGTGTTGGTACTCAGTGATGAATCCTTGAAGGCTGATGGACATTTAACAGTGAGCGAGAACATTTCTCAAGTTATAAATTTAAAAAAAGTTATACAATTTAAAAAAACCCCTATCAGCAATATGAAGAAAACGTCGCTTAATTCTATATTCCTTGAGCTAAATGCCTGCTCTGGAATCATCCTATTTCCTTGGTAATAGCTAATCATACAGTAGCAACTAAATTGCATGTGTCCCTTTACTTAACTTTGTAGAACACATAGGCAATTATGGAAACTAAGATAGGTTATATTGGCCATCAGTCATTCTAGTTTTATATTTTATTCACCCTGTGGTGCCTTATAATTGTTTCTTAAATGACCTTATTATATTTGTGCAACATGGAAAATAGCTTACTTCACCTGCTTAAAAATTATTCAGATTCCATGTTTTTCTATTAAGTCATTTTTATATGCAGGCCACTTAAATTACTTATTACGAACTGTACATCTATGGGTTGCCTACACTAATTGGTAAGCCAAATTACCTAACTAAGTGGTTTTTCTGGCAGTGATGCCATAGCATTTATTTATACCTGTGCCCTGACCTTGCCTCTGGTGGGCCTGCACACATCATAGTGCCTCAGGCATTTTGATGTGTGTTGGAGCCTGTGGAAAAAGAAAGCAGTGCAGGCCATGTGCATAGGGCTTCAGTTTCTGTTTGCATATTCCTTATCACAGACCTTCCATTTTGCTCTTGCTTGCCCAGGATAAAAGCTTATTTCCTGTCCACATCTGAGAGAGTGAGCTGGATTCTGCTTAGTTAAAAAATCCTATGATGGCAATGGGAGTTTTTTGACTCTAAAGTATATAACCTATATTTCAACACTCTTTAGCTGAGTAGATTATATCCAGTAACATCAATATAATTCTGCTTTAAATGTTTTTTTTGTGTTGCTCCAGTAGTTGAGAAAGATTGATTTAGTGAAATGGCAGTGGATTCCATGTCAAGAACTGAGAGTCTGAAGTCACCTAAGCAGAGTACTTTATCTCCTAAGTGTCCTCCCCAGCCTTTCTGACACCACCAGTGAGTAGGCAAAGCCATTCTTTTGTGGGAATGATAAGCTGAAAACCACTGATCATATGATGCTCTGCAACTCAAGGTAATTAATGAATGTACAACTAAGTACAATATCTTCAAGTCATAACTACCAGGAGTAGGGAATGCTCATCAGTTTTCTGAGTCAATTGATAGATGCAAGATGGCTTTTTTTTGTGAGGAAGGATTTATTCCTCATGGAGGAATATCCTCATGGAGGATAAGTCCATGTCTCTTTTGTGACTGAGAGCTTGGGGCTTCCTGCTGTAAATTTTCAAGTTAACTCTAGTAACGGATAATATATTGCTTCTGGGATGCCTGATCAGGAAAGCAACCTTTGCCTTCTCTTTCTTCCCAGGAATGGAAGGTTGTATCAGCAAGGAGAAAATAATGTTATTGTACCAGTTTTACCACTCAGAACATTAGTCCTAATTTAGCTTGGTGTGTATTACAGCTGCAATCACTGGTAGTCTATCACTGAAACAACAGATCTTGAAACTGAAACATACTTGTAGATTACAGCATGGAATCTTTATTGAAGCTGTCCTGCTATGCAGAAGGGGATGCAGGGTTCAAGGTGCTGGTGGCCTAACACTGTCAGTTCTCAGATGTAAGGCAGAAAACATGCATTTGGCCTCTACATTTTTTTTGTATATTTTCTCAGTGTCTTTACAATGCAGAATACATAGATAGATGTGGAAGGAGGAACCAGAACCCAGGAAGGGTTTGTGACAAGCCTCATTCGGGGTTTGCATTCTTAAAAAACAAGAGAGACAAGAGGGAGGGGGAGAGGAAAAGAAAAAAAAAGAGGGAAGGGAAGGGAAGGGAAGGGAAGGGAAGGGAAGGGGTACGGGAAGGGAAGGGAAGGGAAGGGAAGGGAAGGGAAGGGGGAACTTCCCTTACATATTGCTTTTCTGTTTAATGAAAAACGTTGATAATATTATGGGTTTTTCTTAGCTGGGGTTAAGACTTGAGATTTCACAGAAAGGACACTGAGTTCTAGTGTAAATTCTACACTCAGTAAACTCTACTTTCAGATAGATATACTAGATATGTAACCACTGACATAGATGTTTATACGTGTTTATGACTGTGGACAAAATAGAATTTTACATGCAACTTTTTTTTTCTCATTTCAGTGTTTACGATTTTTTTAACATTGTGGACTTCTGAATGGATGCTACTCCCAAGAATTTTACTTTCTAAGACATTATGATAACTGGGCTGGGACTCCAATTTCACCTTCAGGACTGAGCATCTGAAAATCAAATGCAAGGATGCTCGGTCCTTCCAGGACAATGTTCTTTTCTAAACATGGTCTTGTTTTCTTTTGACATTGAATTGCTATGTAGTTATTATAAAGTTATAAAGGTACTATAATATAGAATTATATATAATATTATTTTGTATGATAAGATATCAAATAATATATCAGAGATTTAAAACTATCACTAGAAATATGGTGGATATCTTACTGTTGATGATAGGGGTCAGTAAACTAATGTATAATATTTGAAATTTTGCAATGTTTTTAATGCAGACTTTTTATTTCAGATCATAAAGCATACTTTGAGCTCAAACAAGAAACCAGAAAGCCGAGGCTTTTTCCATAAGAAAGAAAACTTCAAAAAGAGATGAAAAACCAGAAACTTACTTTCAAAAAGGCATAATATATTTTCTGAACAATATACAGTACCTTATCTTAATTGAATAGGTTTATCCTGCAAGCATTTATGGAATAGCAGAGTACAGAATGAAGTAAAAACCTCACACATAATCAGTTTTCTTGGTCTAATTTGCAATGCTTAGCAAATTAGATTCTGCAAGAAACAGTCAACCTTTGCCCTTTGCAGACTATTTAGTATTTTCATTTTGAGATGAAAATACAGTAATTTCTTACTCTTTTGTTCACAGTGAAACTGTTGAAGAGTGATCTGTTTAGCATAGACCCAGAATATTACCAAAAAAATAGCAAAGAAAAAGAAAAACAAGTATATGTTTTGTTTTCTCAGAAGTCAGAAAATAGAGTGAAGCTGTACTACAAACACCAACTCAGAAGAAAATACAGGAGTGTTTAATCTGTTGAGAATCTGACAAACAGTGAGTGAATACCCAAAGACAACAAAGAACATAGTTTCACAATCCTTTCTGTCAAAAATACCCCAAAAACAACCCAATTTAAAAAAGCCTGAAAAAGCATCCAGCTCTCCCTCAAACTTATTGTCTTTTTATCCTGTGGCTTGTTCTTTATTTTCCCCTTTGTCCAGTTTCCAATGCATTTTCTAAGTGACAGAGCTTATAATATTTCTCTTAGAGGAGTAACAAGGTGAACAATCAAAACAAACACCCGTCTTAATTTTATCTCATTATTCTTTCTGGAGCTATAATCCCTTTTTGTCTCTTGGAATAGTGGCTCTCCTTCTGCAGTGCTTTTCTGTGAAAAATTTGTAGGTTATTATTGCTCTCCTTAGTTGTTGCTTAGCTAAGTGATATATGTTTGACAGACTGTAATTGCATGAGCCCCTGGGAAGTGAAACTGCCAAGTTGCACACAGCTCTATTTGGGATAAGTATTACAAGGTGTGTCAAATGCAGCCAGATATAGTGCATAAACAAGACAAGAAAACCTCAAACTCTGGCTAAAAGAAAAGAATAGTGGGGGATTTTATTTTTTTACTCCAGTTATAAAAATCTCAGCTATTTTCTGGAGTTTTCTAAAGGTCACATATGCACCAGTCTGGGTCCACAGGCACTTGTACGTTCACTTGTCCCCCAAGTACTGGTGTGGTCCTGGTTCTTGTCCAGCTGCCACCCCTGCCCAGATCTTGTGTCCTTCTACACTTCTCACAGGTCCCTCACTCACGGGCTGATCCTGTGGGGATTTGCTAGTGACCCCACATACCCCACACACATAATTTGGGGCAGATACAGACACGTGCTCCTGCCCAGCAGCTGGCAGCAGGCACACAGGCTGTGATCCATGGTCTCATTCCAGCTGCCAGTGCCGTCCCTCACACTCCTCACTCATGCCTGCCTCACTTGCTCGTAGCTGTTTTTGGGGACACACACCATTCCTACCGGAGTGGCTGGGGCCAGGATCCCCACTCACTCCAGTGGGTGGCACAGAGACCCCACTGGCTCCAGGGAGTGACATCACAAGTCAGGCAAGGTTGTCCACACACCCTTGTCCAAATTCCCTCTCTTATTACCTCAGAAGTGGCAACTTAGTTCTTGCAGCATCCACACAGACCCAGAAATGTCTTGAGGCTGATCCTCTCCAAACTTGTGCCTGGAGCTTCGTAATGGTCCAGCAAATATTACCTGGAGACTTTTGGTCTTTACCATTGTCTTTATTATCTATCCTTTGTCTCCTTGTTTGTCTTGTTAGCCCTTCCCTCTTCACTTATCTCCTTTTACATTGAAAAGGCCATTGATCAGATATCCTTGTATGTTCTTGCCTTCCACGTACCTTTGCAGAAGTCAATCCTAGAAAACAAAGAAAAGCCATAGAAAGTGACAGAACTGCAAGGTGGGTGAAGTGAGAGACAAAGAAATATCTGAAGAAAAGGGAAAATGGTATTTTTAAGCAGTTTTTATTATCAGTTTCAGGTACTCAAATATAGCAAAAAGATGAAAACCAGCCTGCTCATCAAATACACTAAAGAAATGAAAGCCTGAAATTCTTGAAGCATACGGGTTTTTAAATACAGTATTTGTGGTTATTCCTATTTGCATATTAATGTTATAGTAATTAGAAAGTTATCTATATTAGACATTACATTCTGATTTTTTCCCAGAGGTTCCAGAGGTAGAAAAGATTTTATCTGACCAAATGTAATCATCTATGGATCAGCTGTTCATCCTGAGCTTCCTCTCTGTCAGTGGGGAGAAGTAGGCACTTCTTGGGTGCAGCATATCTCATCCTAAAATAAACTTCTAAAATAGACCAGAGGAATCCAGTTTTAAAATAGCCTAATTCTCTTCATTGATTATGAAGTCAGCCTAGGGACTTGGCTGGGATGTAGGAGTTTACATTCTACTCAGATTAAATTAGGTGAGATGAATATCACCCTTCATTTATTTTTCAAAGAATATAACTTGAGATTGTCACATAATGATATGAGTGAGAGATGGGGCTTCAAGAAGAGCATTAAATATGACAAAACTGATGATACGATTGTGAGGACTGTTAATCGCACTTATGGACAGAAGTGACCTGAAGTTGCCAGGGTCACACATATAATTGTGTGCTATTGAAGAAAAACTTATTAGGAGAGGGTGACAAAATATTACATCAGATCTAGAGAAACACATTATTTGCTCTCCTGATTACTTCTCCATTGCTGCTTCAAAATCCAACTGAAAAATTTATAGTGCAAAGAAGTAATTCAAGGAACTAGAAGGAAAAAAACAAATGAGAGAGAAGACTGTAGGGATAAAGAGAGGACAATGAAACCAGAACAAGGGAAACAAGTGTCTTGTCATTCACTGGGCAGTATTTTCTGCTCACATGCAAAGCAGATTTCTGGTGACTAATGCAATAGACTGTTCCTAGCTTGCTGAAGTTGTCACTTGACCACTTCATTGTCTTTTATGTTTTGCTTTATCCTGTCCAATATTTTTCTCTCTTCCATTTTCTTTCTGTCTATAACTCCTGATACTTTCTAACACCATAATATTTAAAAGCCTCTGTTGCCCTGTCTTCCTTGGCTGCCAATTGCTTTTTTTTTTTCCGTCACTTCAACTAAGCTCATTGAGTTGCTTTGGAAAGAGCTCAGCCTCCTATCCTCCTACGCTCTGGAGGCAGAGCAACAAAACAGAGGGAGCTGCAGAGAGAAGTGTCTGCCAGCAGCTAGGGAAGTCTGGCACAATGGACGTGTACAAAACCCTATATCATTGAAATGAGTAAGGCACAGGGCAGAGAAGAAGCAAAGCAATTCTTTTGTGATTGGCACAGGAACAATGAGTTGTGTGCCAGATATAACAATGAACTGGAAAAAAAAAAGTACTGGCTGGAGGTCAGCTCAGTTAATTATCAGAATTGAAAATGAGATGAACAGCCAAAGTGTGGAAAAGGGGACACTACACTGTCTCATACACCTGCTTTTCTTAATCCCATCTCATTTGGAAACAAAAATGCTGTCTTTTCAGTCCAATACATATCAACAAGTAGGAGCAGGAGACTGATTTGATGACTGAAACTAAATTTGGGGGCAATGATTCTCACACAGCTGACATGAGAGTAGCTCTTTCCTTCAGACGCTGATTTTCTATGTCATGGTGATGTCCCATGGTGCCCATGAAGCCTGGCACCCCATTGTACAATCCTTTCATAAAGAGAGAGGAAGAAACAGTTTCAATGCCAAAGAGCTTGCTTTAAGCAAGTCTACTGAGGGAGATATATTCTACATAATGAGCACGTGTGTCTTTGTGCTGCTCAGGTTTGTGTTAAGTTACTAAATCATTCTCTCAGTCTCCTACTTTCTCTTAGGTAACAGCATGGATTTTGGAAAGGAGCTTTGCCCTTCTTCAAAGTTATGCCACATCTGAAGTGTAGCCAGATCTCCCTTAAGTGTGAGTAGCTTAGGGACGAGCATTTGTATATTGAAGCGTAATGAATTCCAGCTGAGAGACCAGAGTCAGAGGAAAATGGTGGGAGACCAGAAAAAGCTTCAGTGCCATCCTGAATCATGGCAACAAGCTGAAGAAATGGCAGACTGAGATGCTGGTGAGCAGAACTGACAAGGTGCAAGCTAACAGAGACTATTCAAAATTAATGAGACATACTGGGGTAGAACCTGTTCAGAGGAGAGAGTATGATGAAGGAAAAGAATAAGCGGTTCTAAAAAGAAGGAATTACATATGGAAACAGAGAAATATTGTTGGCAAGTAGAAATCCATTTAAAACAAGTTTATTAAGAAGAGAGCGACTGAGAACTTCACATATTTTTTGGTACTCAGTAGGGGTGGAGGGATATCTGCAGCTTCCTTTTTTTTTCTGTATGAGAAAATAATTTGATATCTGAGTTCATGTTTTTATCTCCCTTCTCAAATCAACACTATCTACTTATGGAAACTGAAAAAGAAAAGTCTTAACAAATGTGTGGAATCTTACATTTTCAGAGACATGAAAAGAGACATTTTCAGAGGCTCCAAGAGGTTGTTATATTCTGAGGTATACAGATTTCTGAAGGCTACTGGAGCAAACTCCTGACCATATTTTTCTTCAAAATTCCCATTAAAAGCTTTTTGTTACCACTGTCAAGAGGAAAATAAGTAGTCTGAAGATGTGGCAACTTATTCCATTTGATTCATAACAGTTGCTACTTTATATAAAACATGGAAATATGTATAATATAGTAAAATAACTAAAAGTGTATAAATATATATCTGATATCTGTTATAAAAATATTTACTGAATAAGTTCCATGATTATTTTACGACTTCTCTATGAGTCTGAGATTTACCCACTGATTGAGTTAAATTTTGTTAAATATGTATTAAAAAAGCAGTAGGACTTAGGTTCAGAAAAAAAAAAATCTTGATGATTTTTTGGAAGCAATTGATTCTCTTCAGTATATAACTCCATACATAAGTTTTCATACAGCTGTTTTGAATTAAAAGCACTGAGGAAGGCAAGCAGGTGAGAGTTGCAAACTGATAAATTGGTGACATTAGAAACATTTCATTTATAAGAGAAAAAAACAAAGAAACCCTCCTCGTGCATTCACTGTGTTTAATACAGGCTCAATCTGACTCCTTTCATGCTGTTGCACTCAATCATATGCTGTAAATCCATGGAGTAATTGCTATAGAACAAATACTGTTGCAGTAAGCCTGTGTATTTCTTAGCAAGAATTATACTGATTTACTGTAAACGGGGAAGAAAGAAAAAAAAACACTCAGAATTTGTGGCTTTATTCTGCCACAAAGCCCCTGAAAGGTCCCCCATAAAATTTCTCAGTCCCTTGTATGATATATTCCTTATTCCCTGAGCAAAATGAATTGAAGTTATCCTGGATAATAAGGTGTCACTCCTGCCTTCTCTTTTCTCTTCCTTCCTCCTCCTTGCCCCAATTGCTGTCTCATATATAGAACTCTAATTCTAGTCCACAAATTAGATTTTCTTTTGACTATGATGCCCAGAGTTCTTGCTTGTACATTATAGCTGAATCTGAGTACCTCATGCAAATCCAAGCATTTTTGTATTGAGTCTTTTGCAGTATCACATCTCCGTCTGTACAAAAGCAGATGTAAGTTCCCTGGGTGTCAGTCAGAGGTTTTTCTCTTCTGCAGTGCTTTTCAAGCTTATTAAACACCTGAGTCCAAGAAGGTACCCATCTGTAGATTGCTGCCAGTAAGCATGGATACAGCAGTCTTTGTCTAACCCAGCCTCCTCTTTTTCAGTTTATATTTGCAGGCACAGTCTATAAAAGTCCCTGTCTCTTCCCATCATTGGAGGGCTATGTTTCTTTTGATAAGCCATGCACTTCTGCACTTTCTGATAATCTGTAACACTAGGCAGTGAGGTGGGCATTAATAATACCTTGGTCTGTGAGCTCCCTACTGGCAAGGTGGGAAGGGTACTCTTTTATAACCCCTAGCAAATGCAGCATGTGTGGAAGTTTGTTGTATCTGTCATAAAAGAGAGTGATTTGAAGGTTACCTCTGTCATATCTAGCAAATCACACACAATCTACTTCAATTATCACCGCAATGCACAGCTGAGAGTTACTTTATCTTGCAGTGAAGAAAATGGGTACAGAGGACCAATAGAAATGAATAATCGTTATTTTCACAAATGCAAAGCATAGAGCAGAATAGAAAATGATAATTAGTGACTCACTTTATATTTAAACAGAAGAGATGAGTTCTAAAGCAGTGCAGGCAGATATTTTTCTACTATTACCTTCCCTCCTCCTAAAAATGATCAAGAAATAGATTAAAGGTGATCCAGTACTCACTAGTTCATTCTCCTTTGCATTTAAATATAAAATCAGTTTTTTGGGTTTTACCTCTAGATGCTGACAGATGCAGAAGAAAGACATCCTGTCTCTATTCTTGCACCCTTCACCATTGCCTCCTATCATAACTTCAGAGCATTTGAGATCTGGATTACTGAAAGATATGATGCAGAGTTGGGAGCAAGACACCATCTTAACTGGCAGGTGCAATTTCCCTTTTTGTAAAAATAAGCTCATTAAGCTATAATAATCTTTGCTGTGCTGTATTGTGGCTACTAAATGTTTACTTAGGAGTAAGAGATACTGGGAAAATTGTATAAAGATCCAGGGTGGGGATTACTAAATGTGTGGAGAACACCTCTAGCACATTATGAGCCACAAGCTTGAAGGTTGGAAATGGTATTTTTTGAGAATTATAATTAATGTATTCTGATTCTGTTCTTGGACTTTTCCCTAGTCATGCATATCACTTACTCTGAAAGGCAGGAGACTGAACAAGATGTAGGAAGAAAATTCTGAACTGTTTTTGCACAGCTTTTCTTACCCAAAAAAGCACAAACCCTTTATACCCAGAGAGATGGTTCTCGGGAGATTACAGCTGTGAGTGGGGAAACTGCCCCATCAGCAATGAAAATGAGTTAATTGTATCAATGCGTGCAAAGTCAATTAACACAGTTCCCAGTACATGGGTACTTGAGATGTTACTGCAGAGTTTTAGTGGAAATGAGGCTCTGGTCTATATTGGTTTACATAACCATATTCTAAACTATGATGAACAAATCTAGGTTAAAACCCAGAGAGGTGGTTCTACCTCTGGCTCCAGTATCTCTATCTCTGAAAAACTCTCTGTATGGGCTGCCTGACACTTGAAAAGATTCAGACTGGGAAGAAAATAAATGCTTAAGAATGCTTATGCAAATCCATTGTCTCTAGTGAAACCTGCTTGTTATGTATCAGGTCTAGGAACCTGTGTCATATACAAGAGAGAGGAGCCCATCCCGACTGTGTTTTCCCTGCATTACGTACATGAAGACAAAACATTGAATATGAGCTTGCTGTACTTCAAGCGAACTCACACCTTCTGTACAAATCTGTCAGACTAGTCAGATTTAACCTTTTATTGACATTCACCCTAGAATTCTCTCTTTTCGTTTTACTGCTGTATGTGCAACCAACTGGATTACTTGTGTCCTTCTGGCAAGAATATATTATTCTACTTCTGTATGTGCAATGTATAATTCACATAACTCAGCACAGGAACAATGGATCTATGATTGCTAAGATGCAGAGACACTGGTTCATCCTGAGTCTTGGCAACCTGCTAAAACACATATTCTTCACCAGTCATTACATCAATGCTACTACAGAGAAAAGCAGGTTGAATTCCTATAAAAAGGATAAAAGAAGACAGTTCTGTGGAAAATGCTGTACATCCTAGAATTGCAAACAGTCCTCCTGGCATTTTTAGGATAGCCCTGGCTGGAATAGGTATAGATTATAATCCAAGTGTTTGTCACTGATCCCAGAGGACAGAGGTAGGCTTATACGGCAGAACAAGGTATACACCTTTTTGAGAGTTATCATATATTCAGGTTGCTGTCAGGGTTAGAGAAATTGAGTCACTTTATTGTTAACCCCTACTGTAATAGTTATTATAATAATGTTTAAACATTTAAACAACAGTTATAATTAGGAGAGGCTGCTTATTTCTTTCAATAGATCTACTGCATCTGGTATAATGTTGTACTACATGAAAAGATCAAAATATTTGGTCTCTCTCCAAAGACAGTGTTACAGTCATAAACACATCCAGGGAGAATGTGAAATCTGTGCTGCCCTTTGGATCCTGCCTACATTTTTATATTGATTTGTATATTTTTCATTATTTGAAACTAGAGAAAATAGGAAAACTAAATATATTCTGTGATCAAAGCTTTTAAGCTAAAAAAAAAGGGAAAAAAGTAGTGGAATTTCTGAATATAGAAAGCTTCTAAACTGATTTTATGTCTATTGTTGAAAAAAGATTTAAAATTAAAAGGCCAACAGTATGTGGTTTTTTTTCCTAAATGCTGGAGCTCTCAACAGGTGTCTGATTTTATTAATTTCTATAATATAAGTGGTAAAGGAATGTGAAGAATCAAGGTTTATTCCAAATAGCACTGTGTTGAATTCTACAATTAGAAAGTAAGATTATGTTGTACCAGAGAAACATGTCTTTTCAGAATATATAATTGCAGATATATTCAATTTGTTCTCTAAAATAGAGCTGAATATACGGCCCCAAATCACATTGTGACCTGAAGCTATCTTGAAAGTAAAGAAATTATCCATCCTCTTCAGCTGTAAGAAATGTCTGTATCCAGTACACATGCACTTCTCTTTCTCCTTTTTAGGCATCTGAATCATGAATGAACAACAAGTAGTATTCTCATATGTACTAGGGGAATAATTAGTGATGCGCCTTCCCACTAATTCTAGATTACTATTTTTCACTCTTTTTTTAGGGAATTTTAGAGAATATTAAGTGAATATTTGCTCTTTGACAACATGAGAACTTTGTTGTTCAGTTCACTCTATGGTCATAAATAATTGAGATTCTATACCAGTTAGCTTAAACCCAAATACAGAGTAAATAGTATATGCATAAGATCTATAAACAGAAAAAAATCCCAATTGCTTGCCATTCATTGAGCAAAAGCTTTTTCTTTCGGGAGCAGGATTTGTAGTATGTGTGTGCTGACATCCATCCCAGTTTACTATGCTATGTGCTACAACTTCTTTGTGCCCTCAGGTTATTGTGTTTCAGTAATAGAAGAATTGTTCCTTGGGTGTGCTGTATTGATGTTTGCAAAATGTTTTGAGTTTCTCTGAGATGGAAGCTGCTATGCCAGTATAAATCCAGACTATTAATGGACAATTAGACTTCAGACCTGGATTTACCAGAAGAATCCAAGACTGAATCCTGCTTGATGAAGTCTCCATTAATCTTGTGCTAACAGAGATACATATGCCCTCCAGTGTCTTGATTCATTAACATGATTTCCATAATGACATACCTGGAATGAAAAAGTTCACCTTTCTACTCAGTAAATGAGTTGGAACAAATGTAGAGAACATTGACCTTACAGAGAGGCTTCTGGGTGATTAAATTGTTGAAACCATGTCAGTAAGTGCATTAGCCACTATAGAAACTTCCCTGTGGTGCTAATGAAGGAGAGAGGATAAAGATCTCTGTAAACCAATTGTCCATGTGTTTCCATCTGGCTAAGACAGGAAAAAAAAATTAAAAGGAGTTTATCTAATCACAAGTCCTCACNCCGCTACTGTTGAACAAAACTAAAAAACAGCGTTGAAATTGTGAATCAAAAGGTTTTTCAGTCTCACACAAACACTCAGATATGCTTAATTTATCTTCTGCATTGATTTTTCAGAGATCCGATCAGTGGAAATTCCAAGGTGTTATGGTGAAGGGAACTATATAAAAGCTTGGCAGATAGATAGGACCAGTAGTTTTCAAGTCTTTGAAAAAGCTTTACCTTTCAATACATCAGTGCCAAATACCTTCCTGTAGATTTAGTAAAGGACAGAGGACTTTTAGGGGGAGTTAAAGAACATAGAAAGCAGAACAGCTTTTCACTGGTGCTTTTAATACATTATCTTTTCTAAGCTTAGCTTCCTGTTTGCAGATCTACAGTTCTCTGCATAATTCAGTGCCCAGCAAGAAATTCTGCATGCCTGTGCACAGAATATTAAATTACACTCTAATACAAAAGGGAATCTGTCCCAGTGCACATGAAGACTGGGGTGTTTTCTATGCTGTGCTGCTCTTTCTCAGCTTATAAGGCTACAAAAATCATACAAAGACATGGCAATAGCAAATTCACAGGTTCAGTCTTTTAAAAGCTCACAATGGATATAACAAAATGTTCATGAAAGAGTTCTAACAGAGGTTTTCCAAAATCGATTTTTCTTATTCTCTCTGACCACATCTCAGTCAGAATGATACCCTTGTGACCTACAGAATGTCTGAGAGAATAAAAATGCAGCAGCAGCCGAGCAAAGAGCAGAACTTTCCAAGTCAGGAAAAAAGGCAAAAAAGCAGGAGAAACAGGACAAAGCATCTGACTTAATCATATTCTACAATGTAACTTTGCCATGGCTGAAAAGTTTAAGTCTTCCTAATGCTAACATTTCTTTTCTGCCACATAACTTGCACCCTGCCAAATAATTAATCTTCTAGAAAATATATGCTTATATGAGACATACTTGCATGATGTAATTCATATGGTCCCAGATTATTGGCTACACCATGAAAAACAGAACTGAGTATTTTCTTTCTTATAATTTGTATCTTTTGTCTCTCACCTTTTCCAGCTGAGTTCTCTTTCATGTCATCCATGACATCCCTTACCAGCAAGAGACAGCAATGCTATACCTAGACTGGAACTATCTGTGTGCTCATCAGCCAGCAAGGGTGCACTTGCTGACTCGCTAGAAAGCTGCTGCCAAATGGAGTGTACACAGGCTGAAATCTGTTTGTCTTTCTCTCAGCAGGACAGCAATTTATGCCCTACCCTTCCCTCTAACTGCTGATTTTCACAATACTTGAAGGAACATAATTATCTTCAATCATATACAGCTGAATACAGACAGTAGGGTTCAAATATTATGAAGGACAGGGAAAGTACAGGCATATCTAGACAGAGTTAAGTGTGATAGAATTCATTTGTTATATTTGTAGTATTCAATTTATGTCTTGTAAGAAAACCAGAAAAAATAAAAAACCAGCAACACAAAACCACCATATAACTATTGGCAGAGGATAATAGTTTATAAAGCAACACTGGAAATGCAAATGATAGATTTCTACTCTGAAAAAGTGTCTTTATCAGAAAAAAAAAAAAAGAAAGATTTGTATTTATCCATTTACTGAAGTTGTTCCAATTTGAAATTTTGCTTCTTGGCTGTTAGCAGGGTGATTTCCTTTGATTTCTCAAGGCTGCTTTACAGAGGGGATGATTATGTTGTAGATCTTGGATACAGGGGTTTCAGGAGCACAGTTAAAGACTTTCTGATTCCTACCCTGCACTGCTTCAAAATCACACAACTGGATGCTTTAGGATTAGTCTTTTTATTGGAACAGGAAAATGCTGAATTATTTTGTCCCAAATCAGTTATTGATCCAATTTTACTGCAGAATTCCAAAGCGGTTATTCCAGAACCACGTGGCCTGGATAAGCTCTGTGCTATGGGGTACTAGAAGAAAATTGTGATTGTGACTGAGGACAACAAGCTCTTAAATGTGCTTTCCTGCTGAGCCCCTTGTACACAAAGATGCCTCTGCAGGAAATGTTAAGGTGGTATTAATTAAACTTAATAATTTTAGCATCCTGCACAGGTAACATAAAAAGAAAATCACTTATGTGTTTTCATTAATCCTGTTTTACTAGGCTTTTTGTTGCTGGGAAACTCCTGAAGTCTGCTTACTCTTAACTTTTCTTCTCACAGTACCTGCTGTAATTCACTAGTCATGTGATCATCTAAACAATGCTTTGCAGAAGAAACCCCATGGTGGTTAATAAACCTGATAAATAAAGCTGAAGTGGCCTCAAGGAAACTGAAAAATATAAAAGATCAACATCTTCTGCATTTGGCCCTATAATCAGAGTGTTCCATCAAGCAAGAAATTAATCATTATGGCCAAACCAGCACAAATCAGTTCATTTAATATTTGTTTCACTTGCCATTGACAAACAGTATATGTTTAGGAGTGTTCATGTTAGTATGACCATTATTAGCTATAGGCTAAGAATCATCTTTTGCATAAAAACTCCACATGATTTCTGGTTCAGAGGGTACATAGATGGAGCCCATAAAAATGCTGCTTCAAGCATAAGTGTCTGCTTTAGTAGTAAGCATCAGTGCAAATGAAAACTGCAAATAGACAGCTGGGAATAACAGCACAAAAATCACATGCTGTGTAGTTGTCCTCTACTTTGTGTTTCTGGTTGGTTCATGTCAGTTATGCTGTGCAACAGTCAAGAAATCACATACAACGAGAAATAAAAGCTTTTTTGTTGGCACCTAAATGATTTGTATTGCACAATTATGCACAAGTGAGGTGAAGCAATTAATTGCATTCTCTCTCAGTGCCTGTAGACCTACCGCAATATGTTTCATGTGAAATACTCAAGATAGAATCAATACAACTTATGTTTTCCATGTATGTGGTGAAAATATATTGTTTATTTTAGTAGAACTTTTGGAAGGGGAAAACTTAATTCAGGAAAACCAGCTGTACCCACTGTGCTCAGAACACTGTCTGCCTTAATCAGGCACAGGGTTTTAGTAGGGGAGGAGAATCTGCTGAGAGCATGATAGCATGGGAGCTGCCAAATTCTAAGGTTCTGGGAGTCCTCTCTGCAGATTTAGACAGTACCTTCTGTCTGTCTGCATTATTACATGAGGAATAATTCCTTCAAAATACTTAATATTGAAAGATTTAAAACTATGTCTGTCTCTGCTCCAGGGCTGCTAGCTGTATGCTGAGCCTTTTTAAGATTCACCCAATGAGAGTATGTAATTAAATGCCAGCAAAGTTGCCGAAGGGCACTAAAATCCAGCCACCGTCTTTGCAATGTTTTCAAGTGCATTGTGTGATTGAAATGAACTATCTTTTCTTGTGTGGAGAGAGACTTGCATGTTTATGAATTGTGTGAAATCTAGTCAATCTGATAGTCATTGCTAATAAATATTCATGTGTATAGCTAAAGCATCTATGAAAATGGAAAGGTAAAACAATAGAGGGTCTCACTAGTTGGGACTTCCCAGTACAAAGGCAACTTCAAATCATTTCTTAAATGGACATACTGTTGTGATATTGCTTGGTAAGAGCGAATGTGTCTGTCTCCCAGAGAAAAGGCACAGACAGCAACACATTGGAATGTCATGTAAACAAGCAGAATGACACCTAAGAAATATTTGATTATTATCAGGTTCATCTTATACCTGAAGTGGCCCTTGGGCTAACACTTAGGTCAAAAAAAGGTCTTTTGCATACTGCTTGAAATGTATTTGGTTTCAGAAAGGTTTCTATCCTTGAGTTTTTTTCAAGTGATAAGCAGTTCTTACACCCCCAAATTTCTTCCTGTGTAAGACATCTATGACTGCATTAGACTATGAGTGGCTCAGAAGGGGAGACCTTGTGCTGTTTGTGTTCTATGTCCAAAAGATCTGTGTTATAAGAAATTAATTACTGAAGAGTTACACAATCAAGACATAAGAAACGTTAAGAACTGTGATTGTCTGAGCAGCCTTAATTGCACTTAGCAAAAAGATCACCAACTCATCTACTCTACAGCTAAGAATACACAAGGGAAAATGAATTTTAATGAAAAATATTGAACAATTTAATCTACAAGGTATCTTTAACTTGTAAAATTTGAGAAGTATTTTATAGAAGCATTGTTCTGAAGAAATTGCCTTAAAGAACTTGTCTCATTTGGCTTCACTGATCCTTATCTGTATCTTAATTGTTTTGCTTTATGTCGTAACATCTTTGTATTATACAGAAGTTTGTGATGTTTCTATTTAATACTTTCTACTGATTAAATTCTTCACACTGCAAAACTCTTCTTTTATAAAATTTGAGTGAAATTAAACAGGAAAGAGATTTTTTTTTTTTTAAATCTCAGACTTGTATGAAAGGGATGTCTGAAAACCATAAGCTGTTCAGCAAGTTGCTAAGCATTTGGTCCTGATCAATGTGTGATCACCTTTAACATGGTTAATATCTCAACAGTTGTCTATTTTAACCTTACTTAAATAGTACAGCTTTAATTCCAGAATGTAAAAACTTGGCAAAATAGGGCTGAATATGCCATGAGGCTGTTCTATTGATCTTGTTGTAATTAGCTTCTGAAGTAAACAGATGCCATTTAAATCGACAAGAGTATCCCTCTCAGAGCAAGGAATAGAGAATGGGGAAAAGCTTGCTCTGCTTCATGTGCTTCCTCTGTGCCTTTGCCTGCCCTTTTAAGAGTCTTGTCCTGTCCCCAGTGACTATAGGCTCCCATGGTCTTCAAAATCTTCCAGAAGGAAGAAAAACAGCATGAGGTTTGGGCAGTGCACCAAGTGAAAGTACTATCAGTGGAGTTAGTAAAATGATCTTTTCATTTGACTTACCTTCTTGCAGCCATGGACAGAATGGAAGAGAGGGCGAATTGTGCCCAACATTGCTGCTGCCTGGAGATTAAGCCACTAAGTTGAATTAAGAATTATTTTCTTAATGTACTGCCAGTATTTCAACACTCTGAGTCTTCATGACTAATGATAGTACTTGGGCATGTGGCAGTGAGGCTGAAAATGGAAATTGGCTGCTGGATATTTGCACTGGAGTGTAGATCAATGGTCAAAGGTACTCTGTTCCACGTGAAGAGATTTCTTCTGTTTTCCCCAAGCAAAGATATCTTCCGTTCCTTTCTCTGATGAATTTTATAGGTTTTTGCTTGTTTGCTGTTTTTTGTTTTGTTTTGTTTGTTTGTTTTGCTTCACAAGGAGACTCAGTGTTTGTTAATGGGGAAAAGAAAAGACAGCTGGAGGAAGATCAGACAAGGTATTTAGTCATCCTGGAGATTATCAGTTAGTGCTTGGGTCAGTGTGGTTCGGTAAATTTGAAAAGGACCACCAGCTGCTTAGAGCCAAGGTCTTGTGACAATCACTACTTGACAGAATAACTTCATGCCAAAGAAACAATACAGGTACAGTTTATCCTGCTTTGAAGCAACAAAGTGAATAACAAAATTGGCTCTTCATCTTGAAGGTCTAGGATTCCATCCCTATGTGCTTGCATTCATGGAGCTATTCTTACACCCTTATAAATAAGTGGAAAAAGATGAGTGTTTAAGAGGGAGTGTTTCTTCAGGCTTGATTGGGAATTAAATGAGCTTTTTACATGCTTGATTTTTTTTTTTTTTTTTTTTAATTTTTTTATTTTTTTGTCTCTACTATAATGGCCTTCTACTGAGGGGCAAAGAGCCCACACCTCAAAACCCCAAACCCTCTTAATATCCTGCAAGATCCTAAAGATCCTATTTCCTTTTTCCTTATTCCTAGGCCTGTAAGATCCAAATCAATATTTATGGAAGTGACTAGAATGTTCTTTGCTGATTTTAATGTATGTTGTATAAAGCTACTTAATAGTTTATTGTGAACTTTTCCAACTCGGTCACTGGTCAGTGCTCACTGTGTGGACTTGATGAGAATGAGGCAGTTGCAAGCATAGCAAGGTGCTCTTTTAGAAATACTTGCTTCATAGAGTTGAAAGCACAGCATCTCAAAAAAACTGCCCTAACCTGTGTTTAGGGACTTTTAGGCAGTGAAGAATATAATTTAATTCCCTTTGAGACTTCTTTAGGAGGAATTGGCAGCCCATCTGGCTTTGGGAAGATATTTGGCTTGACAGTATATTGACTTTATAGCCTTTCTTTCTCACTCACTTCCAGTGAGACACATTTGCCACTGAATGCTCAACATAATGACAAACCGTAAGGCACCAGAATGAGGTTCCCAAAAAAGGTGTTTTCATTTTGCAATAAGGTCATATTGATTTTTTGTTAAACATTTCAGTGAACATAAGCCAATTAACCATTTTCTCTAAATGAAACATGTTCAGAGAATTATTTTTTTTAAGAGAAATACCAAAATATTTATTGCTTAACTTGAAAATATGATAGCACAATATACTGCTGTATCTTGATAACATACAAGGCAATAATCTGAATAGGTCAGAAAAATGTGTGCAAAATTGCATTTATCATACTGAAAACCTTTCTGTATAAAATATGTGGTGCTTTAGAGTCATTGAAGCAAATGTTATTTAAATCGGCTTAAATTCCAGCACTGCCTTTTAGAATCAGGTTTAGTTAGCTTGAATATGCTTCATCTAAAAGACAGACTCATAAATGTGCAAAGGTCCTTTTTTTGCCCTGCATAGTATCACTTTTAAAAATTAAGTTTGAAGGTAGATACTTAAAATTGCTGTGTAACTCTATCTAGGCTTGCAGGTATTTAAATATTCACTAGGAAATCTTTCTGGACTGCAACATGTCTGCCTATGGCTTTATTAGAAGCATTGAGCAGAAAAAAAAGAAGGGAGAGTCTTGCTTTGTGTGCCAATTATTCACAAGAATCATAGAATATCTCAGTTTGGAAAGGACCCCTAAGGATCATTGATCCAGCTCCCTGCTCCTCACAGGTCTACCTAAGACTGAGCCATATAACTGAGAGTGTCATCCGGACACTCAAACCTCGTGAGCCAGGGTTTGCTTTTCCTGGGTGAGCTGTATGACTCCACAGCTACAGAGTGGTTCTGAACAGGGTGCAACAGCTTGCAAAATACAGACACAAAAAACATTCCTGTGCCCTGCTTGCCCATTGCCATGCAGAGCCTGATAGCAGTGGAGCTCTCCTGGGAATGTATGGATAATATCTCAGGGGGGACACTCCCTGCCTGCCTCCCAGCTCATGGAGTGTTGTCACACGTGCCACATACGTGAATCCTCTACGTCTACTGGGTCTAATAGTCTGTGCATGCAAACAACCAGAACCCATATACAACTTGGTTAATTCTACTGAATGAGATTTTTTTTTTTTGCTTCTCTTTCTCTATTGCGATTTGAAAAGTGTTCCAGGAACTATCTCATCTGACAGGTAAGCACTTTCAATAATACTTGTTCTGGGTGTATTCCTTGGCCATTACTTTTTGTCTTCTTGTGACTTTGCCTGTTAGTTTATACAGCCCTTCTGTCTCTAATGTTTAACTTTGTGATGTGTTTACATAGAGCAAACATATCTCCTCTTGGCTTCTCTTCTAAGAGAGTCAGGAAGCCAAGTGTTCTTTAGTCTTCCCTGCAAAACACTGTCCAAACGTATGACCATACTGGTTGCTTTCCCATCTACTTGCTCTAGAGTGAGAGTGATTGCTCTTGAACATGAATGACCAAAATTATGAAGGAGTAATTAAAAGAAAATTTTGCAGTTATTTTGTGTAAATGTCATGAATGCTTATGCAAATAGTTCACGTGCTACCTTTCTAAAATGGCTTTGCCTTTCCATGTGGGCACATTGTAAAATTGGTAATTAGTCATGTCAAATTTGTCTCCCCTCTTTCATTTGCATCTCAGAGATTTTCATGCATAGCATAAATTCATGTCGTGTAAGTAATGTAAACTCCTATACGTATAACCTTGCATTTTCGCATTACTTATTTTCACCATGATTAATTTTTTAGCATTCTCAGGATGTGCCACTGAGATTCTTTTTCCAGGATCTACCTCAACCAAATTTCAGAAGTACAACTTCAAATAAGAAAAGATGAAGCCTTCTTTAAACTATGCTGGATCTGATTTGTCATTGTGTAATTCCTCTTCTGAGTTTTTATGAATGAGTCCAATTGAATTAGGGAAGCATAGATTTGAATGAGCACAGGAAGTAGACTGAAATAATGATATTTTGCATTTTTCCAGAATTAAATTCTGAGACAGTGTTGTTTTGAGTTTAGATATGGTACTTAACTTAAAGGATAATTTTTGTTGGTGTAGTGTAGACTTAGCAAAAAATAGAGGTCCTATGATAACTATTTGTAACTTTATAAAAAATACGTAATCAGTTTAAAATAATTTAATGAAGGTCAGAAGCCTGATTAGAGTAATCTGCATTAAATACTACATAGAGAATAGAGAGGTTGTGATATGAAATTTTCCTGTTTGCAATGATTTTGAGAAAGATGGTCTGGGTAGGAGGTTGTGTGAGGAAATGACTGACCTTGGTGCTTATAAAAGAACATGCAATTGGTTAATCAAACAACAGTATAAAAATAATTTCCAATTAGAGTTCTCTGAAACCATACCACATTATTTTAACAAGGTAACAATGGTTCAAAGATAAGACAGGTTTGAAATACTTTTCTGTCAAAAGGATTCTGTCAAAATCTTTTCTGTCAAAATTCTGTCTAGAATTTTAACACAGCTCTCAGTACTGCAAAATGTCAGGCCATTCTGCTTCTGAGGTCCCCAAAGCTGCCTAGAGTCCTAGGAACCTGCCAAGCATGTTCAGATAGAATCTAAGGGGAGCAGCTCCTTGTTCTTCTCAGATACCAAGACTTATTTTTTTGGTGAGAAGTCTACTAATGTACATGCAGCAATACAATCAGGTAACATAGGGTGAATTTGTTGTCTGGTCTTTTTACTCTCCCTTGCTCTCAGACCACAAGGTCATTCTCCTGCCAGTGTGTTTTTTCTGGCAGCCAGGAGGGCCAGCCCTGGGGTGCATCAGGCACAGCATCTCTAGCTGGGCAAGGGAGGGGATTGTCCTGCTCTGCTCTGAGCTGGGGCAGCCTCCCCTCGGGTCCTGGGGGCAGTTTGGGGCACCACAATATAATTTTGTACAAGATTCCCAAGCAGCAGTGAAGATGCCTGTGGAAATATGCTGCTGTTTGGGTAACACACAAAGAGAGCTCTGACTCCAGGAGCACTGAACACCAGCACCTGCTGTGCAGCTGGCAGCAGGAAGCAATTAGGCCAGACTTTCAATAACTTCATGGTAGGTAGAGTCAGGTAAAGAAACTAGAGCTTCATGAGTCAAGGAAATGCAGGTATTTTCTGTGGGGAGGATCACAACAGAGCTGGGAGGGTAAGAAAGAGGAGCAGAGACAATATAAGAAAAATCACTGCAAATGATCCCACCAATATAAGTAAATAAAATCAGTTGAAGAACATGATTGTTTAGAGTAAGTTCCTCAGAAATTTCCATGTCCAAATTCCTCATAAAAAAGAGTAATATTATATAACCAATTAAAATATACTTTTGATTTCTTGAGTTAATATAATTTTACATTTCTATACCTAAATTTCTAAAAGGAGTGAGTCTATAATTAGAGTTCCACAATATTGACAGGAACTGTCAAGAGCTCTAAGAAAAGACTTCAGCAGTAAATATGATGTGAAAATAAAAATTCAAACTGATTACATCTGAGATACTTCTTACATAGCAGAACACTTAAGTCAACACTGCCAGCTTACCATATCATCTTTATGTATCAAAAGATTGTCTCTCCAAAGAAGAGAATTATTGATTTCCTTGATATCAGAGGTAAAAACCCCACCTACACTGGAGACATCATACCTTGGCTTCCAAGGAACAAAACTATGTTATGTGTTATCCTGATCAACAAGAATTAAACCCCTGAAGACCGACACTTGATTAAATGGCTTTTATTCTATTATTACAAGTGAAATCCAGAAACCTGCTGGATGATAGACACTCTGATATAGACTTTTTTCTTCCTATTAGAAAAAAAAATTAAAATATTATAAAAGAAATAACATTTTCAGAAGGAATTGAAAATACCTTTTATCTGCTATAAGTGGTTGAATCTCTTTACCATTGTCTGTGTATAAATCTTTTGCATTACTTGACACTGGAACAGGTTGCCCCAAGAAGTTGTGGATGCCCCATCCCTGTGGGTGTTTGAGCCCATGCTGGATGGAGCTCTGAGCAACCTGGTCTGGTGGAAGGTGTCTCTTCCCATGATAAGGGGATTAAGACTAGATGATCTTTAGGGTTGCTTCCAACCCAAACCATTCTGTGATTCTATGATTACTGCTGTGTATAAATCCCTTGAATCTGCACAAAATAATTTTCAAAAGGTTGTAATTATAACATCTAAGATTAAATGTCAGCCTAAGATTTTAATAAATTTCTCAGGTTGCTCTTCTTTTTTCATATGCATCTATAAATTTAATGATACAGGGCTGATTACATGTCCTAGAGAACAAATACTGCTGTCCTGTAAAACTGAATATCCACCTAGACCAGCACTCTGTCTCTAACAATGGCAAATATTGGATACACAGCAAAAGAACTTTTAAAAATCCAAGGAAGACAAAAGGTCTCCCAGGTTTTCTCTCCCACTTTATGCCAACCAAATAGAGACAAATTTTTAAGGCAATATTGGGTTAAAAGCACAATGTTGACTAGCCATTGATGGCCCTGTCTCCTGTGAATTTTTCCTATTCTTTCTGGAATTTGCTTTCAGCTCTCACAGGATTATGTGGCACTGTCCCACAACTGAACAATATTGTAGTAATAATAATTTTAATATTTTCCTACAATTAATTGCTATGGTGTATTGTTATATATATAGTATGTTTATATAGAATTATTATATATTGTTAATTGTTATTGCTAATTGTTACCATTAATATCTATAAACTGCCACTGTAATTTCCTATTCACTATCTTTATGCTATTTATGGTTCAATGATCAGAGTAATATATAGTGCTGTAACTATTTCTTACAAAACAGTTTTGCAAAACATGATATATTATCCCTTTTCCAAGCCGAAAGTTTGTTTATTCTCTTCTCATTTGGAAGAGAAGAAATTTGTTTATTCTCTTCTCAGATCTCTGGCCATCCATGGTTTTTCCTACTTCTGCATTCTGCTATGACAAGGCAAACACCGTATATATGTTGTTCAAGGATTGGGCACTTTGTGTTTGCATGCTGGCATTGTTCTTGTTCTTCTTCTCTCTTCATGCATATGCGTGGCTTTTTTTCTTTTTTAAATTTTTTTTTAATTATCCCTTTTTTCCTTTGCCAAACTAAGGATTCTGTTTCTCAGGCCTATTCTTAAAACTTCTTTTTTTTTCCTTAAAAATAATTTCTTGGAAGGGATTTCTGTTCCTTATGTCACTCAGAATGAGCTGCTTAATCCATTCTACAGCTACTTCTCCATCAGTGATAGAGGAGAAGTCAGCACCATAAAAATTGTCTCTGCCTGTCCTTAGCATCAGACACAGGAGTCAGGCTCAGAAAAAACCAGAACCCCCTTTTCTCTGATATTCTTTCCCTGTTAACTGTGATTTGCAGAATCAGGAAACAAATTGTGTTTGACTCAATATGTTTGGCACTCTGGGCCCATAATCACATCAAGAAAAATAAAGATGTATGTGATTTCTAGAAGGTTCAGTGAAACTGGTCTGGAAATATAATACTGGGAAAAAGTATACTATTTCTTAATGAAGTTTCGCATACCAGCAAAGTATTTACTTTGAAGTATTCTTTTTTCAACTTTAAGCTCTAACTTGTCCAGAAATTTTCTTGTTAATTTATGTTTAGAAGTCCTAATTTTTGCTAAGAATGTGATATGTTCCTTTCCGAAGCATTTTAGTGAAGGTGTGAAACTATTCTGTGGGCTTTAAGGATGTATCCACAAAACTTTTCACATTACCAGTGTTCTGTTTTAGATAAGTTTGAAAAAGCTGTAAGTGTAGTTTTATTAATTCTCCTTTTGTTTTTGCTTTCTGCATGGAATAAACACAAACTTCACTAATTTATTTAAAAATCAATATCATATAGAAAGCAAATTGCTTTTATGGCTTACTTTACGGTGGTATGGCTCACACCGTATTATTGCAGTAAATGCAGAAATGTTAGCACTGTTTAAATCAAAAGTGAACATTATAAGTTGTTTATATACAGCAAGCTCAGTGTTATAGAGACTAAAAAACACATTGATAAAGTACTTGTCACCTAATAATTTTCTGCAGTTTGTTCAAAACTAGATTTAAAGGTGTTGGCTAATAGGTGGAAAATACTTTCTTACTCTGCATGATTTTAAATTTTACACAAAAGCTGTTATTTATCAATGCAACTAGAAACAGTGATGTTGCTCACTGTTCATTAAAAAAAATACCCATCTCCTTCAAGATTGTTCCTTGTACCTGTTGTGGTTTGCAGAATTGTTTTTTATTGTTTTGAGTCAGTGATCCCAGAATGCTTTCTAGACTCACCAAGGGTAATGTCTAGGAGAGTTTCCCTCTGTAAAGGCAACATATTAATACTTACATGTATTTATGTAACATTCTTCCCACAAGTCACGTGGAATTCTATTAAATTGTGAGTAAAGGGTAGCCCATAGATTTAATGCTTCAGCAGTATACAGAAGTTAGTGGGCACAGGTCCATCATCACTGATTCTTGCTGTGAGAGAAGTGGGAGGTAATAAAGAAAGGTGTATTGTCTTTATTCCATGTGCTTACTTCTCATAAGTAAGTTGAGGAATTTGGATTCAGCAGCCTCTCAAGGTCTGCATACCTTGGCATGCTGAGATCTGACCAGAAAAAATATAGGAAGGTCTTTATTACACAGTGGTAGCCTTTGAGGACATATGCTTTAGGCTTGAGTATCAAGGAGAAAATTCCATGTTCTCCTTAACTAGACCAACACCTTTCCTCTTGCTTTAATGCTGCTCACTACAGCAAATGCACAGTGGGCTCTAATCCTCCCCTCTGTCCAAAGCCCAGCTGTGTCCAGTGTGGCAGGGGGCTGAAGGCAACAGTGCTGCAGTGACAATGTGTGCTGAGAGTGGGGCAGTTGTTTAGCTGTGTGTTAACACAGAACACAGTTCTGCCTTTCAAAGCACCCAGGTGAGGTGAGGATGGTGCTGCTCCTGTCCTGTATGCTGCTGACAGAACCAGGAGGAGCAAATAATGGCTGTCAGGGTTCAGAGCCCATTTCCACCATTTGACTTGGTTACATCTGCACTGCCTTGTGAACTGCACGTTAAACCCCTCTGCAGAATTCACCAGAACTACTTCCAGCAGTCAGGCTTTTACAGACCTTTTTGTTCATTGTGTTAAACATGGCTTGCAAAATGAAGTATGGAGCATTAATAAAAAAAAGATTGGGATTCACGAGGCATCATAATGGAGTTAAAGGTACAGCTATCACAGATGTCCAAAGTTATCTTTAAAAAATAATGATTTTTTTTAAAGATTCTTTTATGTCCATTTGTTTTAGCATATCTAAATTAATAATGGAAATAATTTCCTTCAAATACATTATCTTCATGCCTCACTGTACTTAAACAGATGCATGATCTTAGCATGGGACTAGTTTTGTTCACTCTGAAGGGACTAAAAGTTTGTGCTTAACTGTAAGCACATTTAAACATTTCGTTATGCAGGGGGTGATATTTCAAGAAAAATATCAGCTTCTGTGCTTAAAATAAATGTTAAGATATCATATAATGTATAATTTACTCCAACCAATTAGCAAGTAAAAACATTCAGTATGAAAAAAGTGTATCATTAGACTATGCATTTCTTGCTGCAAGAAATTTAAAAAAAATGTGTTCAGCTATCTGGAGGTGTAATTTTATATTCCCAGGCAAGATTTTGTCCAGAGGATTGTTATGGACTTGACTTGCAACTTGACTCAAGAGATTTCTGCAGTGGCATGAACAACTTGTAGTTAAGTAAAACACTTGTGAGTGTGTAGCGGGAAGTGCAGTTATTCCCTTAGGAAACAGTTTCTTATTCTTCATATGGATAAGATAGAATTAACATTCTGTGAGATTTGAATTTTGTGTATTGATATTCTGGTAAAAAAATGGTACAATCAATGGATGAAAAAGAAATGGACATCTCAGGAGTCATAAAAGGATGCCAAGATCAAGGAATAGGAAGAAGTAAATAGTAAGAGAGCACATGTGTAGCAGCATATGTTTTATAGCCTTCCAGTGACAGTGCTCGACTTGAAATTGGGCATAGCTGAATTAGATCCTAAAGATCAGTTAGGTTTAGTGAGCTGGCGTTTTGCACAATTCATTAACTGATATTGGCATTTTGGCAAGTAATTAGTGCTGAATATCAAATAGAATGGTTTAAGTATTAGGATTTCATTCTTATGGATATGATGGCATAGTTATGAAATGTTATCTCTGCTATTAATTCCTCTAAATCTGACATCAGAAAAAAATGTGTTTTATAGAAAATGGAGGCAGGGATTAATGCCACTTTGTATTTCTCACTCTTGTGTAATTCAGTTAAGAACTGAAAAAGGAGTTGTCAGAGAAGCCACTGGACTGGAGTGGTGGCTTTTTGAAGACAATCCTGCTGCAGTGTTGTAAGTTACATTGTAATGAGCTGCTTCTGGTTGAAAAAAAAGAAAAGAGAGAACCAATTTTTAGAGATGCTGAATAGATTGGTGGTGAGCATGAATCAATAATTTATGTACCTCCTATTTAGAATTCTAAGTCTACCTCTTCAGCACAATATTCCTACGGCAAAAATACTTTTGACCGCATGAGCAGAAATATGAGAGTGTATTAAGTTGTGAGAAGTTAAGAAAGAAAAATAGAGAGACAGTTGTGTCTTCAAGGTCCTAATACAGCAAAATTTGTACATAAATAATAAGCACTAAACAATTCCTTTATCTTCATCCAGTGCATCCCTTCAGACTTTGAACAAGGCCATGATGTCAGTGAAATGTAAGCATGCTTTCAGAATAAATATCTATGAAATAATTTAGAATATTCAGTAATGCCAATCCTAGATTATAAAACAGACTGACCGTACATATTACTTCTGTCACTCAATTCCTCCAACCTCTCCACAAAGGGAAAAAAAGAAGAAGAAATTCACTTTTGTTTCATTCTCATTTACCTTTAAAGCCTTGAACATCCCCTTTATTTACAGAACCTCTGGAACTTTATTCCCACAGATGTTAGACTGGAAACACTGAAGCAACTTGTAGTATTAAAGAGATGTATTCCTTCCTTCCTAAAACGGCAAGTCTTCTGTTTTCAGAGCAAAATATGGGAAGCAGGGGCAAAGGATCATCAGGTTAAAACTTGCTGACCTGATGGCTGGCTCCTAGCATGTGTTTTTAGGTTGAGGCTGAGATTGCTTCATAGTCTGAGCAGATTCTGCATAATCAATTATTTTGTATCAATCTTTTCAGTAATCACAGATGCTGCTAGCTTTAGCAAGGAAAAAAGTTTGTGGGTAATGTTTTTCTTTCCTGATGCAGCATAAAAATAATTAATTACTTTGAAAATCCTTTTCTTTGCAGCACTTGTTTTTGTATTTAATGGAACTGTTGACTTTTAAACCTCAGGCAGCTCCTTCCTGCACCTCCAAAATTGCTGTTGTTAGCTCAGGTACCTTTTGTTATTTCCTGTAACATATTTGCCAAACAGCCTTATCTTGTTCGTGTATGATTATTTCAAAATCATCTAATGTGCCCTGAGTTAAGGGCAGATGAGAGACGAGAGATGTTCCTTCTGTGAAACAAGTCATCCATGAAATGAGGTCAGCAGTTCTTCTTCCTGTATCTCCCTTATATTCCTTCATAAATTTGTCATGTCATCATAACTCCCATTTAAATCAGAAAAAGAGGCAGGGGAGATAAGGAAGAGAGATTATTCTATAAATTTTGTGGTATTCTATCTGCTCCTTTCCCATGGCATTGCACCTACAACACTCCTGTTGTTACTGTAGAAGATTTAATGCCCCTTCAGAATGCTGGGTCTGGTGGCTGACAGTCTTCAGAGACTCTTTTTTGGAGCCTCTCCGTTAACATGTGCCTGTTCTTTATTATTAGCAGACCATGGAGATTTTAAGCCCTGATTGACTGAGTATGACATGATTTGGGAGGAAAAACATGGGTTCATCCCTTTCAATGCCAGTGTGTCAAGTCTGGAATATCACAAGTTTAATTTCCCTTCCATCAAACATGGATAAAAGACCTAAGGTAAGGACAATAGCCTGATATTGAGAGGATTAATTTCTGGTATGTAAAATGAATGCCATAAACTTAAAGATTTTGCTAGGGCTGAGACAGACTGACTAGCCCATTAAAATCTCCAAGATTAGAAATACACGTTCTCTGTCATGCTAAAAGTAAATAATTAAGTCCTTTGTGTCATGATTTGATTTTCAGATTTGAAGAGGACTTCTAAAAAGCACACCACTTTACCTGGATTAGTTCCTATGGTGTCAATCTTCTAAAAGAACTCTAAACTGTAAATGAAGTTTCTATCTTTTGTCCTCTACTACCTATTCCATAAGAGATGTTGAGAAAGATATATTTTCTTGTTTCTAAGTTCAGTTATTCTTTCCTTGGTCAGATTGTTTTTCTTCTGCTTCACCACTCTGCCCCCAACTCCAGCTTGTAATAGGTGTTACTCTATTTCAGTTCCCTAAGTTTATGTTTCACGCTGAGGGAAAATAATACTCTTGATTAAAAAGCAAACTACATGTGCTATAAAATTTAAAACAGTAGATTTCAGTCATCTTTGATTATGCTTCATCAAGTGTATCTTTATCTACAAACTGTTTAAAATTCACAAAATGCACAAGAAGAGTTGTTTGACTGTTCTGTATTCTTGTTACTCTATTGTATTGAACCTGTCTCATGGTTTATGCGTATTCTGTTTTCTGGCTGGAAAAGGGAAAGTTATTGTCATCTTTTATGCTACATGCTAGTATAATGGAGATAATAAATTATGTAAAAGCTTCGAGCATTTCTTTTATGAAAGGCAAAAAAGTTTTTCTAAAAAAAAAACCAACACCAAAGCAAGAGCAGAGAGAAATAATTAAACCATTTTTTATTTCTTGTACATGTTTTAAATCCAATTTATTTCAAAATTTGCATGTTGCTAAATAACAAGCAGTGCTACTACATGCCACATTAAGGATTTCAGGAATTCATTAAAATGATTTAAACTTTTTTTGGGTAAAAGTCAAAAGAACTGGCAAAATATCAGAGCTGAGAATAACACCCAGGCTATTGCTGTGCCAGTTGCTGCACTTGCTACAACAGACCTAAATGGGTTATTCTTAAGTCTCCAACATGAAAGTATATTTAGCATTTTTAAAATACTTTTCTTTAGTTTTGAGGCAGTTTTATAAGAAGTGCTATGGAAATCTAAGGCACAGAGAAATCTTTTAAATCATCAATGCTTGAACGTAAGCAATTCAAGCAGGGTTTAAATTGTCTCACAGACAAATGATACTTCCTGCTGAGCTGACCCATTCTGTGACACTATTAAAGTGGATTTTTTTTTCCTGTTTATGATCTCTTATTTGTTCTATTACACTTCAAAGCTGTGTTCTGTAATTTCAGACAGCTCTTGGAACTTTCATCTTCAGGACCTTGTATGCTTTACTTAATTAAGTGATGTACAGGCTTTAAGATCTGGAATTTGGACAAAAAGCATTATGTTAAATGACAGAGCTGATCTGATCTGAGTTTCCATATGATGTGGTTATTCTTATTTTGATCTCAATTAAATGCAGCTAAACAATGATCTGTCCTTAACTACCAAATGGAGACGACTTTTGTATAATTCTATCCACATACAGAGAATTATTTTTTGTTATAAAACAGAAATTTTATAGTACTCTATTTGAACTATATATGGTCTAAATAGGTAAAAATGTACTTTGAATAAACAATTCTATATGCATGTATTAAAATATATATGTACAAGAATACTACCATCATGGAGAAAGAAAAAAAGAAGTAAAAATTTATATTTTCGACTTTCAAACAAAACCAGAAGCATGCTGTTTGAAGAAAGCCATCATAGAATCATAGTATATGGAGAAAGAATCAGCTGCTTAAATATATTTCTAATCCAATTAACATACCAAGATCACATAAATGCTCTTTACAAGAGCTACCTTCACAGGTGTATCACCTTGTAAAGTGTAGTCTTTGTGAAAAGTTATATATAGATAGAAACAAATGTTATGTTGTATATATAATACTGAGTGACATATAAATACTGTATGATAAACACCACCCCTTAGAGAGAATTCTTATCTTTTTTAATCTCTTCATTGCATATCCATCAATGTGTTTCTTCTTAAGAAAGCAAGAAGAGTAGCATTTCATCTTAACAATAACTTTCAGAAACTATCTGCCTGAATTTGCTGATATGACACACAACAAATACTAACAGTGATGAGAAAGAAAAGTTAAAATCTACTGCAGTCTGTATGCCAGCTGAAAGTTGTGTAGTATCAATCTGTGTGTCACCACTGAAATAATTCCTCTGATATTTGGCCCTGAAATGTTAAACATGACTGTAATGTGTGTGTGTTAGAGACTATTGTGAACCTATTGAAAAGATGGTTTTCAAAATCTCCCTTTGTAGTTCAGAAGATCATTTTAAAGATAGAGTGCTAATGCTACCTGAAAATAGAAATTCTTATCATGTGAGATATTAAAATCTGTTGGCACTAATTTATATACTGAATTTGGTTGAAAAGTAGGGAAAATGCTGAATTAATAAAAATGCATTTAGGAAATGTTTAAATATAGCTAAGCACTGAGTTGCAACATAAAAATGAAGACTATTTATATGTTGGCATTAAGGAGATTTATTTTCTCTTGTCAAAAATCATCAGAACAACGTATTCTGCTAGCTTTGATGTGAAACCGAATCTCTCCATATTGTCTTGTAGGAACTGTGGATCAAGTGGCTCATGATGTGGGCTACCCTCCTCAGCTGAATTGCCTGTAAGTCTGCAATGGGTAAAAATTGCTCACCCTAGGTGTAAAATACTCTTGTGCAAATGGTGTGACTCTTGGGGATGGTGCTGTGAGGGCTGGGAGTCGATGATCCTTGTGGGTCTCTTCCAACTCAGTTTATTCTGCAATTCTGTGAAAATCAGCACAAAGGCTTGACATAAAATTCCTTCCCTACATAAGACCCCATTTGTATAACTTGGGCAAAAAGATGCCTCCTTTCTGATTCTGATCATGCTGAGGTATATAGGGTAAAGTTAGTTAATATCTCATGCTTGTCAAGAACAGTACAATTTTAGTACTTAGTACCCTGGGAACCTTAAAAAAAAATAGGAAAAAAAGGAAAATATAAGGATTGTCCTTCAGATTAATAAGAAGGCTAGTGTTCCTTCTAGGATCAAAAATTGATACATGCTATGTTTTGGGACTATGAAATGTCAGTGTATGCATTCAGTTCTGTCTGTCTGTGATCCTGAATTCCTTGTGTGGGTCAAATTTTAGTTTAACCACCAAACAGTTACTTGTCAAACCCTGTAAAACCGTGTTCCCAAACCTGAGGGAACACCGGTTCCCTAAGGAAGTCTTTAGAATCTTGACTTGTAGAAGTATTTCAGAAACATAATTTCTTCTCTCTCCTTCATCCTTTGCATGGGGCCAGTAATGACTGGTTAGTTAATATTCATAAAATGTTTGGCACGTATACATTGATTTGCCACGCTTTGTTTAGGCAGCAGATTGAATGATAAGGTGCACTTATGTAAGCTACCCTACTGGAGACTAAATGTAACATCTTATATGCTGATTTTTATGTAGGGGAAAATGCATATGTGGAAGAAATATAACTGCCTTCTCCAACATAAAACTATTTATTCCCCTCTTGTAATGCAAAATAATAGAAGACAGGAGGATGGTTGGGCTGAGGAAAAAATTGTCAGCCAGTTAGGGAAGATGAATGAAAGCTAGAAAGAATCAGCGGGAAAATAAACATATTTTAAATTCAATCCAGCATCTGTTCCTGTTGAAACTGGTTAAGGCTCTGGGAGAAGCTACTGGCTGGGCACTGGCAACTCTAACTAACCCAGCATTACCAGAGGACTATTCTCTGTTGGGTACATCTGCTTAGACCAAGAGGTTGAAAGGGGCTCAACTTGTAATTAGTGTGTTGGAAAGTCAGGTTCAACAAGATTTCTTCTGTGTGTGTGCATGTGTGTGTATGGAAGAAGACAGAAAAGTTTTCTTTCAGTATATAGTGAAAGGGAGATGATTAATGATTTAGGATTCTTTTCATAATGCAGTAAAAATTAATTAAAGATGTGCTGCCTTTAAGCAATTCTATGCTTACAATGATAAATATGGAAATGTGCTGCATTTTGCAGAATAAAACCCTCTGTCTTTACAACACACAGAAATGAATTGTATCCACATCCTCTTTTATGTAAACACTGTGAAAATCAATTGTTAAGGGTTCAGCTGAGTGTCTCTCCATGATTAAAGAAAAGCAATACTGGTAGTAGCATCTTCAATAGCAAATACTTTTTCTCACTTAAGAAAGAATTGGAAAGAAAAGATTTTTGCCTTCTGTGGATATAAGGGCAAGTGAGGGGAAGAGGCAGGTTCCATAAATACTTTCAGTAGCTAAATATATTACAATTATGCTGAATGGGGGGAGAAGTATTTTTGGTATTATTTATTAAACTTAATTGTGTTAGATGTGAGCTCTGAATCTATTATCACAAGTAGGCCCCCAATCCCTTACCCCTTCTATTCTTACAAAATGAATCTACCAGAGTAATATATCTTCTGTTGACACTGAGACATAATTCCTCTTTTCAAGTCCCAATGGCTGTCTCTCTATTACTATATTAAATAAAACCTCTTGTTCTCAAACTTCCACACAACTTTGAATGCGACTGCAGCTTTCTTTTAGTCTAGTCCATTTCCTTTTTCCTTCCTGTAGTTGCCATTTTGAGGCTGTTGGGAGCATTCCTGGCCTTTTCTGCTTCCTCCCTGCCTCCTGCACAGCAGCTGCACAAGCCTGTCCTACAGCCTGTCTAGGATAGCCACAGCAGCTCTTATCTCTGACTAACCTCTTAGATCGACCTCTGCCATGCTGCCAGAAGTGACTTGTTCAAAAAATGCCTTTCATCTGCTTTCTGCTTGCTCACCTGTCCTTCAGGCTTGTAAAGCCTGCTGCAGTTTACAGTGGTGATAAAGCAAACCAAGGTTAGAAAAAAAAGTATTTAGAAAATCCTCTTCATTAGGAACCTGTTTGTGATCTAGCTATTCTTACAGAAAAATGCTTTAATACTGCTACTGATTTACTGTTAAGTGAGTATCTGTAGGTCTCTTTATGGCGCATTGACTGGAGAATTTTATTGGTTAAATGAGAATAGAAATATTCTCAGGAATATTTCTTGTTCCCTTTGGAATCTGAGGAAAAAGTGAAGAAGGAAAGAACGGTGTAACTGAGAGCTAAGCATGTAATTGCTTTCTAGAGAGAAAGCAGAATTATTTGTGGAGCTGAAGTATCAGTAGTGGATGGGCAGTTGCTTCTGTGCCCCCCTTCAGCATGTCTGTGTTTTCTCTTTTGAAGGAATTATCCTTACATCCTTTATGTGCTGACCAGTGTGTGAAAAGAAGCTTGCACATCAGTGCCAAGGCACTGTAACTACATTGGCATCAGTGGAATTACAAGCTGAAGGGTCATCCAAATCCGTCCATTTAAGAATTAAGACATAGTTAAGATGCAGAGAAAAGGATATATTGGTTTCTGAAAATTCAGCTAAATGCAGATATATTTTTTGGCCTGAAAGAAAATTTTCTTGTAATATGGGTAAAGATAATATAGAACTAAAAGTTCTAGAAAACTGACAGATGAGTTTTTAGCACCTCTGAGGATGAATGTTTTGATGTAGGCGTAATGTGCTAATGAATTAGCCTTTCAAATACAAATGGAGAAAATATGCCTCGTTCTAGTCCTAGAGCATGAAAAGTGTTTGCTCAAACCAAAAATGATCATATGCTTTAGCAAACTATGACATGAGAGGAAATTTCCACTTGGTCAATAGCAAGTAGGTTTTTTTGCTGTAGGCTTTAGAAGTGCAGTAAGTAAAATTCATGTAATCTTGCTTAGTTTAGGATAATATTTTATCTATGTTTCAATCAGTGTTGTTGAGGCTTGGATAGAAAAATTAAGTAAGGCAAGAAGAGATGAGAAGATGAGTGCTCTGAACTAGATTACAGGAGGCATATGACCAAACGTATTTGAGAAGGTGTGGGCCCTTGGGATACATTTCTGTTTGCCCAGCAGATTTTCCCCTATTCTCTTGGAGTGGAACCAGGTCTGTCCTTGAAAAATCCTATTAAAAATCTTAGAAGTCAAGTAAACCCCAGTGAGGAGGACATCAAATCTGCTTAATTCTGAAAACAGAAATATTTAAATAAAAATAGGAAAGATTTTCTGACCACAAGTGAAATAAAAGCTGGGAATGTAGGTTTGAGACGCTTGCTCTAGTAGCCACCATCCTCCATTAGTGCCTGTAACTACACCAGCCTGTGGGTCATGTTTTAACTGGAGGCTTTTCTATGCCTGCTCTACAGTTTGCAGTCCATTTAGTTCTGTCACTGCCTTTGCAAGGCCCTGATGGAAACCAGAGCACTGGAATGATGTGTGTTAAAAACAAACTCCTCTTGAAAAGGGAGAAGAAGTGAGAGGCGTTATTGGATATATCTGTTTATTCTGGCAGGGGAACTGTGAATTGTCTTAAATGGCCAGCAGCAGCTCAGCCTCTCCAAGGCAGGGGAGTGAGGGAGTGTTTGTACTTACAGCAGTAATTACAGCTGCTGCTCATTCCCTACTCTAGAGAAATTAAGCTGCTCCTGATTTGAGCAGTAGTTTCACAGTACAAAGTGCTATGTCTCAGTGCCTGTTGACTTTTATTTTTCTTCCTTCCCTCCTGCAGCACCTCCCTCCTTTGTGCTGTGTCAGCGCAAGTCTTTGTTCATGTTAGGTGAATTGGGAATTAGGGAATTAATCTGACTTGAAAAAAAACACAACAAACCCGATTACTTCTATGCCTAAAACCCCTCTGATGTGAGAAATGAGGACTGAGTGTACAGAATGAAATTACTGCAGGATCCCCTTTGGTGCTGGAAAAAACTTGGGCTTCTTATGTGTGCCTAACAGACAGCCTTGTTCTGTGCTCACAGATATAATGGAGTCATTGAATAAACAGTGTGAAAAAGCATGACTATCCATCAATTCCATCCTTTCTACTAAGCAAACTGTCACTAAACATTAATAAAATCTCATTGTTACTCAGCTTTAAATCTTCAACATCAGCAGTGCTATGACATAACTAAGTACAAATCTTACTCGGAAAAAAGCATTACCTTTTAGATTTTCCCCTAAAGAAGAAATATCTCACTGTTGCATTCAGAAATTGCACTGTTGCTAAACAGAAACACTATTATTTCAGTAAACAGTTTATAAACATTAAAAGAAACTGAGTGAGATTTATGGGATTTAAACCTTCGTTTCATTATTTTTTAAGTCTTTAGCTCCTGCGTGCTACTTCAAACATCCCTCTTGAATACACTTTCCTGCAGTTTTGTGTCTTGAAAGACTGAAAAAAAAATTCTTTCTTACCTGAACTGGATTTTCTCAGAAAATCAGCAAGAAGACCTGATGTCAATTACAGGTTTAAGCAGCTGTACAAACATCACTGAATGTGCAAAAATGCATCTTCAATGAATACTTTTTACTTGAACTATCGTTTCTCTCATGAATATTTCAGTTATAAAGCTTTTTTTAAATTGACTTTAATTAAGAGGCCTGCTAAGAAAAAATTGGTTATAACTTAATTTCCCTTTGACTGGCCTTATCATGCATTGCATTCAGCAGAAATTATTTCTTTTCTTGACAAAGTATGATGTTTTCTGGTGCCAGTTAGAGCCAATACATAAACAAATGCTTATGGGCTGAAAGGTTAATGCATCATACATTGTTCCTTTGCAGTGACAAGCAAAATTTGCAACTGGCTTCTTTATATTTACAACAAAATATTTATCTTTTCCACAGACAGGAATACCCACAAATGTTTGATTTTATTGACAGATTAACAACTCATTTTTAAAATGTGTGATCCTTGTATATCATCTCTTATTTTTCACTTCATCATATTACTTTAATATTTTACTCTTTATGGGGATGGGATAAGAGAAGTCAATTGTAATTTGATTGAATAAATGTCATGCAAGAAGTTTCAAAGAATAACAATCTTTCAAAGAAATGCTCTAGCAGGGGTTTAGTGTATTATGACTTTTGAGAACTATTTGGTAGCTGTTTTTGGATGCACAGGAGTATCTCTGTAGAAGTAAAAATGACAAATTCACTGACCTCTATGCTCTAAAGATGAAAGCTTGAAAATCATGATAAAAAGGAATGTTTAGTGGCAAAGAACAGGAAAGGAAGGAAAGTTTCACTTTTCTGAGAAGATGAAATTCAGAGGCGGATAAGATCTGAATGTTATGAAAGGTGTAAAATCACTGGGGATATGGGAGAATGAAGTATATTTTAGTAGCTGCCAAACCTGTGGTATAGCTAGATCAGTGTATAAACTAAATTGAAACAATGCCACAGCGATGCCCTGTCAAAATTTCACCATCAAGCAAAAATGCTGCACTAAATGAGGCAAAAATGAAGCAGATTAGAAGCTTTCAACAGCTTCTGAGTCAGCTGGTGGCATTACCAGGATGGAAGTTTGCACAGTGTCTAGCCAGCCATTCATATCAGTCATTGCTTTGTGGAGATATTCTTACTTTTTTGCTCATATTATAACTTCAAAGAGAAAGCTGCACTTTCAGCCAATGAGAAAAGAATGTAGAAAATTAATAGAGGACTTCTGCATGGTTCAGCAAGATGATTACAAACTGGATTTTTTGTCTCTAATTTTCCAAGTGTGGAAAAAAATCTTGGATAGAATGATTACAGTCGAGAGAAACCAATTAAACAGATTTGTGTCCCATGGAATGTCTCAAGTGTATTAATCTCTATGTAAATTCTGTTTTCAAGTACTCAGAAAAAGCCTCTTTATAGTCATTCCTCCCTAAAAAATGGTAAATAAAAAGTGGAGGCTGTTGGTAGATTCATGCTTGAGGTATTTTTCAGCATTCAGACATAATCAAATACTTTAAGAAAAAGAAGATAGTCTATGAAAATGTAAAATGAAGTGCTAACCCAACTTTTTCTCCTGCTGCTGAGTCTTTTGTCTGGTGTGTTGTCTGTGGCTGTAGTGTTCTTAAAACAAACCAAGGATATTATTCATTCAGAACCTGTAGTATTAAGGCTGTCAAGTCAAGCACTCAGAAGATAAGAAGTGCCAGTTTAGGTTCCCATCTGCATGTTATTTTGTCCCTGCCTAGCTGTTTATGTTGTTAGCTATTTTTTGACAAATGTACAAATTCCATTTCTTGTTACACTATTTTGGCATATTTAAACATATCTAGCTTTTTAACTTTGACTAACCAGCCAAATGATTTAAAAGTCCTTATTTCTGTAAAAATATGCCTGATGCACTGGCAGGATATTTGTAATAACATGTCCTGGAATCACTTTCACAACTGTATCAGGTCTTCTATTGCTGAGCAAGTTGCCATTGCAGGTCTGTCTTCACTAACATAGTCCCTTCTAGGCTACCTGAGCTTCCTCCTCCATCCAGGTCCTACCTATCATTTATGCTTGTTTTATCCAAGGTGTATTAACCACACTCATAGTGCAATCTTTCTGTAATGCAGGATCTTTTCAGGCTGCTCTGTACTTCATGCAGTAGCAAAGGGTGTTTGAGAAAGGGCTGGAGTTTAGGGGTTTTATGTGTGGTGGAGATGGTGCTGACTGCCCTGTACCCTGTGATGCTGACAGATGTGCCAATGAAAGGAGCAGGTTAGGCTGAGAGAAGAATGTAAACGTCACCATTTCTGCAAGTGTGACAGAACTGCAGGGCAGGGCAATCTGGATGGCAGCAAGGACAGAGCAAAAGACTTCAGGTTTTATGGGTCACTAAACTATCAGGGAAGTGGGGAGTGTAACAACATCACACTCTCCCAGCAAATGACTTCATCTTTTAGGTTCTTCTTATGCTGAAGTCTGTTGGCAAAATATAGCTCTTCTCCACTTAAAATTTTCTCTTACAGTGACATACACAGTTCGTGAACTTTTATGTTGTTATCTGAACAAAGAAATAGATACAGAGAATTATCAAGTTTAAACTGAGTTGTCAAGGTGAACCGACTATACCTGCAGGATGTTTCTGAGTTGGTATTTCTGACCATTAACCTGAGAAATTTGAGTCCTTGACTCTGGCTGACACAGAGCATAGGGTAACTTTAGGGCTGACCCTAGTTATTGGTGCAAATGCAACCTATGCTCAAAAAGCTGGATAACGTTTTCTGTGGTTCTTACATTGTCTTACACTGAACCTCAAACTCAAAATAGGTATGCACTTAAATTTCAGTGAAGGAAATAGGCAAAAATGTGTCATGTCACTACAGAGCTATTGGTTTGAGCTCAGTAAACTGCAAGGTCTGTGAAGTTCCTTGGAGAAAAGAGTAACTGAAAGTACTTCAGGACAACAGAAAATAAGAACTGCTTAGAAACTACTTACAGAAATAGCTGAAATGAAACACACAGCTCCCCAAAAGTTCAGTAAGTCCCCTTATCTTTGAATAATTTTAGAGAAATAAATCTACCACAGTGTTACCCAGGCAATTAGTAGTTAAACTACTCAAAAAGAGAATTGTACAAGAATTAAAAGGAAGTGAGGGATCAGCTAAAGCAGAGACGATAATGCATTTTGTTAAAGGGGAAATATTAATGAAATTCCTCCAAGATCAGTCTTGCAACTGATGTAATGTAAAATTTTCATTAATAATCTCAACACAAATTTGAACTTGAGTACAGAGAAAATTCTCAAATGACTTATCTATGGAGCATGGGTGAGTTTTACTCTGGGATAGTCATAAGTGCCTAAACCAGTAGGTTAAAGGAGTGGAGAGAAAACGTCATCTCCTGAGGCTAGCTCCTGGGTTAGCTTCCTGCTCTGAATTGCTCTTTTAAGCACAGAGAGGGAGTCAGGATGCAGCAGGAGGCCTCTCAGCTCGCTGTGGGGAGTAATGACATTGTTTATTACACACGGTTGATAACCCCACATTCAGGCCTGTTCTAGTTCTTGTTCACAATGTTAAAACAGGGCTTGAACATTGTGAAACCTGCAAGCCCCCTCTGGAGACTCTACTTGAGTCCATAGATAATTTAAATGTACATGAAAGGATTTGCCTAAAGCCAGTGTATTTCAAGTACTCTACTTCCAGGTCTTTGAATGATGCTTTTAGAGTAAGTTTCCCTTTGTTGCCACGAAATACATTTGTAGGACCGTATCTAATGCTCAGTGTCACCAATACTCACCTGCTGCTTGACAGGGTGCTATGTACCTGCTTAAGCACTAACCCTTTTCCTGACAAATTAACCAAATTAAAGAGATACTGCTCTCAGCTTTTCAACTTTGATGCTCCTTTTTCAAAACTTACACTGTTTAAAAAAAGCCCAAACCAACTGCCCTCCCCCAACAGTTTAAAATCTTGTTGAAAATCAATAATAAAATACTTGCAGCCATACAAAAGACACTGAGGATTAATAAAAACTAGCTGCAATTCTTTTGTCTCTTACTGCATTTGTTTGTAGCTACCTCTCCAGCTCCTGGCTGCTCCCTGTGCCACTGCCCACACCCCTCCAGGGCTGAGCGTGTGGGACAGGGGTCAGTGTGGGGACGATTGGTGACATTTTGTTTTCTTTCTGCCTGGGTCATTTCTGTGGTTTGGTTTACAGTTTGTGGCCACATGTGGCAGTACAATCTGCCACTCAGTTTAAGAAAGGCGGCAGAATGTACCGAATTTTCTCTGCTTTCTGAAGTTTAGCACACGTTGTAACAGTTGCACTAGTCTTTCCTTATTCCTGTTTCTCTGTGGCCAGACTCGACCATTCTCATTGATATGTACCACTGACATCATTGATCAACTATGACGCAGCTCCCCACGGCCACTCACACACTGGCCCACCCGGCTAGCTCCCAGGGTGAGACCATGTCACGAGTGGGCTGTCTCCCGAATCCGGGGACTCTGGAGTACAGCTAAGGCAGATGCCTTCCTGCACGGGTTGCTGCATGTCCGAGGAGAGGTGAAGGATGAGAGGGAGTCCTTTTGTAGGTCCAGGAAAGGGTTTATTAGGGAGCAGGAACTGGAGATAACAACAGGTAGGGAGGGACACCACAAAACGCGGAGAAAACAGGGTGACAGTAACTTAAATAAGGGACCTCCCCCATGGGAGTGTACATCCAGATAACCAATCAACACAGTTCAGGGGTGTAACACAAGGCGGGACACATTAACTTAACCATCAACGGGAGAAAACACAGGCGGGGACTGTGTAACAGTAACAAATGGAGGACCGGGAAAGGGATAACTGACATAGAAACTGCTGGAACTTTGGGAGGGGCCAGGGAGGATTGACAACCGCAGGGGAGTGGATAAGGGTAACTGACAGGGAGCAGTCTGGAAACGTGGGAGGGGACAGGACTGATTGGTAGGGGGAAGGCAGGGAATGGGGCAATCACAACTGGGACAAATATGGGGTTATAACAGTGGGACACACCATTTAATACAGGGAAAAAACAAAGGTAAAATAACACAATGCAACACGACTATTGTAAAACACCTTGATCAAATATTGTAACATATTGTAAATTTCTCTCTCTTAAGGTAGTTGAGCTACCAGTGCAGGTTGGAGGACAAAATGCTGGTTTGGCTGTTCTATAAATGGTTCCATGCTAGGTACGTAGAGCAAGCACCACTGTAGATGGAGGCCTGATCACGTTTTCTAAAAGGAAGTGGAGAAAGATACCAGACTCAGTAGGAAATACCTATCTTTCAGCATGAGACTAAATTAGTTTCTTTAGATTGTACAGCAGGGACTGGGAGAGAGTGAATATTCTTTGTAAATAGTCCATGTTTTAGGCAACATAGAATGAGAGGTGCTGTTTATTTTTAAAATAAGGAAAAAAAAAGAAAAAAGATGCTGTAGGGCCTAAGAGAGATGCACTGTAAAGCAGTGAAGTGTGGAAGAGAATTCCACAAAAATATTTGAGGTAAGAAATGTAATGAATTCTAATCTGAAGATTGATTGGTTTATGAAAAGCATGATTTTGTGGCTGTTATGATACACATTGTTTTCTTGCCTATGTTAGAAAGTGCTCTAACTCACTGACTTGGGTTTAGGCATATTCTAGTTTCCTAAATTATTATTATTTATTATGGACAAAAACATTTGCTACATTAGATGATAACCAGTTAAAAAAAGAAAAAGAACTTGCACTTTCATTTGACTGCTTAATTTTGGAGTTTGACCCTGATCCTGAAAGAATTTGTATGAACTAACAGAAATGCAAGCAGCTATAATTATTGCAATGGGAACAAACTCAGCATATTGTGAAGTACATATGGGTTACAAGGAAATGTGCTATCTCCACCTATATTGAAATAAGATCTCATAAGACTGTGTGCTGTTAGCTGATAGAATACTATCTGGCTATTCATTTTACAGAATAACATTCCCAGCAGCTGTCACCATATTAGGGTCTTGAGCTATTCAGTCTGAGCAGAGTGTAGCGATTTGGCATGAATCACAAATGAGCAGCAGTCGTTGATGTGCTGTGTGGAATAGGAATGGCAGAGTACTTTGAGGGTTAACCCTGAAATGCAGCAGATAATTTGAGAAGGATTTTTTAAAAAAATATTTGAACCAGAGACTTATTCAAAACAATAGATTCTGAAATAGGAATTGCATAGATAAATTATGCATTCTAGTTGAAAGATCTCACATCATATAGGAATGTTTTGTCTCTTAGAAGACTGTGCTGAAAGGGAGACATCAGAAAATGGAGCAGTCAGAAAAATCCATATTTTCACATCTAGTTTAGTTTTCCTGCAACCCTGCCCTAATTATTTAAAACCAGACTAGAATGAGACTGTCTGCCAGTCCCTCTATTTACACCACCTTTAGGTTTTCTGTGGAGACAGTGCAAAAAGTTGCCACAATGTTCTGTACTTAGATGCTTGTTTTAGGATAGGTACTTAACCACCAAATTTATTTTGAAGCGAGCTATTGTAAAATCAGACAAATAAAACCACTTGAAAAATCTGGAAAAGACTGATTCTTAAGGTGAAATGGTCCCAAATCCATCATCATGTTGCTGCCAGTAAGCTACTGTTAGAACATGCTTTGGCATATGCCTTTCTGAATTTGCAGATGTTGCTGATGCTTCAGAGGTTTTGGAGAGTAGAATGCATAAGTAGCAGTTATTGCTACGGCCATTAACTTCTGGGTTTGAAAAATCTTTTACATTATGATTGAGAACTTTCTTCCAGATGACAGCCAGAGGCAGCAAAAGACAGATAGAATCTTTAGCAAGATAGGACCCACATGTAATTGTATGAAAAATTATAATGGCAAAGTTGGACTGTAGATCTCTAACGCAGTGTACTGAAATAAAATTCATTTCCATACAGTACGTGCAGGACTACTGCTGTTTGTAGTAACCGTCTTTGCAAAGCACAATATACTATGCCTGCATCAGGAGGCACACTCTTTTTCTGCACGAATTTTTATTTTAAAATTTTTTTCCTCATAACTTAATCTGGTTTTGAGATATAAACATAGTTTGCAGAGGAGAATAATATGAATTTAATACAGCTTCAATTAACAGTTCAGTAAGAACTACATCAGGTCCTTGGCATATTTCTGGACAAGTCCTGACACCAGAACTTACATAAAGATAATTTAAGATACATTATTTTTGCATCATTATATTTTTGAGCCATAATTTTAAATTCTGAAATAAATCCATTGCAATTTTGCCACGAAGAGTAAATGGGAAAAAGAGTAACTCTTTTTGAATGGCAGGCTCTTGTAACCCAGAACGGGAACAGCATAGCTAGTGTTACTAACTATCAATCAGCCTGAGCTGATTGAGGGAAGACATTTTGTTCAACTAGCCTTGCTGATTAAAGGCACATTTTCAGTCCACCCTCTAGATGCAAGCTGAAGCAGATGAGAGAGAGAATCATCAGAGAATGATAAAATAGTTTGGGTTGAAAATGACTTTAAAAGCCATCAGGTTTCAACCCACCTGCCATTGGCAGGGAGATTTGCAACAAGACCAGGTTGCTCTAAGCCCTATCCAGACCAGCCTTGAATACCTTGAGGGATGGAGCATCCACAACCTCTTTGGGCAATCAGTTCCATTGCCTCACCACTCCCACAGTGAAGAATCTCTTCCTAATATTTAATCTAAATCTACTCATTTTCAGTTTAAAGGCATCACCCCTTCTCTTATAACTATGTGCAATTTTGTTATATGGCATAATAACTCTGAAAGGGTTGAAAGTCCCTCTCTGGGTTTCTTGTAGGTCCCCTTTATGGGTCTGAATCCTCACAATGAAGTGAAATTCCTCGTTCCTCTTATTGGGAGATGCTAAAGCAGAAAGGGACTATGTAATTCCTTGCACCAATTCATTAGCAAAGAATGTAGGATGCATTACATTCACTTAGCACCTACTACTAGTAAGTAAAACTGAGCAAGTCCTGTCAAGTCTCACTAATTGCTATAGAGTCTAGATCCTTCTATTATTTCTTAAGACTTTAGGTGTTGTTTCTCTTTTGGATGCTGCTGTATCTGTATCATCTCTGGTTTTCTGTTCCTCTCTTTGAACCCCTTAAACTCTATCTCCTATTTCCTTTCTCTATCAGGGGCTGGCAAGCTCTTCAGACAAGTGGTGGTCCTTATCTTTCAGATCTTGAAATTCTTGTCTGTCATCACCTGTTTCTTCTTCCTTTGTGCCTGCATATGCTTTTAAATTGCCTAACTCTTATCAGTATCATGATTAGATTAGATTAGATTAGATTAGATTAATTAGATTAGATTGCTCCCAAATTACTTTTTTTTTGTGGCAGCATCTGTTTGTTGTTGTTATTTCTTCTCTACCCAGGTTATCTTTGTACACACACTAGCTCTGAAATTAACTTTTACATAAAGCCTGCCTCAGCCTTCTGGAAATGTCCGAATCTCTTTCATGAACAGAGATTTGACTGTGGCCTCATCCTTAGGACTTTCCCCAAAAGAAAGGAGAATATCCACACTTTTCCTCAGGTACCAGAAGATATCTTTTTCTCTGATATGATGCAAGAGGAACTGTTTGCTTGACAGATTTCATGAGTCTGACAAGCCAAAAGGTGTGTATCCTTTAAGTAATACACCTTAACTAGTAAGGTCAAATAGGTATCTGTCGTTATAAATTACTTTCCTGATATTTTCTGATGAGCAAAGCAAAAAATGATGTGTATCATAAATAGATAAATAAGTGCTCAAGATTTGAAACAACCACAGTTAGTAAAAAGGTATGGTATGGTGTAAAGTGGTATGATGAAATGGCCTTCCAATGCAAATTTGAAAAAATTTGGCCTGAAAGCTAGTCTGTGGACTAACTGTTACACGGGAATGATAGATGGTAGTCATAACCCATCCTTGCCCTTCCCACAAACATTACTTCTGACTCCATTAATGATATTAGACCCTTTTCTTTCCAGAATGTAGAATTGGATTATACACCTTTATTGCTTCCTGCTGTGTCTTTTCTTATGAATGGACATAATGTAGACCTTTATTATTTTTATAATAAGAAGACAATTTATTATTCTCTATTCAAATTTATAGAAAGACCCAAAGAAACTATCTCTTTGTTGTAACTGTAATATAATTAGAAACAATGCAGAAAGATTTAGATGGTAGGTCGGCTGACAAGTGTACGATAATAAATCAAAAATGCAAACGAAAAATCAATGTATGCACAAAAAGGAAAGATGTCTGGCCAAGACAGATTTCTGGCCAAGAAATAGAAAAAGTTTTGGAGTTATTGTGTGAAAAATATGTCAGTTCGTCAGTATACTGCAGTTGTAGTGCTGAAGAAAAACATGTTTCTTGAATTGTACTGTTAGGAGTATAAAATCAGTGATGGATATTCTATCCAAAATTGTCACTACACTTCACCTTAGATACTAGTATAATGCAATATATGCCATTAACTTTTCAGAGTTTAAAATGGTAAAAAAAGAAAAATCCCTTAGATTGTAACGATCTTAACAGAAGAAAAGTTTAAATTAGACTTTATTAGAATTGAAAAATGAAAAAGATTCACTGGAATTTACTGAAATTTCATAATTGTGTCATATAAGACTCAGTGTCATTACTGAAACATAATTATACAAAAAATACCACAGTACATAATTTGCTAAACCAGTGGAAGCAAGCACAAAGTAACAAAAATAGGTTCAGACACATGATAGGTAGCATAATGTTATATACTAAGGATAGCTGCTGAAAAAAACAGAAATAATGAGAGTACAGAGCACAGTCTGTGGTAGGAAAGACAGCTTATATTGTGCTCCTACATTACCCTTTACTGGGGAGCAGCAATCAGCTGGGAGGCTGGTCTGTAAAATGAATGATGTGAGATAAAGATTTTTTTTCTCCTAGAGCCTTTTTTTACTGATCCAATGGAGGTGAAAATTTGCACATGAGGAAAGGCAGTGAGAAGCAGTGAACAGGACAGGAGAGCTGGTCTACAAGTTTCAGAAAGAAGGAGATAGGTTTCTGCACTGGTAAGGCAGAAGGGGTTAAAATAAAAAGGAAAATAAAAGTTGACAATGATTGTGAACTTTAGAAAGCATTTATTTAGTAATTATTTGGCTATAAGTAGCAATTTTAAATTATTTCTCTGATAACACTGATTTTATGTGTGTTTCATCATCATAGTAATTGCATTTAAAAGCAATACATTTTTTTATCATGTTGATGTGACCTTGATATGGGAATTTTGCCCACAAGGGGGAAAAAATATTGCTTACATTTGCATAGGAGGTCTGAGTCGAGGCAGAAAGTGGTAAACAGCCCCATCTCACCACTGAGCAGGCTGTGCAGATTGCTCATAGTGAATCCATCTCTAGAACAGATTTTCGTTCATGTTTATTTGAGTTTTAAACTTTATGCTCCTGAAAGCAGGTCTGAATAAGAGAAGTAGTGGAAATGCTCACAAAGACTGGGTTTATGCAAATAGTGTCTACAGGTTGAAACCAGGAAACTTAATACACAGTGCCAGAAAGCCAAGTCATTTTTTACTCCAGACTGCATACAGGATAATAAAGTGTGTCAGGGATCATATAAAGGAATTCTATACTCACATAAAAAGACATCCCCTTGGAGGAATAATTCTGGCTTCTAGCTAAAGTAATTTTTAAGAAAATTTTACAACCTTTTTGATTTTTGTTTATTCCTCCAACCTCACTAAAATTTCATTTTTCCAGGGGAAAGGGGTTGGGAGAAACTGAAAGTCCAATCAACTAGCCAAACACCATGCAGAAGAAAATACTTTATAGTGATGAGAAATCTTTCTCTGTAAAAAGATCAAGGAGCAGCTTGATGACCTACTGAAGAAAAAAAATTAACTTTTACCTTGAAACTCAGATTAGTATAATCTGGGTATAATTTTTTTTTTTTAAGAAACCTTGACATTTAAAAAAAACATTAAAATGTCTGGAAGGTTTAAAATTGACATATGTGCAAGAAGTAAGAAACACAAGAACATCAGGAGCAGTTTCAGCAATGATGAAGCTAAAAATTGGTGAAGGGCAACATTTCAATTCTCCACACAAATCAATATGCTCATATTTCTAACTGTATAATTATAAAATACATTATGTTCTAAAGTGAACATTTACTGAAATTGATGAGAGAATTACCAAAGTAGTTTGACTCTCTTAAAAGTGTGTTGGTGATGATCATTACAGGGATTTTGCTGGCAGGCATTCCTTATTACCAGAACTGTAAGACTGCACTTTCTAGAAAGCCATCAAAAGAGGTTTTATATCTTCAGCTTTGAAAGAGAATATGAGTACCGGTACTATGCAAGTAGCAGAGCTGTTTGACAAGTGTGATGCCAAATTAAGGTCTGCACAGTTCCAAAAATTTTAGCTACACTAAAATATTCCATGCTTCACTTTTAGTATACAGCCTTTATAAGGAATTTTTGTTAAAGTTGGGTACATTGTTTTTAGTAAGTTTCCTTAACAGACTGCTAATTTTAATAGATGTGCTGGCTTTGTGTGGCAAGGTTTTGGTTGTGGGGAAGCACCAAGAGTGGCCGCTGTGAAAAGCTGCCAGAAGCTTTCCCCATGTCCAAGAGAGCCAATTCCAGCTGGCTACAGGACTGACACACTGCCGGCCAAGACCAAGCCCATCACTATGTTGGTAGTGCCTCTGGGATAAGAGGTTTAAGAACAAGAAATAACTCCTGCACAACAGCAATGGGAAGACAGGAGTGAGAGTGTGTGAGGGCAGCAGCTCTGCAGACACCCAGGCCAGTGAAGAAGGAGAGGGAGGAGATGCACCAGGCACCAGAACAGAGATTCCCCTGCAGCCTGTGGTGCAGACCATGGTGAGGCAGCTGTAGCCTTGCCGCCCAGGGAGGAACACAGTGAGCAGAGATCCACCTGCAGCCCATGGAAGACTTCATGGTGGAGCAGGGGGATGCCCCAAGGCTTCTGTGACCCTGTGGGAAGCTTGTGCTGTTGCCCCATGGAGAGAGGAGCCCACGATGGAGCAGGTGTGCTGTCAGGATTTCTGACCCTGTGGGGTCCCATGTCAGAGCAGTCTGTTCCTGAAAGGCTGCACCCTGTAGAAAGGACTCATGCTGGAGAAGTTCATGAAGATCTGCAGCCTGTGGAAAGAACTCACATTGCAGAGGTTCATGGAAGATTGTTTCCTGTGGGAGGGATCCCACGCTGAGACAGCACAAGAGTGTGAGGAGTGCTCCCCATGAGGAGGAAGGAGCAGCACAGGCCACACGAGATGAACGGACCACCCCATTCCTTGACTGCCTGTGCTGCAGTGAGGAGGAGTTACAGAATTTGGGAGTGAAGCTGAGCCTGGGAAGAAGGGATCGGTGTGGGGAAGATGCTCCAAAATCTGTCTGTAGCAATGACAGGAATTACTGAGCTATTTCTGTTTCCTAATCTTGACCTACGTTTTATTTTCTCTCCCCTGTCCAGTTGAGGAGGGCAGTGATAGAGCAGTCTTGGTGAGTATCTGGCATCTATCCGGGGTCAATCTTCCACAGCAGACAATGGGACACTGAAATCTTCAAAGACCTACTTCACACCTAAACTTTGTCTCCTGGTCTTTTAATTTTTTTTTTTTTTAAATTTTTAAAAGAATTATTTTAGAGGGAGCAAAAACAGACTGACTTTAGTGTTCCAAATTACTAATGTTACAAGTAAGACTTTTTTTATTTTTTTTTTAAATCAAAGAAATTAACTTCAGAACTATATGTTTTCCTTCAGAGAGCATTTGAATGTAAAACTAGTGTGAAAATTTTTTCTCCTAAGTTATATTTTTGATAAAGCCAATGAGTTAAAGGAATCCCAAGTCTTGTAGGTGAGAGCACAGACACAGTCTGTTGCATTCATCTGGGTTTCTGAGATCAGAAATAATGAGACACTCCAGCCAGTGATTCCTCCCACTCTGTGAAAACTCAGAAGTAGTTTTCTGTCACGTTTTATACTGCTTCAGGAAGGAACTCCTTGAAGAAACCTGGGGATGAAGAAGAGCATCCAGCCGTTTTAAGGTTAGCAGAAAGACATAAAAAAGGGCAGCTACCCTAATCGTCTCTGAAGCAGCCAAGCAGAAAAGTTTTAACATACAGGCCCCCTTTTCTCTCTCTCTCTCCTCTCGGAAAGCAGGACAAGTGGGAGTAAAACAGCCTGAAGGAAGAGATACGTTGGTGGAATGTATAAAGTTGCTGGGCCTGGGTGTGGAGGGGGCCAAAGGACTATATGAAGTGCCCTAGTAAGTTCTGGGAAGTGTTAGACCTACAGGTATTAACTCTAATAAAATTAAGGTATATGTGTGGTTTCTCTCCTATTTGAATGCAACTGTTGTTTAAAATGTTAGCTTTAAGGAATATTTAGATAAACTTACTCTTAGAGTTTTTTTAAGCCACCCTTATAATACTGATGTTAAAAATTCTCCTTGCTCTGTGAACATCCAAGGTTGGGAGAATAGTAATGAATGGACTAGCAAAATAAAGACCCCTTAAATATCTGCATCCTAGTTTCTCCCTATGTTCTTTCAAGAGGATTTTGAGGCTTGGTAATGACAGTCATGCCTAGGAAGATTGTTAAATTCTGTTAGTGAAAATGGCTGCATGTCACATAGTTATATCTGTGTTTATCTACATTTTCTCCTTTTCCCCACTGAAAAGTCTTATATAGATAGAATTTGAAAACTGAGAGCACATATCCTGGGATATCTAAGCAAGTTGAGGCTATTCAGGGAAATTTTTATCTATGCCTGAGATTATATGGACAAATCAGCAGAAAAAGCCTATGTGCAGTGACTTAGCTGCACCTTGGACAAATCAAACTCACTAAATACATACTGCATATTTCAGTCTTTGAGTTCCTGCAAAAAGAGTGAGAACTCTGATTTTCCCATCTGCACAGATGCATTGAAATAGATGTAATGTCCTGATTTTATTTTACTTTTTGCTTTTGACGAAATATTTCAGTCATATTCTTCTTTCTCCATTGCCTGAGAAGAAACATGGGAGGAAGAGGAAGGAGGCAGCAAAGTCAGGAAGACTTGGGAGACTAGGTTTTATTCTTAGCCACTCTATACAGTGGATTGAAATATATCTCTTTCTACAGCATTTTGAAATCCTAGGGCTAAAAATCTTACTGTAATGAGGCTTTGTAATTATAATTATTGTTAATATTTAAACTTTTTTCACTATTTTATGATTCTGATTAAGAGAAAACTAAGGAAAAGGCTGTATTGGAGTGACTCCAAAGAATTTCTTTTCAGGGTGTTTCAAGTTTGTCACTTCTTTAGTGTAAATTGTGTTATTTTCATTCAGACTGCAATCAACTATCCAACTTCAGAAAAGCAAATTCAGTTAAACATCTGTTCAACTCTTTATTAACAATAATACATGGCTTACTTTGTGTCGTTCCAAATAATTTCCCTTCTTTTTGTTTCCTGTATTTTTTACTCTATGGAGGTGCTATACAGGTCAGAAGATAAGAATTTTCAGTCTCTTACAGAATATATTTAGAGGCTTGCAGTACTCTACAGAAATGCACTTGGTATTCGAGAGGGTTTTTTTTCCCCCTTAATAGGTTGTGAGCTGAAAAGGACACTCCATTTTACTTAAATAGTCTAGCTGACAAATTATGCTCTTTAATTCTACTTAGGAAAGTGTCTCTTACATTAACTAAACATCACCCCCCTCCTCGGCCCTACTTGACATTTAAATCTTAAGCAACTGCAACCTGCTTCCAACAAGTTCTCCTTCGATATAAATTAAAATGACGCGGCACTGAACAAAATCATCCAGTATCAAACAGTGCACTCCTCTGGGATTTCTTTAATACTGTTCATGTATAAATAGATGAATTCAATTAAAAATAACCTAAGGCACTATGCAAACTTGCAATATCAGCAGAATGCAATGTAACTTGTCAGAGACCTCACCTCATGAGCTGTATATGTATACACACACATACACATATATATAGGCACACATATATAGGCCTAGAATGTTCCTAAACAAAGAACATCTTCTGCTCTCGTGATTTGAGATGGTTTTATTTTAAATGGAGTTCTCTCTTGCTTTATTTGTCTTGTTAGATTTACTATAATGAGCTTCCTCAACAGCAGCATCCTGGAATTTTAAGATCTGTAGGATGCAGTTACAGTACCTTGCAAAGTAAATGGTGTGAATTAAACTCCACAGATTTTACCCAAGCTCATCTCCACAAACTCAGTTTTACCATCTACGAATCTTAAGAGTGGAATTTGGTACTTAAAACTACCACTGAATGAATGAATGAATGATGTCTGCAGGTTCTCTGTGACTTTCCATCTTACTTAAAGTCAAGACTTATCCCATTTGAGCTCCTCTAGATTTATTTTTTTTAAGGTAAACAGGAATAGATAGATCGATTTCATCACAACCATGTCAAGAGAAAATGGAATAATCTTCTGAAACAGGTTGGAACATGATTATGATTAGATTCTTTGGGCTCACTTGAAATCATCTGTGCACCTTCAGAAGATAATGTATGGCAAAGATGACTTTTTTTTCTTAATACACAGCTATGTGTTAAATTTAAATTAAACATCTGTTGAACTCTGCTTTTTGATTATTTTCACATACAGTTTGAATGTCCTATTTTTAAAATAGCTTGGTAATATTAATTAAACCATTAATTGTGCTTATATAACATAACATCTGAAACTATTCACTTGTACATTGAAAATGTGCTTATGGGGACAGCAGATCATTCATTGACTGTAGTGCTTGCATATCCTCCCTATTCCACTATCAGTGGTTATCATTTAGTGCTTCAGGTGGGAAGAGCACAGTGTCAGTGATTTTACATACATGTGATTGAAATACTGAAAAGTTAGACCTCAAATATATTTACTTCCTGTTGTCCTGGAATTTAAAAAACTGGGCTATGTTTTTTTTCTGGTGATGAAAATTAATAAATGGCAAATGCACCTATGCAGACTCCTCCTTCCATGTAATCTTTTCTTTTTAATACCAGTTACAGCTTTTCCTTTAGGTTAAGCATTTCTTTGCTTTTTTGAGTAAACACAAAATTTTTTGGAAATGGATTGATAGACTTATTGACATGTTATTATAAATACAGAAGTATTTGTTTATGTAAAATATAGTTGAGGGTGTTTTAAATCACAGCCTATCCTTTAATGTTCTAAGCAGCTGTACTTCCAACAGATGTGTTGAGTATACTTATTCTAAGAAGTAGTTTAAACAACCAATCTGACTTCTTGGATCTGATGTGCATTACATGCATAGGAACAAGTCAAGGTCCTGCAAGAGATTAAAGTTTAAAATATTTTTCATAGACCAGAAATTAATCATAGAATCACAGAATCATAGAATGGTTTGGGTTGAAAGGGACCTTAAAGATTATCTGGCTCCAGCCACCCTGCCATAGGCAGGGACCGCTTCCACTACATCAGGTTGCTAAAAGCCTCATCCAACCTGGTCTTCAAAACTTCCAGGGCCAACCACAATTTCTCTGGGAAACCTATTTCAGTTCCTCACTACCCTAATGGAACATTAAAAATTACTCTAATATTAATTTTCAATAAAATTGATCCTAAAAACCTACAAAAACATACCTGCACAAGAACATAAACTATTAATCTAATAGTTTAATTTTTTTTCCTGCGAGAATACTCTATTTGTAAAGATGTTGTTAAGTCCTAAAACAGTATTAGAGAACCACCAAGGTTGCTTTCTGCTATGGTATACACAGTTTGAGAGTTACAGGATTAATTCAGGGAAGTACTCAAACATGTGCTTAACTTTGAACACTGCTTAAATCTCATCAACTTTAATGAAATTTAATTGCATATGGGAGCACTCTCAAAGAATAAGATAATTCCTGTAAATATTTTTTTTTCAGAAGGCTTGCTATTGAAAAAAGCTTTAACTGTAAGATTCCAGCTGTAGTAATGTTTCTGCCTAGTAAATGGTTTTACTAGTTTTAAAGTAATTTTATCTGGCTTGCTTTAGGAGTAACAGAAGTAGAGAGTGTTTATTTGGTTCTTTAATGCAGATGAATGGAAAGAAGCAGTAAATATGAAGCACAGCTGGTTACTTTTATTCTTGGTACAACCCTGTTGGCTTCTGTGTGATGTTGCTAGGGATGAATTTGGTCTGCTGTGGGAAGACTATTTGTTCTGACTGCATGTGACAGCATAATTTAGTAAAAACATATTAAATATACCATTTAGGCACCACACTTCTAGCATTTTTGAGATCCATAGGAAAGATGTTCAAGCACGTATGATAAATTGCTCCCTGGAATTAATGGTCTGGTTTGATTGTTGTCTACAAGATTAAAAATAAATAGGAAGTTTTTGAATCAGGAATTTCAGAGGAAAACTGTGAGAGTTGATAAGCACACTTAATATACTATCTAGATAGTCCATTAGTTTGATCTGGCATGTCAGTTCTTATGTACCTGAAAATAGCTTTTCAGTACACAAATGCCAAAAAGAATTTCGTCTCAAGCAGAGGTTAGAACAAGTTAATTTTATTTTAAATTATTTTCATTTGTAAACGTTAAAAAATAGAACGATCAATTTTAGCAGAGCGCATACATCTTAAATGCATAAGCCCAATACATTTAAGAAAACACAAATGAATTCAGACTCCTAGCTTTCTGGTGTTGTGGGAATTCAGGTGTTCCCAGAGTCAACCAACAGGTGCTGATGATTTTGAAAAATAATGCAGACTCCAGCTATATTTGAAGTTTAGCTTATTTTATCTACTGTACTTCCATGGCAAAGAACTTGAGTTTTCTCTTTTCAAAAGTGATCATCTTTTGTGACCCAAGGGGCAAGTACTGAACCATTCAAGAATGTAACTCATGGACATGATGCTTTTGTTAAAGATCTATGAAAGTCTCAGTTTTTAAAATTGGAAATATGCTTACTGAATGATGAAATAGCCTTATAAAGAGGAATGTACAAAATTGAGGATCTTTTAAGATGTGCTTGAATAGTCAAGGAATTTGAGAACTGTACTGGTCATGTATTTGCTTCTTGCATGTGAATTTGAGATATATTGCAGAGTTTGTGCAACCGCAAATTGAATTAAGAGTAAATTCAAAATAGACCAAGTATTGCACAAAAGCTAATTTTATTGCATAGCAACATGTACTTTAGATCTAGAGGATCTAAAGATCAGTCTACAAAGGAACCAGATGATAGGTTGATTTTGTTTGACATCTGAATGAAGCTGGAGTACTATGCCTCTCTATCGTTTGTTTCTTACAAATTAGTTTAACTTATTTGAAAGTTAAGATTGAGGAACTTTTTTTTTAAACTATTATTGATTTTTGACAAAACTTTAGTCAGGGCAAGGTGAAAGACGACAGCTATCATAAATTTGTTCTAGGATATTAATATGTAACAAAATGACAGGGTCTCACACTTCCCTTTCCCCATTGAAGAGCCGTGACTTCTGTCATTACGTCTGCAAGTTATGCAAGTTACCTTAGAAGGTAAATGAGCTACTTTATTTTTATTTTTATTTTTTTTTTTTACTTCTCCTCCTGTAAATTCCATCTATACACTTGGATGATTATGACCACCTGTTCTCCCACACCTGTTTCAATTTCTAAACCATATGTTGCAGTTACAGACTAGAACTGCTATATATATGATGTACTTTCTAATAAATATTTCATAGGCTTCCTAGTCTCTGTGATTAAAATTAATTTGAAAGCATTGATTTTCTGAAAATCAGGACTGAAAATGATTTCCCAATATTATCGCTGTTCCTTAGACAAGGAGTTTCACTGGTTGCTGAATCATAAAAAATCCTCATAGAACTATCAGCATATTGCTGTCAGATATTAGCCTTATCTTTTCAAAATCAACTCCCCTGTATTCAATGGTAAGGAAACAGAGGACACAATAACTTGCTGTAACACAAGAATGTTTGCAAACAGCCATTTGAATGGTGATATTTCCTAGACTAAGTGTTCAGACAAGTCTTGCAATCATGTGTTCAAGTAGAAAATTTCTTAAAACTACTTTGTTAGGTAATTTGGATAGGTGTAAACGAAACCTTTTAAAATTCTTTTCAATGAAGGTATAACAATTTGTACATTGAATATACAAAAGTATGTAAGTGCTCCACCTACTGAACAACTTCTGTAAGTTCGTAATCTTTGAAAATATTATATGCTTGGATATGAAGCTATAGTGTACCTTTCATTCTCTTGGCAGTACTGTAAAACCTCATTAAAACTATACTCTGTCTCTTAAACTGGTCCCTGAACAGGAAAACTTCCATACCCATGCAAGATGAATGCTGCTGGTAGATAATAAAACCATTTCTCATTAAATCAGTAGGCTGTGTTTTAGATCCATTCTTTGGACTTTTAATCTCTTCCTACAACAAAATATGGATCCCCTTGCCTCCCCTGGGCATGTATCTTCACCAGCTTGTGCTGAATTGATTTGGAAAGGAAAAGAAACTTGTTTACACAAGCATGTTTTGTGAAGTCATTTGCCATTTTTGGAGGTTGAGATGGTCTTATGAAAGTCCTTTATGCCTTACTGATTTTCATCTACTCTAAAGTGTTTGGAAGAAGTAGAATTGCTTGCAGAATGATTTTTTATGGCATGGACTTTACGCTTCACTTTTACGCTTCATAATGAACTAGGAATGTATATTTATATCACTATGCAGGGGTAGTGAATCATCATGGGTGATGCAGAGCTGAATGTTTAATTAATGTCATGGATAAACCAGAGTAATATTATGCTCTTTGCCTATTGTTGTTGAAAGAGCAGCAGCTGCCAACATAAAAAGTCAATTATGTTTGTAATAGCTTGTAATGGTGAGAAATAAAGTCTGCTGGAGGTGGTATGCATTTCTTCTTTGTTTCTCTACTTTCTTCACTCCTCTTGTGCTTGTCCTTTTCTTCCCTATTTTCGTTTACTACTATATATTCAGTTCACTGATTACTTAGACAGAAGGGAAGTTGTAGTATTAGAAATAAACCACTTCTTGCTTTCTTCTTCTTTTCCCCCTTCCTTTTCTTTGGGTTTCTTATGTCCCATTCATCTTCATAGTCTTTCTGGCTTGTTTTAAATGTGGTTAATAGAAATTGCAGTGTGGGAAAACAAGACTATTGGGAAAAGCTAATGCTTCAACCTATGACTGTTATAGCTTAGAAGCAATGCTACTAAACACAAAGCTCAAGGAACAAACCCTACAAATTTTCAGTGTCTAAAAACTTAATTTTAGCTTAAATTACTCATTGATCTATCAGAAGTTTGGTTTATTATTCATCCAATAATGTTTAAGAGAACTTCATGCTAAAAGTTAAAATTCTTTGTGTTGTGCAACATAGAGTGTCCACAGAGTAAATAGAGAAATATTAATCCTGATTTAGGCCAAGAATTTTGTGCTTAAAAGATGTGCTGTCAATACTGATTTAAACATTATTTTAGAGTGGAAAAAAAAAAAGACTTTGCAGTATTGGTCTGTTGGAAGTTTCAGGATATGAAATGGAGTAACTTTTTGCCGTTTTAGTCTGGTATTGTTTTCTCCTTGCCATAAGAGATGGATGGATTCTAGTTACCTGATGGTACCTCTGGCAGTAGGGATCTAATATTAACTGAAACCACCTTATTATCTTTACCTATCATCTGACAGAGATTTGGATATTTAGGCCACCTCTAGGCACAAAAACTGATTTTAGCCACTCATGCCAGAGTGGAGTGGTTGACTCAAAGTCAAAGATTCCTTTCTGCCCCTTTCTCCTTTTCCATTAAAAAACCTTAATCTGAAAATGCCTAGGTATTTTTTGATTTAATAAAAGCCTTGGAGTTTCTTGTCATTCCACTTTAAATTTAGAGCTTTTTTTGCTCAGAAACATAGGAATATGGCTCAGTTCTCTGAATTGTAATTAGTGAGTTCAGTGCTCACTTTAATGAAGATAAATTAATTGAAAATGACGGAACCAGGGTTATCATCCATTGCTTTTCAATATGAATATTTCATGTTTTATTTTACTGTGTGATTGTCTTTATCTCTAGTGCCACAGACTTGCTAAGGTGTTTTGATACCACTTAGTCTTTCCATATTTCCTCCAAAGTCATGTTCTTATGTTTTCCTCCATATGCATAATTAAAATAACAAAATGCCTTCCTCTAGCTCCTTAGTGACATTTGGTACAATGGAGAAAAAGAGAGCAAGCCTTTTAATTGGTAGTTCCAATTGGTATGGAAACAAGCAATTAGTTTCTGACACATAAGATATGATAAAGAAATTTATTAAAGAAGTTAGGCTGGAGCAAAGTTATGGAATCTGGTTATGGAATGTATAGAAATGAGCTCAGCATCACAATCTTGGTGCCTTGTTGCCATAAAATATGAGGCTACAACCATCCTTGAAATGAAACAGAAAATGTAACTCATCTACATCTACATCTCACCTACATCTAAAGTGTGTTATGTAAATGGGAATGTGATGGAGCAGTGACTAAAAACCCAGACTAAGCACAAAATCTGACTAGCTAAGTACTTAATACTCCAAATATACATGTGCAGATGTGTTTCTATTTGTTCATCCTATGCTTCAGACAGGAAAACTTTATGTATTTGGCTGAACTATGCCACTAGGATTCAATCCATGCTTTAAATCTGCCATAGGAAAAACCTAGTAGGACTCTTATTTGGCCACTATGACTTTTCCTCTTAAGGGCTTGAACTAACATGCACCTGTTCTTATGTATGTGCTCTGTTTTGAATGGGGATAATAAGCAAACTTCAGACAGAATCTGGAGGATAAACTAAACATCAAGGTGAAACCTGGAATGCTCCAACATTACAAAAAATAAAAGCAAAAGGAATCACGTCTTGATGTTTTATTCTCCAAGAGTAATGAACAAGTCTTAAACCAGGGTCCTCAAGAGTATTTACAGAGTCATTCACCATCAACCACATGAGGTGGAGATCTGAGACATTTTTAATCTTTTTTCCCCTCTTAAAAAAAAAAAATAGTGACCACACTGTCATCACAGGACTCAAATAGTTAGTGATTTAAGGAAAAGTAAGATGTAGTATTGGTAGATAAGTATAGTTCTCTCCACATGCTTTGCTTTTCCAGCTTCTAAAAGCAAAGTGTGATTACAAAGTCTCTACTGCCAAGAGGGTCATCCAGAATAACGCTCCTTGAGTTTAAGTGAAATAAAATGTTTCTGTTTTTTTCTTTTTCTTTTATGCTGTTTTCTAGGGGAACAAGGGGAGAATGCTCTGTCCAAGGTTTGACAGGGCTGTTTTTCCAATCAGAGAGAAGCATACATTTATTTTACTACTAGAATACAATTGCATTCTAATAAACACCGAGGTGACAAAATCCCAGGGTACTTACCTATAGCCACACAGTTTATAGGTCAAACAGTCTCATATTAGGTTAAACTTGAAGCTGGTACAAGATATTCAGTGGGAAGGTTGAACAAAGGTCCTCAAAGTTATAGTTGTTGATTCTGGTTAGTGATATAATGATTAATTAGACGTCACTCAAATAGTGATATGTCAATAAGAGCTTGCTGGGCCCCAGTAACGGGTATCATTAAGTAAAATTTAGTGTGAGCTCTAAACCCTCCTACTGTTACTACTTTTCTTAGTAAAGCTTAGAAGCCCTTAACAATAGCAGAGCTGCTTGGCTTTTGCTCAAATTCACACACATAACAAGATCATTCACTGTCACCAGTTCAAAGTCATCCAGAAGAGGCAGCTAAGCTAATAAATGAGGCTGTCCAGGGAAGTTTGGATATAGGCTAGCCTGAATGTTTCCTTGTGGTTTCCTTGGAGGCCTCGGGAACTTCACCTCAGCAACTCTGTCTCGCCTCCTTTATGTTGTAGAAATTTTAAGAAGCAGGAACAATGTCCTAACAATGGAGGCAAGGTGTTGCAGGGGCATAAAATTTTTCTTTGATTCTAGCCTGGAATGACTTTTAGTTACCTTCAAAATTCAGTAAGATGAATGATGGACATGGAAAAGTTTCTGTGATTTCCTCTAAGTACTCCAGGCATGCTAATTCCCTAACGAAATATAATTTTATTTACTGCTCCGTATTAAATATATGTGTCCAGCCAGAAGAAGGAAAGTCAAAGGAACAATTCAATTGTAACTGGATTTCTTAATTTCTGCTTGATTTTGGGGCTAGCATTGAGGAACCTAAGCCACTTTAATTTCAATAAGGTTTAAGATCCTAACTGTATCTGTAAAGAGGGGTCTTGGTATGTTTGCACTTTAAATATCTCATGGAAAAAGTAAGTTTCACTCTGGGATGAAAAGTGGGTTATGTCTTCACAAAACAAGTTTAGAAATCCTGTACAGGTGGAGGCAATTAAAACACAGACTCTGTAAGTTCCTGAACGTGGAAATCTAAGGCTGCAAGATCCAAAATACCCTTTCTATCAAACCATTTGTCCTGGTTTTATGGGGGTGTAATCATCAAAACTTGCTGAATGCAAAATGACTTTTTCTCACTTTTAGCTCAGCTTGTTCTAGTTTAGTAATTCCTACTAATTTGTTTTAAATAAGAAAACTCAATCAAATGTAAAATTTCAAATAAGAACATCTACAGATTTAAAACTCTCTGTTTAAAAATATATTTAAAGGTAGACACAAAAATGGCTACATATATTCCTGCCTTTAAATGCATTTATCTGTCATTGCAAAATTATTCCAATAATTATTAAATGAATTAAAGATCTCAATTAATTGTCTGTCTTGCCACACAATGTTTTGAATCATAATTTGTTCTGCTGTTGTAGCTCAAGCAGACACATTTTCTTTCACTTGTTCTTTAGTGTAAATCCAGAAATATTACTCCAAAAGGATGTTTTTTGAGGAGGTGAAAGAACCAAGGGTATGATTAAAATTCAGCCTTAGTTGTTATCTGTGGTATATGTTTACCTAGAGGCTGTCTCTCACTGATGTAATACTTGGAGAAAATGATTTTCTGAATAAGACTGAAACAAAATGGCTATTCAAGAAGTATAATGAAGCAGAGCAATAGCTAGTATTCTTTTGTTATGACACTATGGTAGTTTTTGTTTGGTCTCCCAGTGTTCTAATAAAAGAATTCCAAAAATCACCAAAACAATATATTTCTGTGAGTGTTTTTGATTTCTCTTCCCCACAAGATCCTGGATTACAATGACACTGTTGATCTAAAGTAAAATGTCTGACCTGGAGGGTGATATTACAATTTAAAAGATATTACAAGTCAAATACACTCCTTTCTTCAGTGTTGATCTCATGTAATCAGTTTTTCTGTCAAATAATGTGTCCACATGTAATAATACTAGAAGTCATGTCAACATCTCTGGAAACAAAAATCACAATATTTAAGATTGTTCTCTAGATATTAAATAATGCTAAAAGCTAAATATTGGAAGTTGCAACAAAACACAGTGCTCTACAGAATTAAGTTCCTAGGAAAACTACATAAGAAAAATAAAAACCTTTTTTCTTCTGTTTTTGATAACATTTCTGATAAAAATAGGAAACTCTGCTGAATCTGCAGTCCTTTATTCTGTCAAATTATAAATAGCAATCCTATGTTCATACCTAAGTAAGCATATATGGAATTTGGCTAATAGTTTTGACCTAACTGAACTATACAGTTTAGACCATTTTTAATTTCAGTGGAAATGTGATACTAGCAAATAATAAAAAAATAAAACCTCCCAGAAAAATAGTGAAAAGATCCTGAGTACTAAGAATACAAGTATTAGAGAGTGATAGGAAGAATATTGAGGAGTTTTGGTTTGCTTCTTCTTGCTTCTTAAATTTTCTTTGAAGTTGCTAAGTATTTTTCCCTGCATTTTTCACCACCATCTTGAGTAATTAGCAGTTGTTTAGTTTCATGGAGGGAAAATACTGGACGTTAAAGGCTCCTTCATCTATCAGAGAAAATAATAACAAGAACTAATGTCTGAATGTTAAAATCAAATACATTCAGATTAGAAATAAAGCATCTTTTCTGTTGCCAGTATTAACAATTGAAATTACTTATAGAGAGAAATGGTGCATTCTCCACCTCTTGGTATTCCCAGATCAGTCCTGTATGCTTATTTCTGAAAGGTATGATTCAGTCAAACCCATTTATTACTGATGTGACTACAGGAATAATTGGGTATATTGTTTAGCTTGAGATACGTGCAAAGGCAGACTAAATGCCTCAGTGATTCTTCTTGATCTTGAAGTATTTTATTAGACAAGTCTTTTCAAGTAGAATATAAATATTTTAAGAGTTGAGGTTTTATAGAAAACCATTTTATTTTTATTTTTGAAAGTATCAGCTTCTCCCCTGAGGCAACACTTTATCATAAACATATCATACTGTATCTTGATAATGGTCTCTGGTTTTAGTTTTTCCCTTTAAATTTGGCTTCTACTAACCCTGTGATGAAATAGGCAGTTTGATTAAATTCTATCCACTTATAATGATCTTACTTTAGATGTTTGTATTATATTTTTCAGGATCTTTTCACCTTTTTGATTACATGAATCTGAAACAGCTCTGAACCACAAGTTGGCAGTGATATGGAAGGAATCCAAGATAACATGATTTGTTTGGATCATTGCTTTAATGCAACTACAGAGGTACAAGGTTCACAAAATGGAGAAAGCTTAAGTCTGTGTCTCAAAGCCATATAGACCATAGAGCTTCTTGAAAGGTGCCTTTTGTTCCTTAAGAGCTTTAATTTAATTTTTTTTTATTTATATTTCTACTGCATAATTTTTAGGACCTTTGGAAAAGAGGGGCAGAATTTTTTTTCAGAGAATCTCAGGGTTGCTGAAGTTGGAAGGACCTCTAGAGCCCACCTGGTCAAAAACCCTGCTTAAAGAAGTGTTGCCTATATCAGGTTGCTCAGGGACAGGTCTGTTGGGTCCTCAACATCTCCAGGGATTGAGAATCTTTGAATTCACAGCTCTCAATTTGCTAAGAACAAAACATGATTTGGCAACTGTCTGAAATATCTCTCTGAAAAATAATAGTAGTAACATGGTTGTTTCCAGTTTTCCAAATTCCTCTGGAGGAATCCCCAGCCATGCTTGTGAAGCAATGATGGCTCCCTGTCCCCAGACACAAGTCACTCCCAGTCTGTGCACACAAGTCTGACACGATTGTGACCACACAGACCCCCACGAAGAGTGGTGCCTGTACTGACCCCTATAAATGCACATATAGACCTCACATAATCATGAATCTCATGGTCAGCCCCAACCTGTTCCTCCTCTCTGTGGTCAGGAGACACAAAACTGCTCACTAGCTGTCTGTTCACATGAAACTGGTTTTGTTATGTTTCCTCTCTATTTTCCCAAGGTTTTTCCTCCCAGTTCACCTTGGTTACCCTCTTTCCCCGTCTTTGGTCCTAACATTAAACATGCCATAAAAATTTTGAACATTCCCACAATTACCTTGACACATCCCTTAATATTTTTTATACAATTGATGAATCCTCTTCACCATTCAATTTTGTGATAAATCCTGTACCCTTTGGAGGCAATAATCTCCTTTTAGTCTGAAGGCCTTTGAGAGTTTCTGCTGCTGACTCATCTCAGTGGGATTCACACCAGGGACAATAATTTTCTCTTGATAGCTTTAGAGGCAGCTGATTCAGTGTGCTCTAATTTTCGCTGATTAGGTTTTCACTGATTGTGTTACTATGGGACTTCCACTCATGACTGTTCCTTAGATCCTTGCTGGGTCTATCTGTTCAATTTACTTATCCTTTCATCACAGAGTCTACAGACAGCTTGCTTTTAAACGAAGCAAATGTGGAACTTTTAAAGAACTGAAAGAAAATGTCAGGTTTTTCTTCCACCAGCTTGCTTTACCTATTTAAGGAAGAAGTTACCCAGTTTGGAAATTGAACTAATAATGTATCCTTAGCTTTTCATGCAAACCATAGGAAGGATAGTATGGGGAGTTCATCTGCTTTCAGGTTTTCTCTAATCTGTACCAGAGAAGCAATATCTGATATTAAATTCGTGTCTGTAAGTTCACTATTACTGGGTTTGTGCACTCAATTCCCTGATGGTCTCAAGTTGATCAGATATAGCACAGTTGCATTTCTGTTCACAAAGACCACCTCATAGAGTTCTATGCAGGTTTTCTGCAGCAGTGGAATGGCTGATATGTGATCTGGAATAATGTCTATGTGGAAAAAAAGTTAGCTTTTCAAAATTTTTGAGTCCTTTTGAACAGACAAAGTGAATTTTTCAAAGCTTTGTCTCGTACAACTGACTTATTTTACTCCCATCTTTGGTACCTTTCTACTTAATATCAGATTGACTGTTTCATGGAACCGCAGTGTAAGCTGTAGATCTGGAGAGTGAAAGTATGTGGGTACAAGAAGTAGCTGCTCTAAGGGAGTGTGAGAAACTATAAAACCAGAACATTAAAAGTAAGAAATTTGAATTTAAAGAGAAGAAAAATGTACTTCACCCTCTTTCCATTAATTCTCAGAAAACATCTTCCTCAATCTCTCACTCAGTATTTAGTGCCACACAGGTTGCAAATAAATTAATTCCTTCACTTCAAAGTAGTAGGATGCTAAGCAGGACTTAAAAAGGTGTTTTATGTTCTACTTTAACCATTGAGTTGCCGCTTACTCTTTTTGGTTAAACATATGTCAACAAATTTATTAAAGGTCATTGATTGATTAATCACTACCTCATTAATAATTAATTTTTAATGTTCTTCAGGATCATGGCTCCTTAAATTGGATGTGCTTATTCATTTTGTGTAGGGGCTTGTGAAATGCCCCCTATTTAACCTCTATATTTGACAGTAGTAAAAAATGATGCAAAGTTACTACTTATCCTGGACCTCCTACTTGGAAAATAAAGTAGCCTGCAGTCATTAATTTTAGTTGCTATCTGTTAGTAATGAAAATGTTCATAAGTAAGTTTCAGTGGGTGAGTGGCTGAAATTAGCATAATTTTTAAAATTAGAAGATGCTGACCAAGGGATACTAGGGTGATTCTCATTCCTTGCTATTTCAAAATTCATCTAATTTCACTGACTTCAGACCCTCTGTAATTGCTCATGGATAGTTTGATGTTTCTTGAAGTTAGTAGTTAGATCACAGGACTGAAACATAGATAAGGATCATCAGTGTCTGTGAAACTTGTGTCATAATTGTTGTGTTACACAGTCAGGAACACATTACTGTGATGCTAATATATTTTGCTCACCAGTTTAACAGAGTTTAAGGTATTGAAAAGTGACTTTTACTTCTATTATATATTATAAACTGCTTCTATGTAAAGTCACATTCATTAAAATTATAGTTTTGATAGCATATATGCTCAGAGTTAGAAGAAAAAAGACTTCCTAGTTGGTATAGCACAATACATTAAAGAGTCCATGCAAGTTAAAAGAAAGTGATTACGGTTTTAAAGCCTAGACAACTTTTTTGCCTTATTATCACCATTAACAGTGTGCTAGCACTGCTGTTTTTATGGGGAGAGACAGAGCTCTGTTTTCTATAAAGTCTTTCCCTTGTCTGCTGTATGTAGCAGAATACTGTGTATATTCCTAATATTAGGAAAAAACTGCAGGAAAAAAGAGGCCACTTTCCCAGTTATGCCTTTTAGAAATGAAATTTATTCTTCATTTTGCTCCAGAACTCCACATGATCCTGTAAAAAGTATCTGCAAAGACTCATAATTTAGTCATGTGAATGAGATTCACTGAGGATTGATTCAAAAGCTGCATCCCTGGCATGAAGACTTTTGGTTACCCGTTATCAGCATCACCAGCACATTGGTACACTAGGTGAAAATATGGTTTCACTTTATCTACTGTGCGTGCATGCTCTGTGTTTCTGTTCTGCAACTAAAAGTATTGCAATTCAAAGAAGCCTCCTGAATTTAATTCAACAGATTTTATCACTGTTGCTCCTCTTGAACTGCGTGGAACATCCTTAAAGGGAATTTAGAAAGCATCTTTATTGGATACTTGTTGCAGATGGGAAACTGAAGGTCATGTGTCCTTTGTACTTAACCTTTTGTGACTGCTGGCAAATTAATACTTGAAGGAGAGCCCTATTTTAGCTGTCTGATTCTTCCTTTTCTTGTGTTATCTTTGTGTGGCTTTGAGACTTCTTTTCCTGCTTTGGTGGAAATATTATAAAGTTAAAACAGGAAAACTTTAGAACAGCCTTAAGAAAATTAGGAAAACTTGAAAACATTTTACAGTTTGAATCAGAAGGCCTATTAGTTGCCCCATGTGGGAACATTTTAGCAGATCAGAATGTCTGGAGTAGTTATTTTAAAATATATTTCTGAAATGACTGACACCTGATTTGCATATATAATGAAGATGCCTCCAACTAGTTCATGGTAAAAAATAATTGAGTTTTTCCAAGTCTTCAAATTTTTGGCTATTTCATTTATAGAGTCCAGGTTAAAACAACCCTACTTAATGAAGTGGAAACTGAAGAGTCCTAAGCAGCAAATGTTTTGGAAATTTTCATTTTGGTGAGTTAGTATGTGAATAGGAGGTTAGAGTTATCAGATAGAAACTCCAGGCAGTAAAGAGACAGTTTTTCAGAAAAAACCCTGAAATTTATGATAGACTTTGTACCAAAATTACTAAGAGATTTATAAGATCACTTTTCCACTCTTACACAGATTTAAAAAAATAATAAAACAGCCTCAAATTACAGGAATAAGTATTTCTGAATTTAATTATTAATATTAAAATTAAAAAGAAGCATGCAATTGTTTTTGAGTGCATTGTATAGATGTTGGCAAACCATTATTTTAAAAGGATATTATTACATACCTTGTCCGTAGTGGTCATTTCTCTGATGGAACTTTGGCTGATAACTGGAATGTTAAATTTGTTGTCATTGAGGAAAACTAATTTTCAAAGAAAGTATAATATTCTTTTGTAGGAAGCATGAAGAATTCTAGCTGTGTGTGTTACCATAACATAACTTCATTAATTTATTTGTATGAAACTAATAAATAGATTTTTCATTTAAAGTACATCTCTACAGAAACAATGGACTACCAAAGTTTAACAGTTAAACAATTAGCATTATAATAAAATTATTTATAATTATATTATCCTCATACTTTTAAAAGCAACTTGTTCTCATTTAATATTATTTTCAAAATTACCATTATAATTTTTTAAAATAACCTTTTAAAATTTTTTATTACAATTTGAGCAAAGACACAGTGCTAAACTGTTCACATTTGAATGGCTAGCAACTATTTTCTTCACTGATACATAAATACCTATCTTTTCCTCTCTGAAATGAAATTTGAGCATATAAATACCAGAAATGAGTGACTGTAAATATTCAAGCTTATACTACTTGTGCACAAGGCAAGTACTAAGGGCTGTTTATTGGAATCTTCTGCCAATAACAGACTTGTATATCTGATGTCATGCTATATGGTTAAGTTGTATTACTTTCTTATGATTGGTCACTTTTCAATATGGACATTGCCAAAATTGTTATTGTTAGCTGCAAGTTATTCTGTAAGGTTGATGGTCCCTCCTGTCTGCCTTGGATAGCAGAAGTGATAGCATTCTGCTGTTTGACATCTGCATGTATCAGGGCTGCACAGAACACTGCTATTGCGTGCTGGCATACCAACAGAAGGAACACAGTAGTAAATAGTGCCTTTACACTATTGTATGCAGTGCTGCAAAGCTTTCAGTGATCAGTTTTAAGCCCGTGCAAAAGGCACCTACTGAAATTAGGAAGGGACATCATCTTGTCTGTGCATTGTACATTTTTTGTTCCCCCTCCGGTCTATTTAAAAACAGGAGGGATTTTGGCTTGCAGCTATGGGTTCTCAGCTGGCTCCTCTTGGAGCAGGTATTTCCCTGATGTACTTACTGGCTTCCTTTCTAATTTTTGTAGATTGTAAAGATTGTACATAAATGTTTGCAGGGTTCTGCTGGGGTTGCCTCGTCCCGTTTCAGGCTTTCAAATTCTTTGCCGTGGTGATATCCTGAAGGATGGCAGCATAATAAGCATGTAGATATGTGAGTCAGACTCCCTCTCTGAAAAGATGGGTTATGACAATTACTGTAGGAATGGAGGTTGCCAGAGAAGCCTTGCTGATAAGATTAGTAGTTGTGCTGATACTGGCTATGTTAGCATGACACTCCTTCACAAGCTCTGTTATAGTAACACTATAATTCACTTTTACACAGAAAAGCATGAAAAGAAAATCAGCTGATCAGTCTAATTTTTATATTTATATACTTCACCTCTTCTATTTAATGGTAAGAATATCAAAAAACATAAGAAAATTCTTTATATAGGAAACAGTTGATACATATTTGTCAGGTCCTCACATCCAAATTACAAACTAAAGGATCCTTTTAGTTTCTGTGCAACATACGAGCTGTAGGTTTCAAAGCTTGTTGCAAGGCTGTGAAAGAGGCAAATTGTACTGAGACTAAAATATATTGTATAGAGAAGGTGGCCATGTCAGGTTTTGATCTCTTTGTATGCCAAGAGCTTTCTCAGTCTGAGACACTTAGACATCTATTTACCACTAACTCCAAGTGATATCCAGGGCCAATTAGGAGCCCTGACCAAGGTGTGTACAGAGCATGCTGAAACCATGGCAATGAGATTCACACAGAGCATGATGTGATGTCCGCTTTTTAGTGTCAGATATCCTTTTCTAAGCTTTAAGTTAGAAATCAAAATTCCCTAGATGCTCACTGACCTGGATGTAAATGGGTATTGAGTCCTTTGGGCTGCATACTCAGAGTGGCCAGATGTGGTACAAGCTGGGTTACAGTTCCAAAAATTAAAGGAAATTGTATCTTGCACTGCATACCTGAAGAGTCCCTGTTCTCAGTGAAGCCTTTATCTTGTCCTATATATCCAGCAACATAATCTATGAGCTTCACACATAATTAACTTATTGTGTTGTCAAATCCATAATTTTTAAAGAAAGCTTGCTGTCTCAGTTTCCATCACTCTTCAATAGAAGTGACTTCACATAAATAAGATTAAAACAAAAATAGACTTGCATTATCCTAGTAGAACAGCCCCAAAATCCCAAAATTCTGGCTAAGCATTTTTGTCAAAAGACTGGCAGTATCACTCTTATTTATGTTATGAAAATTTCACTACTTATCACTTTAAACTACCAACTCCACATGAAACAACTGGATTTGGTGAGCAGCCAATATTATTGCAAATTGTCATAACTTGACATAAGCTGACTTAAAATGAATGAAACCCAAGCCAGAGCTGCCTTACCAGACTCCGTAAACCTGATGCACAAAATCAATTCAAAGTGAGAGTTCCACAGGTTGAGACAGATCTAAACATGACCGAAAACTGACAGGCAAAATAGGCATGATTTTGGCAAAATAATTATCTAGAAAAGTGAGTTTTAGCCCAGTTCATACTGCTCGGGCTTTGACGATTAAGTACAGACAAACTGGCATTACTGGAATCTTCAAACCTTGTAAGTAATAAAATATCACTAACACAGCATTCTGGGAAGGAAAGACCACCTTTTGCATGGAGGTTTTTTTGTGTTGTCCTAATTCACATTTACTGTTTACGATTGCTTAATTTTAGGAAACTTCAGTCTGAAAAAAAATAGTTAATTTTGAAATCTTTTGTGTCTATAGACTTGTTAACTGGTAGTACAGATGCTAGTTTGTTTTTTTTTTTTCTTTTCTTTGATACAGTAGTGCTGAAATTGTCTTCCTTTCTGGAATGAAAATTAATCCTTTGTGTGAAATAACAATAGCAAATAGAAAGACAGGTAATTATCTCCAAAAACATGAACTGATTTGTTTGAAACTGAACATCTATGGAGTAAGCTATATCAAATTTAGACAGTGCTTCTGAAAATTGTGGATGTATAGTAAATCACTAGCTTGAGGGCATGCAAAGCCTGAAAGAACAAAAGCAATGTCCCATTTTACCTGTAACAATCTGCTAGAAATGATTTTGTAAGTTGCAGCAGTATTTTGGATTGTAGGAAGAATAAGTAGTGCTTGGCATACCTTATGTGCAGTGCAGAATTCTTTATCAGTTGCTTTAATAGGAAAGAAGGTAATCCTTTGTGAAAAGACTCTCATTTGTGAAAGTGAAATGGTTAACGTGTTACAAAGTGGATTATTATTCTTAATTTTTGGATTACTGTAATATGGCAGCTCTGTTATCTAGCAAATCCATATGTAAAAGACAACTGACCAGAATATTAAATATAACCTCTAACTAGATAAAAGAAGCCCTGAGCTCCATAGATGTCTTTTCACTACTACTAGAGCTAAAGTAGGTCTCAATTAGTGAAGAAAAAACTTTCTCAGGGTTTTTGGGAGAATTGTAATAGAATGTGAATTCAATGAGGATTAAGTCCAAATTCTGCAAATGGTTTTAGGAGTAAGAACAACATATCCTGAAATCTCACCTTCTCCTAGATTTAGATGTCTCTGTGAAGTTGGAATTCACAGCTTCAAATTTGACTTAGGCACGTTATCTTCTTGGTGCCAAGAAACTATTGGCATTTTTCCTCTAATGCACAGTGCAAAGCAGCAGGCTGGGGTCTGTCCTATGAACAGAGTAGCTGGCGAGGGCAGAGGGCACAAGTAGTGTGCACCCAGAATCTCCCCAAATGGAGGAGCCCACACTCTGTCTGCTGTCCCCTTGCAAAGGGCTGAGCTTGCAGGTATAAAGCTATGGTGATATCAGGTGGGGGACAGACTCTCCACCTTGCAGTGGTTTTGGGCATTAGTCACTAGGCACAGCAGAGAAGCAGGATCTGATGCAAAATCTGGAATGCAGTTTCCTTGTATTTGGATCTGAAGGTTTTCTTCTCTGTATTTGCAGAAATCCTGAATCCTCTTTGGCATCACATCACAGCTTTTGCACTAGGATTGCAAAAGGTATTTGCTGCCTGGAGCCAACAGGCTGGTGGGAGGAAACAATAATAGCTGCAGGGAAGGGATTAAACTTAGACTCCATTAAGTCACTGTAGTTGGAAGTTGTGACTTTGGGCTGGATGGCTTTAAGCAGTTTACAGGAGACCTTGTGGTAGTGATAAAACCTATGTAGCCATTTCTATTCTAACCTTTAAAACTGGAGGCATGTTAAACATATATTATATCAAGAAGAAGAGAAAATTAATCTGTAGCTATTGATTAAAGTTTCTGCAGACATGAAAGGAACTATAAAAGTAAATATATGTTTTTTATTAAACCTTTGTCCTGTTAAATGACAGGAATCTACATTCAACTAGCATAGTGTGATTTACTCTTATGGTAACAAGAAAACTTGAGGCAGAAAGTAATTTTCCGCATCCACTGAACTTGCATTCATGTGAAAAAATCTAATGATTGTAATAGAACTACCTGTGGGAGTAAAATTTACTGCAGAGTATGAAATGTCCAAGAAGGTTTAACATATGCAATGTAATATTATTCAGGTGTTATGGAATACCAGTTCACCCTATGAGGTGTTGTTTGCTCTCTCAGTAGTTCCACTGAAGCTTGCAAAGAATGCAAGTTTATGTGGAGTTTTCAACCTCTGTGTGCTCAGTTCAGAAAAGAACTGAAGGCTACAACCCTTCTGTAGTTGTTAAAGTCGTGCTAAGTATATTCAGATGTGCATTAAGGAAATTTGAATGCAATTTTAAAGATATTCACTTTATTATTTAGTTAAAAAGAAGTGAACTTTAATTCCTTCTTCCCCCCTTCCCCCCCCCACCTCCAGGATTCTACCTCTAGCTATGTAGAGATATCTGTTATACTTAGTATTAAGTTACTTAGTGATTACATGATCACTTCCTATAGTTCTGCTGTGATGGCAGTAATCTTCAGTATGGAGGAGGTCTTTATTGCTGTTTTCCATGCATTTACATCTTAAGGCAGCAGTTTTATTGATTTCATCAGACCTGAATATTAATGCTGACTGTAAGCCAAATCCTGCCTGTCTGACATGCATACTGGTCTAGAGAACTTTAGAGAAGCAACAGGATTTGGCCCTTTCTAATTTTAAAACCTTTGAGCTTTTCCATGTTATACGTCTTTTTATTTATCTTTACTGTACTTCAAATAAGCATGATATTGATCCAGTTGACTATACCAGCTACAGCGTCATTGTTGTACAGATTAAATGGGGATAACTCAAAGAGTGGACTTCTCCCTTGAAAGACAGTCATTTTTGCCTTGGATTTATATGCACTTCCTATATGATACATCGAAAGTGCCACAGAATAGAATGTGTAACTGCTGTAATATTTAATGAATATTTATGTAACAAGATATTTATGATCTTTTATACTTATTTTTATACTATTTATAAAAGTAGTTTGTATGCAGAAAGCTTTTTTGCTAGCCATATTCTCTGTCCACCTGCTGAAGCCAGATATTGTTAGTGTTGCTGAATCTCCTGGTCTGTTAGAGGTGAACATGCATTCCTAGTGGGCTCACAAATTCATAAATAATGTTTTTATATTTAGACATTTCCAGCTACACAGATCAAAATAAACAGAAACATTCATCACTGAAAAAATCCTAGCACATGTGACCTCCTCCTCTTATTCCCCATGACTGATAAGGATGAAGATGCATTAATGGGAATAAATATACATATGCAAGGTGGGTCCCTCCAACAGTGAGGCTCAGACACTCAGTCTGTGCACTAGCTTCCTTTGGATCCCAGGATTTCCACTTTCTGGGGCCTGGGCACACAACTTTCAAGGCTGGTACAGGTGCCCAGGTCCTCCCTCTGCACACACAGGTGCAGAGACACACAGACACCTGCACTGTGGATCCCTCCAGTAGCCAGTCTTAGACACTCAGTCTCCCCAGTGACTGGCTTGTGCATCTGGTCTCAGATGGTTACACACACACACACACACACACAACCACACACAAATTCTCTCTCCCTCTCTCAGTTGGTCTCTGGACCCTGTGGTCTCTAGCCATCAGCCTTGACCTCTGTGTCCCTCTAGTAGCTGTCTCCCTCACAGACCTGCATACTCAGATGCATCCCAAACTTGACTTCACTTCCATACCTGGCTGCCAACCCACGTATCCTGTTCCCTGACTTATTCAGTCTGATATTTGCTGGGGATGGCATGGTGACACACAATCATTCACAGTGTGTGCAGTCTGGTGTCTACAATTACTGGCACCACAGATATATAGTCTCTTTGACCCATGGTCTGACTCTAGTTGCTGGCACTCAGATCCTTCCCACCCCAAGCACACAGAGGTCCCTCACTAAGGTAAAGAAGTAGAAATGGGATTAAATAAGAGGACAGGACAGGCTGCGGTGATGGCTACACGGCATGGCCAGGCAGGCAAACAGAGCAACTGGAATACAGATATATAAGTATGACTATTTGTATGTGAACATCCTCTTTTATAACCTTATTCATCAATTTTCCCATGCTTATTCCATCAAACGCTTTGATTCTTCCCTTTCCCCTCGTTTTGCTCCTCCCTTAAATTTTTCATTGTAAGTCTAATGCAATGTCAAGAAATTCCTCCTCTTCATCCTGTCACAAATCCTGCACCTCCCTCAGCTGGAGGGGTGTTGTCCCCAGCTTTACTGGGGTGATGCTCCTTTGGAACTCTCCAGGTTGAGACAGGGAGCAGGTGTAGGTGATAAGGTTATTGAATTTCCCCTGCCTGACCCTGTGCCTCACACATCTGTGTGTGGGCAGAGAAGCCCTTTTTCCATATAACCTAACAGTACAAGTGAACTTGCATCCTTATCACATTGCTTTTGAATGTGAAAACAGCTTATTTCATACAGCAGAACAGGAGAGAGATGAATAAAAAAGCCAGATGAGACTGTATATAAAAATCTCCAGCAACAATGTATGTCAGTGGTTGATCTGCAACACCCCTGCCTCCCTACACCTCCTAGCAACAACAGCTCTCTTGGCACAGCTGACAGATCTGTGACCACAGCGGTGCTAATGGATACCACTATAATTCACAGGTAGTGTTCATGGGATATAATCTGCTCTGACACTACACTGTGTAGTGCATATTCCCTGTTCAGGAAAATGCCAGTTGCATTCACTTCTATATAAAAATTTCAGCATCTCTATTTCTCCATGTAGGAAGCTGAAAGTCAGTTTGCAGCTCAAAAGCAGGAATGCATTACTTAAAATTACAGATCTCTCTAGTCACAGTCTTTGCTTAAAATAATCCGTGGTGAAATTGAATGAACTATTTGAGAAAAAGTAAATATTTTTTGCTGTGTATCTGCTCAGCTTTACACATAGAACCCCTTGGTGTCTACAAATAGATAAACTAGGAACATTGTTACCTACATAATTTAAAAAAAAAATCAAGATTATAAAATTATCGGCTGAAAGAATAAAAATATTGTATAGGTTGCATCTTTTATGCAGTACCCCTGGAAAAGTTTTCAAATTGCTTTTGGTGTAAATCTGGCTAGAGGATTTATAGGAGACAACAAACAGGAATGAATACTGTTTAGACCTTTAAACTTGGTGATATTTTTCTGAAGAGTGGCAATAAAAGCATGATGACATATCATAAAAGGAGTAAAAGGAAGCAGAAATACCCAGTGTTTTAAACCTATGTCTTTTGGCTCCAAAGGACTGTTTTGTATGAGGAAGAGGCAATGGTGATTCACGAGCACTTACTGTAGATTATTTGAGGTGAATTTTGGATCTTCCACTGAGCATGACCACAGTCTAGTGACTTAACTTTAAAGCCACCTTATATGTTTCTGAATAGTAGTATACTTCTGAATTTTCTGGCAATATTAGTTATTTATGATACTTTTATATTGTTACTGCAAATAGCTAACAAAATGGCAATGACTTGAACACTCCCAAGTAATTTTTTTAAGTTTTTGTAATATACTGTATCCAGATCTGATACTAGAACATCTCACACAAGTTTAAGGGAACAGTCTAAATATCCTGAATTTCAGATATGACACCTTAAATGACAGCTGCTGAAATCAGGCTGAGAAATTCCTATGTATTCATATATACATCCTTCCAGATTCTTCCTGTTCTGTGGTCTGTCAGTGGCTGAGCAGACAGTTTTAGAGGCTAGAATAAGCATCACATTTTTAACTATATATATATTTTTTTATATAAATGGGACACATGGAGTTATGTCCTATTTCAGAGAGTGGGATAATAAAGATGGGAGTAGTTTCCTCTTTGTCACTGTTTCTCTAAATTACATACTTCTCTGTTTTAGAGGCACTTAATCCTTTACCAGTTATCTAAACAGGTGTTATTCCAGGGATGTACCCCCAATATTTTACATGAAGCAGTAGCCCAGTTCTGAGGTTAATCCTGCAATCAGTTGCAGTTGTTACATCCTGTTTTGGTTCCAAATGAAGTTTTGTTACACACAAACCAGATGTCCAACAGAGAATATTAAATTGGGAGCTCTAGTTGTGCACTTATAGCAGTACATGTTGAAACTCATGTCTGATGCTTCACAGTATAGATGTGGTGATGGTGTTTCATCCAGGGACCAGGTTAAAGCTAGTCTGAAGGGAACTCACACACCATGCAGGGTGTTGATGCTGGGTCACATCATCACCTGGTTTTGATTTACTGATCTTCCTCTGTTTTCAGTATTTAAAACAATACTTGTTTTAAAATATTACTTTTTAACTGTTATTTTTCTTCATAAAAACTGTGCAAAAAGCTGTTTTTCTCCCAGCATATGAACACAGATGTGGAGATACTGAAAGCACAGCTCTGTGTCTTTGCTCTCTCCTGACCTAATCTGTAGCTCCTTTGACAGTTACAGAGATAACAGACAATCTTTGATGAATTTGTTCCTGTCTCACTGAGATAGAAAGTCAATCCAACTCTCCATTTCTCAGTTCTCTGTGATAACAATTAGTGCCAATGTCTTGTCAACTGTGTGCTCATGCAGGCCTTTCATATGGCAGTCAGTGTTTATTGAATGAAAACTGTACAAGAAGAAGGTAGATGAAAACTGGGTCAATATTTTAGGGTCAAATACTTCAGGATTCAGTGTCAAACAAAGCCCAAAAGTGAATATTAAGTTATTTTTCCCCAAGAATATGGAAGTGGTCTATTTGAATTTTATATGAAGGTCATGCTGATCTAGCAACATTTTAAATGATCATAAAAATTATTATTGGACATTAAAATATAGGATAGAGTACATATTTTGAAGCAATATCACTGGATACATGTGACATACAGTTAACCTATCAAACACTATCTACAAACCCATTCACAAAGAAGATGCATACTGCAGAATGCAGCTCTTTAATTTTACTGCAAAGGTATAATGAGATCCGGGGATTTTATTTCAAGGTAAAGCAAGATAAATTCAAGGTTGAAAAGGAAAGTACATATTTCTAAAAGTAAAAGTAATTAATCTTTACAAAATCTTATCTAGGGAAGTTGTGGATTTTCACTGCCTGAAAACTTTAAATAAATCCAGTGTCTTACAAAAGAGATATTCTAGCTGAAAAGGGAGATATGAGCTTATATGGATTATAATGGAGTATTTCTATGGTGTGTGAATATCAGAGGCTAGACTGGACGACTGTCATGGTTACTAGGATTCAAAGACTATGAGCTTGTCTGCTATTAATTTAATCAAGATTTGTGTTAAAAAAAAAAAGAGGAGAAAAAAGAATTTATCACTTTTTGTCTTAGTAGACAAGGATTTAAAGTGATAGATGTTCACTTTCAAGTTAGAGTTCTTTTATGAGCAAGTGTTCTGTATTAACCAACTTTGGCAGTGACAGGTTGCTATTCTGAGTTCATTAAGAAAGTGCCACCAAATAATTTGTAGGTTCTTCTGATGTGCATAAGAATTTCAAGTTGCTATAATACTTTGAATTAATCAACAAACTATAACTGATTATCTGGTTTGTTCTTCTTAGGTGTGTGAGTAACAACTTTTACAAAAGTCAGAAGTCTTCAGGAGCTAATAAGTAATTTTTGCAATAATACAGTTACTATTATTATGTGTTTAAATTACAATATTATCATTTATGCATTCATTCTGCAATACTACTCAATCAGGTTAAAATGGGTTAATTAGATAAGGCTCTTATTATGATAAAAAGCAAAAATATTTCTGAGCAATTAATTTGTTACTGGACAATTCTGATTTTAAAATCAGACCACGTACAGAGGAACAATAACCGAATAAGGGTGTAGAAGGGAATATATAAGGAAATACTTTCCTCATACAAACAGTGTGTATGCATGTAAAATAGAGCATATGTATACAGGTCATACGAATGCAATATACCATTTGTAAACTTTCTACTTATTTTGTTTTAAAGAAGCAGAGAAAAGTCTTTAACATTCCACTGAAAATTTCCAAAACGTTCAAAACAAATGAGAAGAGCTGACTCACAAATTTATTTGAATACAATAGAAAAAACTCCCACAACTCCCAGGAGATTTCTTAGCAAAGGACAGTTTAGAGAACAGTCAACAGATTTGAACACTTGAAAGTATTGTGGAATAATTGAAAGATGGGGAGAGGAGAAGCATACAGACAGACGCTTTTACCTTAGATTTGTGAGAAATGGAAACCAAAATATTCAGGCTATGTAAACATGAAAAACATATTTGATTTTTACTTCTTTTCAAGTTTGCTAACATTAAAATTGAGACATTCTGCAACAAGTGCACAAGTATTTACTGTTTGACTAGTAGATATATATTGCTAGTGGCTTTAGTCAGAGGCTAACATTGGGAAAAAAACAGATTTTAAACTGTAGGAATGTCTTTGACACAGACAGCATGTGATGCATTCATGTAGTTTATCAGAACATCAGATATTACAACCAGTAGAGGTCAATACTATACATTGTAATGAGTATTGTATTGCAAGCATAGTTAAGCAATATAAAACATCAAATATAATTCCCATTGAGTTTTAGGATAGAAATGAATAAATTATTCTGGGATTTGTAATTTTTTTCACAACTACCTGTTTATATCAAAAAAGTATAATTGCCAGATAAACTCAAAGCAAATTTTGACAGTTGCCAAAGGCAGGATCTCAGAAAGAATTTAAGTTCTTGAAGTGGAATAGCAGCATATTTTGAAGTCGTAGTTTAAACCTGTGAGGTCCAGAGCTCCCACAGAGATCTTTCTTATATTTGACAGGTCTGTAATCTGTAAGCACTTCAGTTCTTGACCTTAGAGTTGTCCAGATGCTTAAATCACTGTTACTGCAGTTGTCAGAAGTATCTCAATCCTGGTAGTTCAGCAATTCAGCCCTAACTCAGGGATCCAAAAACTAGACACCTACTGCCTTCCTCTTTTGAGGGGTATGATCTGCTAAGCCTCCTCAGACTTACAGGTTACTGAGCATGCAGTGATAGCGGCTGCTTCCTTTTAAAGCATACCTAGAGAATAAATCTCCCTTTTCACTTAGAGATTTGGTTATATTAATATGACAGTGTGAATCCTGGTTCATTTCCTCCTGTACTGAAAAAAAAAATCTTAATACTATATATCTCTTTAGACTCACCAACTTGTTTGAGACTTTATGAACTTCAGTGCATATGTTTGTGAACAAAAATGCTTTTCCAGCACAGATACTAAACTTATGTCTCCATGGTGAATTCCTAAATGAAAGGAACTAGGAAAAAAAAGTGCAAAACAAGCTGGCGTGTAATCCATACAGCTTTTCTGAAGAAGAGAAGTTTTGTATATTTTATCCAATGATGACATGATGTCAAATAAATGTGGGTAAGTCACTAGGACTGCACTGCATTCAGCAATGAGTTTGAACTCAGGTGAGAAATTGCTGAATTTGTGGTGAACTTGTGTAAACTATCTACTACAAAGATCCACGCTGTCAGAAGACTGCCAGGTTTCTAGCATAACTTTTATCTGAGATAAAAAGGACTTAAAAGGAAATCCTGGAACTATGGGGTGAGTCTGACTTTCATTCCTTGCAAAATGGTGATCTACAAAGTGGAATAACATGATGAAGCACAGGTGTAATCTCACTGTGTTAGGTGCCAGGAAACATGGAGTTCTATAAGAGTATGAGTAAGGAAGTGGGTAAAGGAGAGCCAGAAGACCTAATGTGTATGGATTTGGAAATTAAAATCCTTGAGAAGCTTCTATTTAAAGGCCATATAAGAAATTTATTTCCTATTAGTGTAGAGAAAAACTAATGGCTTAATAGGATGGCAAGATGAAGGGTAGGCCATGGCTTAATTTTAGATCTCTTTTCAGGGGGAAAAGAGCATGGATCCCCACAGGTCAGTAATGCGTGCATTTTTATTCAATATTTTCACAGATGACCTTGGGATGGGGAATATTCAAATTTGAAGATATTAATGAGTTATTTCAGGCAGTTAAATGTGACATTGATGGTGAGAAACCCTATAAGAAGACCATAAGAGTAAACTCAAAAGTACTGAGTAAAGAAATGCAAGATGATAATTTATGTGAGTAAATAGGAAGTAATGGAATCTAAATCATGGTTTAAAAGTGGTGAACTTGAAAGTGGAAGTTAAAATTCAGGAAGAATATTTTGGGCTCTCTGGCAGTTTTCTGAAATCATCAACTCAGTGTGCACTTTGTTCTCAAGAACAAACACAATATTTGGCATCATCAGGAAACATATTGAGACTAAACCAAAAACAAACATTTTTTTTCTCTGGAAAACATTGATGCACTTGATACAGTGCTTTTCCTTGCATCTTAAAAAGGCTATAATGTAGTCAAAAAAGATGCAGAGAAATCAACTTCTCATGATTATGGGAACGAAACATTGTCTCATATGAAAAGATTAAAGTTGTCATAGAATCATAGAACGATTTGCACTGGAAAGGACCTTAAAGATCATTTTGTTTCAATCCCCCTGAAATGATCAGACACTCCTTCCACTAGGCAGGTCCCACCCAGCCTGGCCTTGACCATGTCCAGGGATGGGACATCCCCATTTTCTTCTTTCATCTCAATCCATTTTCCGGCCTGCATTTCTGCTCTCAATCCATTTTCCAGCCTGCATTTCTGCTCGGGATTGCCCCAATGCAAGTGCAGAAATTTGCACAGACCCACTCCTCAGGCGTGTCAAGGTCTGTCTAGGTGGCATCTCTTTCCTCGGGGTGTTGACTGCACCACACAGACATATATCATCGGCAAACTGGCTGAGCCTTTCCATTTTGGGAAGAAAAGCCTGGGCAGATGATAAATATTGGCAAAGCCACGAAGACAGTAGTTAAGGCTGTTGTTATTCATAAAATCCCCCAGTACCTGAATAAACTCACTGAAACTAGCAGGATGAGAGCTCAAGGCAGGTAAAAGACAGTACTGCCTTACAGAGTGATTAGTGAGTTACTGGCATGTGTTGCCACAGGTGGTCGTGGAGATAAATAATATCAAGCAAGTTCAAAACTGGATTAATCAGGTTCCTGGGCAACATGTTGATAATTGGATAGTAAAATCAGGGATATACTCCCTGCAATTCCTTCTGTGAAGAATTTTTTCTGACAAGATAAGGATAGTGGATGGCAGATAGTGGAAGGACTTGTGTGTGATTGCTAAATAGTGGCTCCTACTTCTGCAGAGAAAATGCTGAGCTATGTTACTGTTTAGCAAGCTTCCACGGGATGATGATACCAGTGTCTCACCAAGGTTAATATAGTGAGTCCAGGGAAAAGGTAATGAGGAATCATGGGAACCTGCATCATCTTATTCTCCACAGTCAATAGTGAATAATAATTGAAGGATAATTTGAGGTAAATGTAACTATATAAATCCTGAGAGTTTTTTTTTAAAGTGGGCTAAATTTAAGTTATAAGGAGATACATATCCAGCTGATCTACTCTCCAATGTTTTCATATTTGAAGAAAATAATATAAGGCAGATAGTTTTACTATAATACAATTTTGCTACATATTTAATTGGTGGGGGAAAAACATTGTATTTCTACTTATCTTTTTCCTGGAGGATGTATATCTATTAATCTTAAAGGAAAAATTCAGATTTGTTAGGATAACTCCAGCTGTCTTCTGAAGTCCCACCTATTACTAACATCAATAACTTAGAGATTTCTATAATGTTTCTACATTTTCTTCCAAATTATTTCCATGTGAAACTCATGTCTCTTGTAGATTTCACTCCATCCTCTTCTTACCTTCATTTAAAGTTTGGGTTTTTTTGACATGCCTCTTCTGACTCATTAATTTTTTAAAACATTAAATTAAAACCATATATATATATATATATATATATATATATATATATAACACATTCATCTCTGTAAATTCTTCTAACAGACTTCAAAACAAATGAAATTCACATTTTAAGTGCTAAAAACAAAAATTGAATAGAAGAAATTGAGGTGCGTTTTTGATAAAACATTTTCAAACAATTTACATCAAAAATTCTAGTGTGCCTATGATTATTTGTTGCCTAACTGCAGTCTATTTTCAAAATGTCTTCACTTTATCTGGAAAAACTTAAGGAAGAAGATAAAGTTTTGAGTGAAGTAATGCCAAAAAAGCTGAAGAAACACAGTTTAACATGGCATCTTTATTTCAACAAACTCACTAACATGACTTCATCTCTGGGCCCCCAGAAAGAATCAGAGAAAGCAGCCTTGAAGAGATGAAAACAAGCAGCCTTGAAGAGATTTGTTTTGAGAAGTCTTTTTAATATCAGTGTAGAATTAGAACTTTATAAAAATACAACAACACTGTAAATGCATTCTGAAAAGGTAGTATACTAGTTTCTTTTCCTATAAGATACCGTGGCCATATTGGAAAAAATCATAGGTTAAATTGAAGAGGAAATACTCTCAGACTAAACACATATGAGAAAAAAATGAATCAGTGAAACACCTAATGAGAAGAAACATGGAAACACACACTTCTTTAGGTGACATAATCAGCAAAAGAAAGGTTTGGTGTGTTGTTGCTGACTGGGGCAGGGCATCTGCTGTCACGGGACATAGAGAAGCTGAGGTACTGAATGCTACCTGTTCCTCAGCACTTACAATAGGACTGGCATTTTCAGAAGGGTGAATCTTTAATTGCAAATGAGTATCTGAAGGGAGGATGTGAGTAAGACAGTCAGGATCTCTTCAGTTCTGTCCCACAAAGCTACAAGAGGCAATGGTCACAAACAGAAATACATAAAATCCTGCTTAAACATAAAAACCAGTATTTTTACTGTGAGAGTGACAGAACTTTTGAACAGTTGCCCAGTGAGGTTATGGAATCACCCTCGGCAATACTCAAAAGTCATCTGGACATGGCCCTGACCAACTGATATTTGATGCAGAGTATATTGCATTTGATTTTGGATTAATATAATAATTGATTACCTCCATAATTTGTTTCCCAGGTCCTGCTAATGCAGTAGGGCTTGTAAAAAGGGATCTCAAATTAATATTAATGACAGCTCAGATATTTACATTAAGCCATTTTGGGGATATGTTGGAGAAAATGTGCTGTCATTCATTTTACTTCATAAGTTTTAAAATGATTCAAGGTCTGGGTTTATTCTTTTAGTTTCACTCAAGTTTTCATCAATTTTGTGTTTCTACTGTGTTCTGCACTAGGATCGATAGACAATTTGAAAAGTCTTTAGTAATCTATTCATTATTTCATGCATACTGAAGGCATCTTATATACAGGAAAGGAAAGGCTGTATCAGTATTTTGCAATGATATTAGGATTTCCAGTCTATTAGGAAATCAATAACACAGATTTTGTGAAAAAGAGCTCATCACAGAAGAAATAGTGCAAAAATTAATTCCTAACAAAGCATAAATCCAAACATGCATGGTGTGAATTGTTAAGAATTAGATAAGGTTTTTACACGTATTATCAGAATTCTAAAATGCATTTTATCTCTTTCCAGTTTAGGAGGAGATTTTCTATTTTGATCATAGATTAAACAGGTACAAAAAATTTACTTGTATGCTCAGAAAGTTTCCTGGTAGCCTTTGTGATTAGGCCCACTATCCAGGGAGTGTTTTATACTTGAAAATGAAGGGACAATCAAAGAATTAAGATTATCAGTAGAATATCTACATTTAATTCTTGTCTCTATTGAGGACTTTTTGCATAATATAGAGGAAATGATTGTTCTGTGATACAATACCTCATCACTAATCTTCAGAGGGAAGAATGTGTCTTCCCTGTCTGTAAAGTCTTTGAAGCAGAGACTGTCTCCCTGAATACGTTTTCCAGCATAAAGTACAATGCAAGCTCTGATTTGTGTGAGAGCCTTTCAGTGTTACTGTGATACAAATAAATAATAATTAGTAACAGATGTTTTGTCTACTTTCTTTATGAAGTATAAGTTCATGAAAGAAAGCAAATTTTCCCCTGTAAATTGAAAAGAACTCAGAGATCAAATTTTAGCTGTTATTCTAATGAAAAATGAGATTCGCCTAAAGCTGTTGATAAAGAGTATATTTTCATAAATTTCTCCTATTTCTTTTAAGTTGTATTAGAATTATTACTGTGGTTTTAGAGTTTGAGCACACAAAAATATTAAAAGCTCCCACAGACTGCATTTTTTCCCTTTAGCTGTACTATAAAGGCGACATCAAACCTTCCCCAGAGTCTTCAACTACCTTATTGCTTTAATAAGTAACAAATAACAAGATTGATAAAAATTTCGGTGAAATATTTATGCTGGGAGAAATATCAACTAGTATCTATCAAGCATTGTTGTTGTAAGTACCAATGTTTTTCAGAAAGTCAAATTAAGGTAGATTGCATTTATTTTTATGTTGGCAATACTTTAGTACAAAGACCTCACTAATTTTAAGCAAGAAGAAAACTTGAGTCAATTCCAACAGCCTCACCTTATTTTTCTTGTCTGAGGATAGAATCAAGAATACAAAAAACTGAATTATTATCATGATGTTTTATTTGTGGTTCAGTGACCTGAAGGAAAGAAACTGCTGTCTTCACTGATATCACCTCTTACCTTGTCAAGTTTTTGTATTATCTTTAAATTTTCTGCTCATCAAGAGAAACAAAGTCAAAGGATTAAAATAAGTTTATGTTCTGATACTTTCTAAATTGCTTTATTATAAATATATATGTTTCAGAGTTAGAAATAAACTTTAATGTATTTGACAATGAAAAAGGATTGAATCTCAAGAGAAGAATTTTAGAAGAATTTATTGAGTAATTTGCTTGTTTGAACTACACAGATAATGGGGAATTGTAAGTGAACCACTACTACATAGTGTCTCATATCAATACTAATTTGGAAATGAATGATTTCAAGGGAGGAATTTAAAATCTTCTACCATAGGCCAGCAAGAATACAGAAAGTAAGAAGCTGTCTCCTTTGAATATATACAGCAGCTAAATTTATATTGAGTTAGCAGTATTCCCTGAAGTTCTCCTGCCATCCTGTGATATCTCAGGATCCTTAACTGAAGAAGTAGAGCATTTGGCTATTTCCATGAATGTTAAAGGGACAGCAAATTAGAAATAAAGATTAGAACCAACAACAGCTTTATTAAAAGAAATGGCTATGACCCCCTCCTATCATGCTTGTCATTAAGTCTCACTGTCTTTTGGCTTCTTTCTTTTGGCATTCTATTTCTCTGGATGTATTATGCTGTGAGAGTTGGGCGACTGGGGATCAAGAGTGGATCTCCCCTGGTGGACGATGAGGTAAGCATCAATCTAAGACTGTAGGAAATGAGATGCTAAGAAGGAAAACATCTGGATAGATTATGGAGAGGAGAATGGAATTGTGGGAACAGTTATGTTAATATGGTAGCACCAAATAAGGTAATGTTCTTAGTTCTTGTTAATGATTGGTTAGCAACATTTTACATATAAGGCGACATAATTGTTCATTAGTTCACTGCCCTCCACCAGCGCTGTAACACTCTATATATCGTTGCACTTACCCCATTACGGGTCTTTGGAGATTGTTCTATACGGTGTGTGGCTTATCCTTTTGTTAGTGCTTACTAAAATTGTTTTTTGGGCAACCTCTGCNTTCTGGAAGAATGGGCGGGGCCAGGAGGGATTGACAACTGTAAGGGCAGGGTTTAGGGTGAAGGACAGGGGTAAAGGCGGGAAAGGGAGAAACCATTTTATAACAACACAGGGGTACAATTGAGGGAAAAACCATTATAATGAGGGAACATACAACTGAGTAACAACCAAATTAAACATGAACTGCAACATTTGCTGATCCTGCTTCTTCCATTGGCGACATTATGCTGTCTGTTTTAAAACATTTTGCATTTCTCCTAAGTTAAGAAGTGTAGGATATCTCTACTTCACATCTTTCCACATGCATGCACTTTCTCCAACACTCCTTTATGTTTCCCCACCATTCCCATTAATAGTAATCATTAGTTCACTTTTCCTTCCTTAAACTCAAATGCTAGCTGTGAGAAGCATGCTTTAAATGTCAGCAGTCTCTTTGACTCAGTCTCATTCTTTTATGCTGTTTGCTAGTTTTGCTTATATGAGAATTGTTCCATCTAATGCTCTAAAGATCTTTTAGCTGGATCCTCATCAAATGTAAATTTACTTAACATCATTGGAAGCATTGGAGCTGAAAAACTGTCTTTCTATGCTTCTTACTCTTCAGAGTGTAATAGCTGTATAAAATGCAGAATCAGAGAATTGCTGAGGTTGGAAGGGGCCTCTGGATATTTTCTTGTGCAATGCACCTACTCCAAGCAGCCACCTAGGGCTGGTTGATCAAGGCCATATCTAGACAGTTTTTTAATATCTCTGGGGATGGGGACTGCAAATCCTTTCTGGGCAATCCGTTCTGATGTTCAATCAGCCTCAGAGTAAAAATATGTTCTCTTATGATACAATAGAATTTTCTGTGTTTAGTTTGTGGCCATTTACTCTCAGTTATTCCCAGGGTAGCATGAACGAGAGCCTGGCTCTTTCTTTACTTCCTCCTGTCTGGTATTGGTAGACACTGGTTAGATTCCTGAACCTTCTGTTATGCAGGCTAAGCAGTTACAGTTGTCCCTGCTTTTCCTCATAGGCTGGTTAGTCCAGTCCCTTAATCATCTTAGTAGCCTCTCACTGGACTCTCTCCAGTATTGCCATATCTCCCAGCACTAGACACAGCACTTCAGGTAAGGCTTCACCAGTATGGTATAGAGGGGAAGGATCACGTCCTTTGTGTCCACAAGTGAGCTCTTGGCAACACTCTTCCTAATGCAGTGCAGGAAGCTACTGCCTGCTTTGCTCTAAGGGCAGATGGCTGACTCATATTCAGCTTGCTATCCATCAGCATCATCCTCCAGTAACCTGGTCCCTGCACATTTCTGTGGTGTTCTTCCCTTCCAGATGTCTTCCCTTTGCTGAATTTCACAATATCCCAGTCAACCCATTTTTCCAGCTTCCTGAGGTTCCTCTGAATGACAGCATAACTTTCTGGTGTAATCAGATACCCTTCCCAGTCTTGAGAAATTTACATAATTGGTGAGGGTACACTCTGTCCTATCATCTATATAATTAATAAAGATGATAAACAGTGTTACCCCAGTGCTGATTGGATTTATCATGAATGGCTGACCTCCAGCTGGACTTCCCTCTCCGATGATAAACCTTCAAACCTAGCAGTACAGCCAATTTTCAACTCACTGTTCATTTATCAAGCACATATTTCACCAGTTAGCCTATGAGAATTTCACAGGAGACTCAAGTCAAGATAAACAATGTCTGCTGTTCTCTCCTTGGCTACTTGACGAGTCATTTCACAGTGGTCAGGACCCTGGTAAAGCCGTGTTGACTGAACCTCAGTCACCTTTCTGTCCTTCATGTCTAAAAGTGGCTTCCACATTTAGCTGCTCCATCATTTTCCAAGGGTTTGAGGTGATCACTTTGAGGTTCTCCAAATCCTCCTCCATTCTGTTCTTCAAAATTTGAGTGACATTTCCTTACTGCAGGTCCTCAGGGATCCCCCTTCTCTTTCCCCATTGGAAGGCCTTACAATGATGTTGACCAGCTCCCTCAGTGCTTTTCCACAGAGGGTACTTTCCTTGCTCCAGATTTTCCTGTCATTCTCAGGGCCCTGGGATTCTTATAGGCAGATATTCCCACTGATGACGGAGGCAAAGAAGGCATGGAGTACCTCAGCTTTTTCCATGTCCTTATTTACCAGGTCCCCTACTCCATGGAGAAGTGGGCCCACATTTTCCCTCCTCTTTGCTGCTTATGTATCTGTAGAAGCCTCTGTTTTTACTCTTCACATTCCTCTCCAGATTTAGCTCCAGGTGGGCTTTGACTTTTATGACCACATGCCTGCATAGTCCCTGTGTGACCAAGCAGTCAATTGCTCTATATTACTGGGTGATTCAAATTTTCTTCTATTTTTTTTTCATGCTTCCTTTTGATATCTGAGCTCAGTCAGAAGCTTCTTGCTAATCTGAGCAGGCCTCCTGCCATCTTTGCTTGATTTTCTGCAATTTTGAATTAAGTCCTCTTGATCTTGGAAAAGCTGATCCACAAAAATCAAACCACTCTTCTGGACCTCTCTTTTTTCCAGGACTGTTGGCAGTGGTATTCTTTTGAGCAGAATCCCTGAAATGTCAAACATCATCTTCCCTGCCTGGAGAAGCATATATTCTGTAGCTACTCCAATAAACTAGTCTCATCAACTCTGTTTTATCCAGTCTATATTTAAACTAAAAAATACTAATAAACTAATTATGCCACTAATTATAATAAACTAACTTATTCCACTGCTGCTAATAGTATTTTAATTGACATTTTATGTTAAAAATATAAAACCTGAAAATCCCAAAATCTCACTGTATCAAGTTTCTGCTCTGCAAAATAATTGAAAAGAGTATTCATTATTTCCATGCTACAAAGAGGCACAGTTTGAGAGGAAGTTAAAGCTGTGTTGTGTCAGGCATGCTATAAGCATATGTTAAAGGAGAACTTGTAGTCTAAACCTTATAAAGTTCCCAATATAAGACAACAGAGCAAGAATAGCTAAAGTGTCTTGTCTGCAAACTTGCAAGATAACAGCAACTCACATTCAGTTTAGAATCCAGCTTTCCAGCTTTTTAGGTTCTTCCTGTCTTCAGTAAATCATATTTTCCCTAGTAAGCATTTCCTGTGCTAATATTTTTCCCATTCTAAATGCCACAAGTGGCAACATTTGCACCTTTTATTGTTTTCTCTTTGTTCTATTGCTTGTTAGAACTCACTGACAACAAAGTCTTTTAAAGATTCTTTTCTTTTTTTTTTTGCTTTCTTAAACTGATTTCAGATGATTTCATTATATCCTCTTTGATAATTCTATATAATCCTTCCCCTTCTTTTGCACCTTCTCATACTATGGTTGGTGCCTCCTTACACTGCTTCAACAGGTGAAGCATAAATAATATTTAGAAGTTTAATTCTCTATATGCTATGGTCTAGATATTCCAAGAATTTGAATTTCTTTTTGCAGTAGAAGAGCTATTTTTAATTTGATGTTTATGAAATTCATAACAACAGTTGAATTGGCTGTGGTTTTATAAATGAAATTTATGAAGACCTTCTATACCACTAGCTGATCTAACTCTACTTAGAGTGCCCTCATGTTTTCTTCCAAATGCTAAGGCTTCTTCCTACTTCCCCTGAGCAGACAAAGTGACAATAAGAAACCCTTTATGCATATTTTAGTGGCATATTAAAAGCCTGTTGAGCTGTAAGAAAAATACAAATTGCTTCAAAACCCTTATTTTTTGTTATTTGTTCTCAAAAGTTGTGGCACTAGCAGTAAAACCATCATGTCTCCTTATCAGTGTAAGTCTTCACACTGGGGAGGCAGTGTAACATTTTGGTATTTTGATCAAGGAGTTTATGGCTTCCTGAGATAATATAACAGATTATATACCTTTCCACTTGTGGATGTAGTAAACTGAATACTCCATTGCTCTTTGTCCACAACCATAGTAATTGGATAGTCAAGTTGTAATAATCTCCAACCTATCCCTTCTCATTACTACACTTTTCGATCTGTAGCTGTATTTATAACACATCAAAGTTCTATGCTATCTGATGACATCCACTTTTAAGGTACCCAGATGTCAGTTTTGGTTTCTATCAATAATTTCATGTGCTCTTATCTTCTTCAGAAAAAAAGGAACACATTTCTACTGTACAAGTTTATAATTCCCCAGGCTCTATACAATAATGTGGGTATATTACCAATAATCAGATTAGACTTGTCTTGATCTTCTGTTTTACGTGATTTTTTTACCTTGCAAAGCAGTTCAGTATTTTCTAGTAAAAGTTAACTTAATCTCAATTTGTGCAAAATTTCTTGATGTGTTTCCTAAGCCTGTTTCCTAGCCTTGCTGACATCACAGCATCTTTTTATTGTCACTTCATTATCCTCGTATTTTCTGACAATAGAATTTACAAACAAGGATATGGCTTCAACTCAGCCCTAAGAACTAGCAGTGCTTATCTTTATATGATGACAGCAGCATAATTTAATGATTATATATTACTACATTTAGTTTGTATGTAATAATTTGGTTTCTTGATTTTGTAATCTCTTGTTATGGAATTGTAAATATATAATGAAAAAAATTTCTGGTCCATGGACCTTTCTTCAGGTATTGTGCTCTTTCATGTTTTCCCTAATGATTTGTAACATGTTTCATAAGGAAAAGTTAGTAATTTTTCTTTAGTTTTGATGGAAATCACATCTGAAGCTGACCTATTTCACATTGTTAGGCATTCTTTCTCATTTTGTGTCCAAGGTGGTATGCATGAACATAAAAAAGTGCATTTAGTATGTCTGACATTGTGACTGTGCCATAAAACTAAACCATGCAGTTTGAGGAGATTGCTATATTCAAAAATGTGTTACAGATAATGTATGTAGAGATAACAGGAGGAGAGGAAAGGATACTGAAAGTTGTGAAGCATCTTTTATTGACTGATTATGAAGTAGTGCATTCCAGAGTGACTACAGTAGCATTTGCAAAGCTGAAGTAAGACATATCACTGTGTCATTGATTTAGACATTTACATTTTACTTTTATTAGTAGGACAAGAGTATATTTTTCAATTATAATGGGAATTGGCTCAGTACAATTTTGATTCTAGTTACAATTATTATCATTCCAATGCATTGCTATTGCTCAACTCAGAATTTTAACTCTTACTTTCAATGAAAATAGATGTAGTTGAAATCTCTGCCTTCGGTAAGAAGGAAAAATATTTTAAAACTATGCAATGTTATATTTTTACTAATGCTTTATTTTTTTCAACTAAAATAATATGTTACCTTTTTGTGATGGGAATACAGTTAAATTTATACTTGCATTTTCATATTAGGATGTGCAAAGGCTGTGCTGAGAGCTGAAGGTAAAAGCTGTGGCACGCTAGTGAATAGACTATATTACAGATAAGAATAAACTAAAGAGTGTCTCCTGGCTTTCTTTCCAATCTTATCTAAAAGTGAAGCTAAACTGTAGTTATTGTTGCCCTCTAACTATGCTAGAGCTGTTAGAATGTAGTGTGAAAATGCTTTCTGATGAGAGTTTTGTAACTGCCTTTTTCATACCAGTGAAGAAAATGAAAAAAAAAAAAAAAGAAAAAAAAAAGAGTATACCACAAATTCCCCAAAAAACATCTGGGTGCTGGACCAAGACCTGATTATCTATGTTCTATTTCTGCCTCTGAATGTCTGACTTAGTGACTCATATAACCATTTTAATTATTATCTCTTTTCTATTTTATTTACTTTAAATGAGAAATAATTGTATCAGGGACTGTTTGGTAAAGTGCATGCTCACTGTCTTTAAATAGGATTATAATTTTAGTTGAGGCTTCTCTCCGTCACTCCAAATAAATCATCACAAGAACTTCCTATTGAGCAGTTTGTGTTGTATTTCACAGATGAAAGCTAAAGTGGTGTTCATACCAACTTTGATTATGTGCTAAAGAAATTAATGTAGCATTCCAAATCCTGGGGGGAGGAGGGAAAAAAAGATTTTTAAGTACTTTCCTACAGAATTTTTAAATCTCTTCTCATGGTTGCACAGAACTTAACTGAAAGTTTGCTATTGATTGAGGTACCTTGGTGACATGAGTGACCAAGTGCTTCAGCTAACCCACAATTCCTTCTGGCTGTTTCCCATGAGAGATGAATAGAGAAACCTAACTCAATCTAGCGAGTGATGGTGAATGTAATTTCTGAAGGAAAGAAAAAATTTATAATCCTTACTACCTTATACATGCAGGGGAAATTCTGATCAGTACACTTATTGGAGGTATAATTGTAGAGTGGAAGTGTGTGCATTTTAGATGCTTCCTCTGTTGGCTGGCTATTCTGCTTTTTTTCTGCTATTTGTACTTGCTGAATTGGTTAAAAAAGAATGATCAGCAATGTAAGAAACAAATTGCACTTTCCTCAGCTGAACTGCATGGAAAAACCCCAGAGACAATCCAAACAAGCCTGGCATGGTCCCTCAGGAACCTAGAAATTCCACTGGCCTTTTTAAGACTGTCTTCTCTGGGGAGCAAATCCCTGCAGCTGCTTTTAAAAGTTGAGGGTTAAAAGCATTTTTGTTGCTGAGAATGCACATTGGAGCACATGTAATGCTTTAATGTGCATTTTAAAGTGAAAATACAATACAACTTTTCAGAACCCTTGAAAAGAATCACAGATTTGCTTCTGTGGTTGAATGAATTCAGAAAGGTACTTTCAGGCAGAGCTAACTGACACTCTGAATATCCCTTCTAGAAGAAATTTTGATATTTCAAGAAAGTTTTCATTTTGAATGAGAATGAATTTAAGAACTTCTTCCATTTCCTTCACTGGAAAAATAACTGTGAAAAATGGAAATTCTTTGTTTTGGTTTTGGGGGTTATGTTTGGGTTTTTAAAAGAAATTTGTCAATTTCTACACTTAAAAGACTATTCCTTGGGTTGCTAGCTATTAGAAGAATCCAAAGAATTCCCAGAATCCAAAGTAATCAAACGTCATTGAGAAAATGCTCTGAAAATTAAGACTCAGAAATGGATTATGAAGTTTAGATTTTGCATAGTGTTACTCTGAAGAGGAAAAAAAGTCATGTTATTAGCACATTTCCCAATATTAAATATTTTCCACAAAGGGCAAAGGAGTTCTGGGAAACTGTGTAGAATAGCTAAGCTATCTCTCTCTTCAGTGATGCATTTCCTCACTTTACAATTGATCTTGCCTCACTGAATACTTAAAGGCAAGTTTTGATTGATTTCATTTCACAGAGAAAATTTCAGTAGTATGTGCTGCTGGAAGCTCTAGGACTGATTTTTTTATCACCCACTGTGAAATTCACATGCATGAATATCCTAGACCAACCAACTTGTCTCCCTCAACCAGTCCTTCATGGAGTCCACTGTCTGTCTAGTAGAGCTGCATGTATACAACTATTTTTAACTTTGATATTTTGCTGTAGATAGCAAGGAGAGCTGCTGATTGAGACGGCAGTTAAGGCAAAAGGCAGCCTTTTTCCCGCCTCCTCCAAAATACTGCTGCAAAACAGCTCCAGAATGCTATTAGGCCTTGAATGGAGAGAGGGGAAGGGTGGTGGCAGAGTCTCAGGATGTCTGGGCCTCTAGGGTAGGAGTTAATAGATAAAAGACTGCAAATACAGTGATATAGAAAAGAATTATTACAGAAGTATGTAGTAATATCTGTCACCCTTAAAACTGTGATATTACTGTGGGGCAGACACATTGCCAATGACTATTTAGTATTAATGAAGATGTTTCTCATTCCTACTTGTACCGTTGCTTATCTTCAGCAAGTGAGTGATGCTTGAGAAGAACAGTGCTAAGGAGCAACTTGATCCCAAAATGATTCCTCTGTGAAACTGGAGCTGCACTCAGAAAATGCCAGATACCCTATTTCCTGGTGTGTGCTGTAATGAGTGAGCAATGGTGAAAAATAGGACTGGTTTGTTCTTTATTTGTGTGTATAAAAAAGATGCCAATAACTCAGCTGTGTGTCCTCAGTTAAGTGCCCATTCAGACATTTGAACCTTATGTATCTTTTTTTCTTTCTCTAGACAGCATCTCACTAATCATGGGTGTCCTGGTTTCAGCTAGAACAGAGTTAATTTTCTTCACAGTCACTAGTACAGTGATCTGTGATTTGGTTTTACTAGAAGAGTAATGTTGATAACACATCAATGTTTTAACTGTTGCAAAGTAACTTGCTCTAAATCAAGGACTTCTTTTGTCTCATGTTCTGCTGGTGAGCAAGTGCACAAGAATATGGAAGGTATCATGGCTAGGATAGCTGACCCAAACTGGCCAAAGGGATATTCCATACCATAGAATGTCATGCCCAGTATAGAAACTGCTGAGAGCCACCAGTATAGAAACTGCTGAGAGCTGAGAGCGACAAATCTGCTTAGAGACAGGCAGGGCATCAGTCAGTGGGTTGTGAGCACCTGTATTGTGTATCACTTGCCCTTCCTTGGTTTTATTTCTCGGTCTCTTTTTGTTGTCTCTCTTTCCATTACTACATTAATTATTATCATTATCATTGTCATTGTTATTATTACTTTATTTCATCTATTAAACCGTTGTTGTCCCAAAACATGGGTTTTACTTTTTTTTAAATTTTCCTTTCTATCCCATGGAGGGGTGGAAGGGTGGAATGTAAGCAAGTGTCTGCATGGTACTTTGTTGCCAACTGATGTTAAACCACGAAATGGGAAAGTGATGAATTATCCCAAAGAAATACTTGTACCCCTTTTGCCAGGTTACCAAAGAGACCTTGATTTTGGTTCTCTTGTATATCCCTCTTGACTAGTACCTGTCTTTGCATAGTGTATTTTTATTGCACAGGTGCTCTGAAACACTTTGCCTATTTTGTATTCCTAACACGGCCAGCCTAAACATAGAAAACAACCTGAAATATCCCATTCAATTCTGTAAAGTAGTAGTATTCTAAGAAAATCTTAAAATAATCTATTTTGTAGCACCTATCTTTGAATTCTCTTCTACCAGAAAATGGGGAATATAACCATTATAAGTCTATTTTTGAAGCTGTAATCACAGTTAATGATGCAAATCGTAACTCATTTTCACTAAATGGTGGATGTAAAACCAGCAGGTGTAATGTATCACTACTGAGAGACTGAAGTAATACTGAGTACACTGATCTATTCACTTAGTCATATTCTTTTATTGTAAGAATATAAAGTTTTAAATATATTTCAGATGGGACTTTGATGATCATTGTCCACAATAACCTGCTAAATTTAGCTGTCAAAAAACCCAAAAAAGGCATCAAGTCTCGCCAAATCATTACGCTCCCTGCATAGTCAATGAAAGCCAAGCCACAGACTCTTCCTCCAGGCCTTTGGAGTGACTGTAGGGAGCCTATACAATGATTGTAGGTATCTGTCTTACTTATATATCTTAAATATTCAGTAAAACTATTTCAGCTCTATGTTGTGATGATACGGACTTGTTTCTTTTTCTGTTTCATGTGTAGACAATGGAATTACACTCCTAAAATCCTTGAACAGATCATTTAAATATCCTTTTACTAATTTTCATGAATCATATGTTCCAGCATTCAATTCTGAATGTTTATACACTTTTGATACCAAAATCTTTCTAGCCTAGAAAGATTCAAAGCAATGCAGGTTTTTCCCACTGTATAAGACTTTGGCTAAAAGAAATAGAAGAATATGCTATGCCTATTTTGAAAAGCAAAGTGTTGGGCTGAAAGTAGGTTACCAGTGGATTTTCTCAAAGCTTGGCTCAGAATTGATGTCATTTAATATATTCATTTATGACCCTGGCACAAAAAGCAAAAATGTCTTAATGAAATTTGCAGATGGCATAAAGGTGAGAAGAACTATAAATACAAAGCAGCACTTGAATATTGTGTAGAGTTAAGACACCTTGAGGACCAGCATAATAGAATTGTAATAAGATTTAATAGTACAAAATAAAAGGTCACAGAATTCAGCCTTTTCATCTTACCCATCATTAGCTGTCTCATACTTAGAGACCTACTTTAAGTTGTTCACCTGGGCTCCTTTAAATAATCATAGAGATATGCCTCTACAAGGACACTTCTATGCTGAAGTAGTTATTCAAGACAGGCAGGTTGTACTGGCTTTTAGAGATGCCTTTCTCACTACTTTGCTTTTGGAGAAAAACTAGATGTCTGCTTAGCCTAGATCCCTAAAAATCCCACCTTCAAACTTAATGTGAATCCTTGCTAATGCTTATTGTCCTTCAGTTGGAAAGAGAAAAATCCATTAACAAACAGCTTTGGGGAATGCAAATATGGTCCTTCAATACATCAAGATTAATATTTCTGTGAAACAAAAGGAAATAACGAAAATTCCTGTAAAAATTCCTTGAGGAAAAACTTCTAGGACCTTCACCATTAAAGTTCATGGAATAAAACTTTATTGTAAAGATGCAAATAGTAATGAGGGAATATAATTTTACAAGATGAATTTACATGAAGATTTTTCACATAGCAGATTGAAGAGAGAGACACATGAATTTTTTCTGATCTGAACCAATATATGCACCAAACATGCCTGTTCTGTGTGAAATAACACCAGTAACAAGTCAGGTTAAAAGCCATAGAAGCTATATTAGTGCTAGACTATGCCTCACACAAAACATGCCACCAGTTGAGGTGACAGTCTTGTTTCTAAGATAGGCATGGCTGTAGCCACTGGTAGCATGTAGACAGTAGTCAGTAAGGGCGCTTGTCCCTATCACATAGACTACTTCTCCAAATCAGAATATGCTGGGTTAGATGAGCCTTGTGAAAAGACCATTGAGCTTGTAAGTGATTTAAAAAGTTATGAGACATTTTTTCCCCAAATATTCCTTCATTGTCGTCCCCGCTATTTGTGTATGCATTCTTGCATTTGTAGTAGTTGAGTAGTTCTGCTTAAGCTGATCCAGCCCTGCAACATGAAGTCAGCTGGAGTGCTGTACTAGTATGGATGTGAGCACAAATCACTGCTTTTCAAGCAGTTAAATGTTTTGGGTAGTTCAGCTTTTGTAGGTGTTGTTTAAAAGATTAGAATTTCTATAGTTTTGAAAATCCTCATTTCATTCAAAAAATGTTATGTTTGCAGAATTTTCTAGTTATTCCAAAACCTTTCAGACTATTTCTGCCTGTCTAATTCGCTAGAACTTCCCGTCTTATGAATTCATTACAGTACTAAAAATATAAGAAGTGTTACTTTGACTGTTTCTTGAGAAGGGAACAATAAAATACACAGACTGTAAAAGTCCCAAGATAATGTAAATCACTCCCTTAGCTGGGAATAAAGCTAGCTAGGACTTGGAAGGCATCTTCTGATTTACACTCTTCAGATATCTGACCCATACTTATTACCAAAACACCGTGCTGTGATCTGGAAAAGCAAGGGAGAGACAACATTTGTCTGGCTGACAAAACCACGTTTCTTTAGAAAAGCTCTTTAACTCAAGTTCAGGTACCTTTGCACATTTCCCCTAACCCATGGATGACATCTGAAACCTAAGTATGATGTGGAAGTTGAATAAGGGTTCCTAAAATAGATTAGATTTATTGCAGAGGTGGGAAATGAACAGTGCAGCTAAGGGAGGTATTCGTTTGACTCTGTTTTTGTGTTAAGAGGCTACCTTGAACTTGCAGATTGAGCAGAAACAATACTGAGTCTTGGAAATATACTATTTCGATGAATGCCATCTACTGGAAATGAGACAGTTGTATTTGGTATCTTTGTTGTCAGCATCTCAACACTCAGTGTGAACTCTGCCATGGCAAACTGTTGGAATAAGTTATTTCTAGTCTGTAATGAGTACTTCTATCACATTGTTATTGAAAATAACAGGTCTCAACTGTGTATGGTATACCGTTTTTCACCAAAGTACAATTTTTGTAATGTTAGAATGAGCAAGAACACACTCCAACACTACTTCGAGTATAAAAGACTGAAGATAAAATTGTCTCTATAACTGCTAGAAAAATTCTCTCTGTATGTGTATATACACAAATTGGTGTTTTGAAAGAAGTGGGACAAAATTTTCCAATGCATAATAAAAGTAAGTTTTACAGGGATTAAATTATCTGAAAATTTAGTCAAGCAAAACAAATAATTCTGTGCAACAAAAAATTTCAAAGAAAAAGAAAACATATAATGAAAATGTAAATATTTAAAACTTGAATTTAATTATGTTTGATTTCCTAAACAAAAATGAAAAATGAAAACGCTAAAAATTGGTATGAGTTTATGAAAATATGTTGTATGTGAATTTGAATGAAACATTTTGGGTTAATACAATTTCTTTTTCACTTTCACCAAGTGGTTTTTTTTTCCCTCTTTCCTTTGATTTACTATCCTTTTCTCTCCTCCTTTTTGTTTGTGATTAATCATTCCATATTTTTAAAATTTTTCTGTAAAGAAAATTATTTTTAAAAATAAGTATTGTTTACCAGTTTGTATGGACATTGTCACTATTATTTTGCACCTGGTTTAACACTAATTAAAACAAAAAATGATACAGTGATGGAGTAGGAGCTATTTGGTTGTATGCTTTCTAAATTTGATGTTCAGGTTATTAGATAGCTAGGCTAGTTAATTGAACTTCCATGGTATATATAGCAAGATGTAGATTCCAGCTTGTACCTCTCTGTCCGGTGTTTCACACTGGGGTGAATTTCCTCCTGAAAGGGGCTGTTTCTTTCTGTGGGAAGTATTGTCAGGAATCTCCTGAGTGGTAGTGTTTTCTTGAACACAGCTAAGGCTCTCAGAATTGTATCTGATTATGAGCTGTGGCATGGCAACCTGAAAACCTTGGGCAAGCACCCAGATCTCAGATAATATGTTCCCAGGCTAAGCCTGTCTCAGAGTTAGAGCCTCTGATTGGAAAAGGGCAGGCAGGTGCAGCAATGAACTGTACAATGTAGATTTAAGAGTCTCTGTTCCAATTTTTTGCTCTCCTGGTCTGTTCCTATCACACTGAATTCCTTGCCAATGCAAGCACAACATAAGATAATCATATAATTCCAAAGCTCCACAGCTTTGTCCTGTTTTATAAAACTGTCATAATTATTAAACCAACTAATCCTCAAATATGCTTGGCTTTACATTTGTATTGATTATGAGAATAAAAGGTGTTTCAGTAATTTATTTAAAAAATATCCTGAAGGAGTGAAACTGTGGATGCCATTTGCAGTGGGGTCTTAAGAACTATGTGTTGAAAAAGAGGGTGGTACTGTTAGAAGCATTTAAACCAAGCATATGCATGTAATTTAAGGCTTCATGCACAAACAGTGCTCAAAGCGAAAAAAAGAAAAATTACACTATGACTCATTTTTCAGTGGAATATCATATAAAACAGAGAGCTCTGTTTCTCAATTCACAAGGCAGAGCAGTTTTCCCATCAATTTTGATGTATTTTGAGATACATTTTGTTAGTTTGTGCTTTATCTAACATCTAACTACTCAAGACATCCTACCGTATTCCCTGTTATTAAAACTACCACAAAATATTAATTTTTAATGTTAAGATTATAAAACCAATGCAGGATTTCTTTTTAAGTTCTAGACATTGCTAAAGGACTTACTGAGTTGTGAGAGCAGAGAAATAGAAATATTCACCAAGATTAATTACTATTCTTCCTCTCTAGCAGATGATTAAAGATCAGAGCAGGAAAAGACTAGCATTGAAAATCCCACTACAGACTAGCAATGATGGCTAAAGACAGATGAACACAGTAGCATATCAAATTTTGGAACTGGAGCATCATAACAGATTTTTGTCTTCAGTGAGCTTGAAAAATTATTTCAGCCCTTTGCTTGCAAAGTTAAGATGTCAGAAAAGAAATCCAGTTCGGTGGAGCTTGTCAATAGGAGAGAAGGTTTTGTCTCTCTCCAAAAATATTCCTGCAGATCTTTCAAGGTCCTGAGGGCTACTCTTTCTTCCTACAAATCTTCAGTGAATGAAGAGAGGCCAATACTTCTCATTTGCAGCTCTCCTGACACATCTGTTGCTACAGCATGCCATCCTTCAAAATTGCATTCTCTAACTCACTATTGTTTGACTGTGACATGAGATCACAGAAAACAGTAGCATCCAAGAGGGATCAAGAGGAGCTATGAGGTGAAGGATAAGACTTGGAAAGGAATGTCTCCTCTGAACTTTATTCCTTTGTTTTGTTTTATTCCTCTCCATTAATGTCCTCTGCCTTCAAGAGAAACATGTATCATCTGCTCTTTTTGAGTCCCTATCATACTGTAATAATTCCTTGATTTGGTAAGTGATTTGCAGTGTCCTTTCATTTTGGAGCACATATAAAACCTTTAGAAAGGGAGGATTCGAGATTATCTGGACAGCTCTATTGCTGTCTTTAGGATACTTGTCTAAAGCTTAGAAAGAAACTCACATTAATGCCAGTTTTGGGAAGAATTTTTAGAGATTCACCCAGACTCCTTGGAACAATAAATATGCACATCATAGGAACTCTCCCATCACTTGAACATGTTTGTTCTACATGAGTATAGGGCATGCAAATTCTCTGTACTGGAACCATACATTTGATTGCTTTTCTCAAATAGATACAGTACTGAGCTAAGCAGTCTAAATCTTAAAGAAGTAACAAATCATTGAGTAGGCTACATGTTTTGTGAATTTGCTTTTTGTGTTCATGTCAGCATTTCAATCTTTCGTTTTTCAATATTACACTAGTTTTTAAAAACTAGATGCGAGCTACAAATCTGACCTCTGTGGAGCTAAGGAAGCTAATTCACAGCAGAATTTGGTTATAATAATGGTTGTATTCCAAATAAACAGTTTTGGAAACATGCTATCTGTACTTCATATGCACTGCAGGACTTATTTGGCTTGAGGAATCCATATCCTACTACAATTTGCAAGACACACAGTTTCCTGAATACATGGCAAGCTTCGGGCAACTACTTGTTTAATTCTAAATATGAACTTTAGATTGGGTATTTTCAAAGTAATTTTCTCCACATCGTGTGCCACTACTTCTACCTACCAACATTTTATCAACATTTTCAATAGGAAATTCATTTCATACTTGCTGCTGGAGTTTATTCTAACAGCTGAATAGCCTGAACATGTTCAACATTATAGGTCAGAAGGTGCCACGGTGTAGAGCTGAGATAAGAGAAAAAAGAAGACCTCCAAGAAAGTAAGTTTTGGCTTGTTTCTTCTGGTATATAACAGCCAGCATTTTTTCCCTATCACCGTTTCCCAAGTGTTATAATTGGAAATGTAACATTTAGCTTGGTAAGGGTCTTTTTTATTTCAGTCAGTCTCCTATTTCTGTTTAAGAACATACTGCTAATGTATTTAATTGGAGAAATATGAATAGTTTGCATTCTGCAAAGTACAGAATTGCTACAAATTATTCTGGATTTTAAGCCTGTTAAGAATCGTGCTTATATAGAGGCCATACTTGCAAAGCGTATTCATGTTGTTGGAATGTTCAATCAAGGAGGTAATCTTGCAATCCTCACTAAGTTGAAAGTCTTACTGAAATCAGTAGAAATATTTTTAAAAAATTGATGTTTTGTATATTTGCATATTACAAAAAACAAAACACCCTTCAAAAAAACCTGCATAAACAAAAGCATAGATAAAAATCTGAAACTCATCAAAATTTAGAAATATTTAGAATAAGTCTATATACACCTGTCATTACTTTGACTGTACAGTGGGAAGCTAAGCAGACAGTAATGTGAGGTAAAGTTATGCCTTAATAGGAAGGTAAGTTGTATTATTGCTCTTTGCAGAGCGTTATATTCCTTAGAATAATTAAAGGGATCCCTTCTGGTTATCAAAATAAAATTTTCTTTGGAATACAGAGTTTTGAATGGGATAAAATATTTAATCAATGATGTTCCAAATTTTCTATATCACTTATTAAATCTTACTAGGTCATCATTTATCAGATGATCCTGTGTGCTTCAGTATTTATCTTAACTACAGTCTATTTATTCAAAATAATGTTTAATTTAGCACTTGGAAAGAACAGTTTGTTCAGTAAAATAATTACTTTTAAACCTGAAGATAAACTAAATAAACCAAATACTAAGGTTTTATTATCATTGTCAAAGTAATGCATCTTTCCATATTTGTTGAGTAAAAATGGGAACAGTTCACTTAGTTGGATAAAAGGCTTTGAGCTATACTGAAAGTTTCTATTGAACCGATTGAACTTTATTTACAATAGAAAAAGTTTGACAGCCAGCATAAAATAATATCAACTTTTAAAATTAAAAAAAGGCTTCAAAATTTGAACATATTTTATGATTTCGATTCCCTCTTCTTTACTGATTTCTATTTAGGTGAAAAATAATTTGATTATCGTGTCGCACCATTTTATTTCTCTTCCTCCTTTGACTTCACAATTCCATATTCATGAGAATAAAAGCACTTCAAGGAGGATGTCTGCTAACTTCCTTTTAAATTTCCTGTGATTTGAAATAAATATTTGTTTGGTTTATGACTAGAAATAATAGAGAGAACAGTTTTCCAATGGTAGGAAGGAATTTTATGTTTTGTTGGCTATCTGGAGAACTCTAGAAACCTACATTTTTCTGAAAATGCCATTTTTCAGTATTTCTGAGGCAACACTGGTTTGGAATTCCAGTTGGCAGATATTTTTCACTTTTTTTTTTTGTTTAGACTTTTCTCTGAGGGACATTTTGGAAAGAATTAGTTTTTTGATGAACCAGAAGCTCAAAAGTTTTTAGTTCAGTTCACAAAGCAGTGAGGGAAGGTAGTTTCACTTCATGCAGGACAGACCTTAACCAGGATCTGCCACCGAGGAGTTTTTCTGCATCACTGCACGCAGGTTTAGCAAATATAAGCAGATGTGGTTTCCTGCAGTGACAACAAACGGAGACATCAGTGAAATAATGCCCAGCTTCAGGATCAGATGGGTGGTAGATGGTCGATGGCGCTGCTATCTAAAGACAGAGTTGTTCTTGACTATGACCAGAGAGCTACCATGTCTCTCCAATGACACAGAAAAACCAAGAAAGGATGATTATTACTGGCAGTATTAGCTTCATATGGAAGCTATACTTCCTAAATAAGCTCCTTTTGTTCACAGCCCAAACTCCAATGTGAATATTGTCCAGTTTTAAGTATTCAAGAAACAAGAAGCTTCGCTCAGGCTTTTGAGAGGCTTATTGCCGTGAGTCTCTCCCTGCTGAATGTCTGCTGCTAGGGGGCAAGTTTGCAAGAGGAGATTGACTTCTGCAGCTAGCTTAGAAAGCAGAGGTAATATGTCCCCAAAGCAAGGTGGTTTGGGAAGAAAGGCATCAGCTAATTAAACTTAATTGGGTTAGCCAGGGTAGTCTGATTAGCATAATTAATTTAGGCCTCTGAGTAGGCTTAAGGGGTGTGTGTTTTTGTGAGGGATCCTTTGAGGGAAGTGTTTGGGACTCAAAAATGGAAGGAGTAGTTAACTCTCTAGGTCAAGGGAGAGATACTGTAGATGAGTGGGAAAGGCAATGTACAGAAATGCAGAGGATTTAGCTTGCCTAAAGTCTATGTACTCTTCTGAAAAATGGCAATGGTTAAGGGAAAAAAACAGAGGGGCTAGTTGGAGGATTTTAATCAACCTGGAAAGCATGGGGAAGGAGCCTAGCCAGCCTGCTACAGTTGTGCTTGACAATACTGTGATATAAGTAAAAATATGGTGCCTAGGGGACAGTGGATAGGATTAAAACCAGACTGTATAGCAAAGAGGTAAAATCCTCCAGATAGGGGAAGTTAAAATTATTTCACCTTAACTGATTTGGGATCTTTTGCTACTGCAAAAAATGAATTAGGTACTGGTTTAAACTGTTTTTGAGAGCTTTGTGTACTGTACTTTTAGCTCATGCAAAGAATCCCTAAGAAATAAAAACTAGCAAACATAAATGGTATTCCTTAAATGACAGAGTAAAACAAAAATTATGATCACTTAATAGGACTTCTTGTTTTACAAAGAAAGTGGATTTGAAAATACGTGTATTCTATCTTTGATTGCAGCATTACTTTAATGGAGTAGACAGTGTAGTTCTTTATTCCTGTACTGAGTTATATAATATGTCAGTTTCATTGGGTCTAAATTGTATGTTATCTGAACTGCCTTCACATTTCAAAGCTTAACTTTTCTGATTTTATTTTTATTTTTATTTTTGCTAAGCATTTAATTTTAAATTTCACTGTGAGTGATGCAGTGGTCAAATGAGCGTTTGTCATCCTCTGTTTTAATCCAATGCATGTCCTGGCTGCCAGGCAGAAAATCTCTTCCCTTTTGGCTGAGAAAAGAAGGTAACTCTATCATTAAACTTACCCTAGTGCTGGTAGGTATGAAGTATTGTTGGGAATCACAGAGGGGAAAAGATTGTTCTGCTGCCCAACCAGTACTTTGCCCAGGTGCACTTGTGAACTCCTTTTATTACTCCCTGATCTACAATTTAAATCACAACGGTTTCAACTCCAAGATAAAACTGAAAAATGGGAATTTTACACTGAAAAACCTTATAATAATTCTGAATACATATTTGTGGCTATAGACTACTCTTTAAAGACCAATATGAGGACTTCTCATTATTTATACAAAGGATGACTAATATATAATCAAGGATATTTGGCATGTAATTTTGTAAGGATTCTCCTGAGACCCTGAGAATTTCGACCAAATATGATGAAACATTGTCTACAATAAGGAAATGTAGTGATTGAATGTTGGAAAAGAAATATGTAATTTGTCCAAATAAATTATGCAAATTGAAATATTGCTTTTTGTAACTAATGTTTGAATTGCTTTTTATTTAATCTCTTTAATAATTTTTTTAGCTTATTTTTCATTCTATCCAAACCATCACCCATTCCTTGAAAAGAAGTTTCATATCCTAAATAAAGGTATTGATATTTGAGTCAATGGTTTGGAGGAGAATCTCAGTATGTGTGAAGGCAATTATAAATTAAGATGGTTATATTCTAAGATCATGCTATGTGGTAGCCTTTGGAAAACATTCTCACTTGAAATAGTATGAGCACAATTTACAACGAAAAAGATTTTTTTAGTTCTAGCTGAACCTGTGTGGCAGAATAAAGCATGAAAATTAGAATCAAAACAAAGCTGATGTACCAGAACCAAGACAAATAAATAAATCCCCAAGTTTTCCTTTTCTAATCTTTAAAAGGTTTATGTTTAGGTCAATTCTTGCCCAGTTCTGCTTCAGAGCCATTCAGATGAGATTTTATAAAGGAAGAAAGGAGAGATGTTGCTAAATTGCTTTGTGAAAGGTTAGCCACTCAGCATGAATAAACTAGGGTTTGCTACACCAAAGATACATATGACATGTTGAAAAATGTTTTAATGAAGTAGCCAAGGTCTGCTAGAGAGTGAGTTAAAAAAGAAAAATATAGCAGTGTAGTACACTTTGAAAAGACAGAAGAATTCTTTTCTTCTTTATCTTAGAGAAGAATTGAAACCATAGTGTTTCATTTCTTTGTTTTAAACTCTGTGGCAACTCTGTATTGTTTAAAATACATACTCCAAATTTTAAGTTTGGCACCTGCATTATTTGAGGTATAATTGCATTTACTCTATGTAATTAGAATATAAATCTGTGTTGCTGAGGCAGGGTAGTATCGTGGGTTTTTTCCTGGGAGGTAGTGTTATGCAGTCTGTTTTGTGTTCAGAAAATTTGCCATGACAGTGCTTCATAATAGAACCAATTATCAGGAATGCTGTTACACATAGCCTTCCAGACCCCAATTTAAACAGAAGCAAGTGACAATTCCTTCTGTGAAACAGTCTCCATAAATAAGCCATATGTGAAGACCTACATGCTTATTGAGGATAAAACAAGAAATATGAGTTTTAAAAAAATATTTATATGTTTTTAAGGTGTTTTGATTAACTTTCAAACTAGGGGAAAGCAGCACATATTAACAACCCCTACCAAAACTGCTCTCCATGTATCTTTAATAGGTATCAGAATACTTTATTTTTTCACATTTCAATTTTAAGAGAAAAATATCTCACTTCCAAAGCTTCAAAATAGATGTTGTCTACTTTGCAGCACAACAGGGGACCACTGCAACTGATCCTGCTATCTTTGACATTCCTGTCCTGTATGCAATGACATATCTGATTGTTGATTCTTATTTTTAATGGGCATTCTCAATTAAAATGCACAAAACTGAAGGAATAGCCACTATTTTTGATACATAATTAATATATATTTTTTTTTCCTGAGGCTTCACTGTTTTAAAATGATCCAAATAGCCCAGTTCATCCTCAGACACACGTGGGAACTTTTAGATGTAAAGATGTTTAGATTTTTTAGATGTTTAGATGTAGATGTTTAGATTTTTAGCTTATTATTTATGTAATGTTTACCAAAAGCAATGCCCTTTATCATTGCACTATCTGTCTCTGAACACAAAAATTCAAACGCTGGCTTAGATGTCAAATTTAATTTTTCCATACATTGATTTTAAGCATTTCCAAGGTATACAGTGATACACTGGAACACAGAAACTTAAGACAATATTCTCTTTCCATATACTTGCTTTTTTATTTTGGATGTGTTTCTTTAAACATGTGATTATGTGGGTGTTTTTATACTGTATTATAATTACATGCCACTTGAAGTTTTCCTTGAATGGCAATCTAAGTAATAAGCAGTTAAGAATAGCAAAATTTTAGAAAAACACTTGGGAAATAACATATCAACTTTGGCAACAAAAAGCAAATTGAATAATTTAAGACACTTTTACTACACAATATTTCAAAATATACTAAAATTGTATGAAATTAAAAAATATTTTAATTTAAAGTAGAAATCTTAATGAAGATTCTGCTATGTTTCTGTTTTCTCCCTACTGGTTTGCCTACTGGAAACAGATGGGAATAGAGTGTTTGAAAGTATCTTGCCTGCAAACTTTCTAGATTTTGTTTTCCAAAACTGTAATTAAAATCATGGTTTCCTAAAGAGAACATGGAATTTTAAATAAACTAGAGTTACTAATAGAAATTCCAGTATTGCTTATTTTTGTTTCACTGTTTTATGTATGGTCAGACATAGGTCAGAATTACATTGAAAGTTCTGTGGAAGACTAAGGACATCTCAGCCTTCATCTCTCTGCTTTCATTTCAGGCAATTCAGTGAAAGGATAAGTCTTGGTTTTCCAGCTCCCAACCTGTTTTCATCCAGACATCCATTCCCTGCTGTTGCAGAACCGGCAAGTATCACTCAGGATCACACAATGCTCACCTTTACATTCATTACCATGCTTGTAAGGTTTTCCTGCAATTTATTTGACAGCAAAGGAGCCATGAGATCAGCTGTGGCTGAATGTGTGAAAAGAAAGGAAAAGGGATTGTTGTAACACTGTATTTTCCACTAATACGAGGCAGTTTTGCAGGAAAGAACTTTGTTCTGCTTGTGAATTCCTTTTTTCCATTTATCCAATAAACTGAGATTATGAGACTGAATCTTAGGCAACAAAAATAGCGAATTCTTTGGTTTCCCAGAAGAAAAATTACTATAAAAAATTCATTTTGGATCTACCTTAAAGGTGTGTGGGGGGGTGGAATATGTGTTTATTGGTTCTTTTACTCTAAATCTGCCTTTTGTGTAGGTGGTAGGGGTGGTAAGTTCAGTCCTAATGTTTGCTGCAGATATTACGATGGTAGAAACAGTGTTCATTTGTTTTCTTGGCACTGGTAAATTAAAGCTTTATTTTTTTATGTGTTTTAAATCTGAAATGTGTAATAAATATTGACTATGTCTAGCCTTCCAAAATGTTAAGCATTGTACTTGTTTAAAGCAGAGAAATATGTCAGAAAACTCTGCTGCATTCTGCCTCTGGGAGTGGGCTGGTGTTTAGTTTATAAGTCTCAGTTTGTGCAAATCTGTAGTTCTCCATCTATACAAATCAGTAATTTAACTTTTTTTTTTCTTTTACCTACTTGAAAAAAAGGATTGCTGCTGTCTAACACTACTATGGTGAAGAAATGTCTCAGTATTTTAAAATAACACTTGAAAGCTTATAAAAGGGATGGCTTGAGATAAAATTATCAGATCTAATTTCTCAAGATTCCTGGAAGTTAAGGTTCACACATTATTGATTTGATTGATTCTTTTTCTGAAGTTGATACTTCTACTTTCAATAAGCTCACTCTCTTTGTGGTTTTGTATTGTCATTCTGAAAAATATTGAAAATTAAGACATTATTGTCCACTTCCATTTCCTTGCTGAGGAAAGAATAAAAGAGAGAGAAGGAATAAAATTTGGAAGATATTTCAGTTTTCTAGAAATAAATTTTCTTTTCCATGTATTTAGGCAACGTGCTGCTGTTAACTTTCACTCTGTTTGACCTTGGATATGCTTTCATTTTAGAAATGCCATAGGTATATAATAATCTTTAAAATATTTTAAAATACTTGGATGGTAAAGTGCTTATACAACAAAGGAGTCTGAAGTCTCATTAAAACAAGAGGGAAACTTTCCATAATCTGCTATTTGGCCTTCCTATCAGGTCCTGATTTTTTAATTTTTTTCTCCTTTAAAGAACAATACTCAATCCAGAAGCTATTCTGGAGATAATAATATAAAGATCTTTTAAAAAACAGGAATTTCAGAGTCTAGAGGTATGAGTTCTGCCTTTGAAATCATCACAGATTCAAATGAATAGTCAGACTTTCTTACAATCTATTAAATAAATGAATAAAAAATGTATTTCACTCTCTTGCCAACCCCTCATGACAATGACCATATCATTCTCCCTCCCATACATCTGACTGTTTTGCACTTATTATTTTTAAAATTAATCTTGCTGACAAACCAAACATTGCATTTGAAATTAGAAGACCATGTATAATATTGTATCACATTTTGGGAACAGCCAAAGCATTCAATATCTGTCAGGATTCTTCAAAGACTCTAACAGAAGAGAAGCTGATAAGGTGATCCTTCTCGGGCCAGCATTGGAAAGAACGTGCTTTTCTTCTCTTCCAGCACATGGTTCACTCAGGTCACAAGGGGCATGTTGTGAGCTGAATTCCTTCAATGCCTTGCCTTAGTGAGAGCATTTCTTTTCACAGGAGCTGCTGGGCTTTATCCAGCTGTGTTACTAGTTCTCTTATCCACACCTGTTTCTGACACCTTTGTTGTCCTGCTTGGTCTCTGAATGGCCTCTTGACTACTCTTCATTTTTATTACTATTTGAACCATTGTTTCTCCTTTTATGCCTTCGAAATTCTGTGTTAGGCATAAAATGTGTTCTCAGTGTGGCAGAAAGCCATTGCCCTTACTGCCCTGAAGAGCAATGGATAACACCTAGGTATTTCACTTGTTAGCTGTTAACCCAGGGTCAAAAAGGAGTAGACAAAGGCACCTTAGCTGGATACTGAAAGGATATTTGGAAAAATGGCTTCTGTGCTTGCCCTGTTCTTAAGTTTCCATGTGCATCCACTCTGGCCACCATCAAACTCTATTGCTGGGTCAGTGAGCCCTTGGTATCAACCACTAAGCCATTTCTGTGTGACATGAACTACCCTTTATCTTTAAACTGGACCAAGAATTAGGGAGGTATGTAACATGAAACTACTTTCCCTTAGAACTATCAGGATACATTTAGTGGTGATTTCAGCCATACAGTCTTCTGTGGAGGAATTTTTTGCTTTCTTTCGCCTTGTTGCTGGCACTTCTCCAAAGTGTTTGATTAGGGGTTATGTCTGCACTCAGTGCCTAGAAGAATGAAATACAACTTTTCAGGGTGTTTCTCATGTCCTCCCTTTATCATTTTGTATTGTATACTATTCTTTCATCAGGGATACTTAAAACAGGCAAGTAGTTTGCCTGCAGGTTTGCAGGATTTTATTCTGCTGTATTATTTTCTTTTGTCAACCTTAATTATAATTTTAAGCCATCTGTATGTGAAGATAATCACATAGCAATCATCTGCATTTATGAGGAGGATATAAACTGTTGATTAAACCTTTCTATTCTATTTTTATTTGTGTTTCGGTTGTTAGGCAAGTGGGCATTTTATACGGGAGTGCTTTTGTTCAAAGCTTTTTTTTTCTGGTGAGTGAAAGAAACATTAGATAATATCTTGAAATCCCAGTTTTCTTTTCCCCATAGTTTTTCTGCCTACCCAAAAAAAGCTGATGGGGCATTATGCTGAGGTGACCATGCCAACTTCTTTTGTATCAGCATGAACACCTCTGATCAAATCAAAACACCCAGTGTTATCAGACTTGTTTGAGCAGCCCCACATTGCATTTTCCAGGCAAGTTTCCTTCAAAAACTCATAAAAAGAGAAATTCATAAGAGAAAGAACATTACATGAGTGATGCTGAACTGGAAGGAATCGCTTGGCCAGCAGTCCAAACATCACAATGGGTGTTTTTACAATATCTTATATGAAACTCATTAATTTATGTTGAGTGTGGCTGCAAAACTGCAACTACAGCAAAGACAAGAAAGTCAACACATTGCAGTAATGCATTTAAGAACTCACTGTCAGCTTCTCAGCTAGACTGCAGATCCTCTTGTATGAATTGCCCATTTGTAGATATTGGCTCTACGTAATAATTATATTTGAAGGCAAATTTGGGAATAAATCTCTAAAAGATGTTTGGCTATAGGTGTGATTTCTTCTTCTTGTTCCAGCAAGTGTACTTTATTTCAAACTGAAATAGCAAATTATGGTAATTTATGTAATATCATTCTTAGAAACAGCCTATGTGATGTGGAGTAATTCAAAGTGTCAACTATCTAAATGCAGATAGTTTCTTAGAATATAATAGAGAAATCTGTGTTGTATTATACTACTGCAAAAGCATTATAATTTATGCTGTTTGTAGGAGCATAAAAATATAGGTAACCCTCTAATTTTAAGCCTTCAAAAACATATCAGAAAGAATATAGTTTTATTATTCTTTTGTAATGACATCTTTTCTTTTGATCTAAAGACTAAGCAGAAATAATAAAAATAGTAAAAAGAATAGTCAATAAATGTAGAAGAATAATATTATTATACAAACAAGATTTCTGAGACCAATAACAACATATTGTCTCAGTGTTGGGGTACAAAATTGATAGCTACATGTGGGAAAAAAGGGCCAAAAAGAAATTCAAGAATAATTTAAATATTTAAAAATTTGTTTGAAGTTATAAACTTAATAGATTTAACTTTCAAATAAAGTAACCAGCCTGAAAATTTATTGTAAATAACCATATGAAGAGTTTTCTGATGGTAAAGGTACAATAAACACAGGCCAAAAATCTAATATATTTTTAACAACCAGATCTGAAAATAATGATGATCATTTAAATTAGGAGGAGATGCCTTTTTGAAACCTTTGTTGACTAACAGCTGGACTTAGCAGAAAGGGAACCAGCTGAAGAAAGTACATGAACTATGTCCATCAGAACTCTAACTACACTGAACATGATGATCAGGGATAAATAAAAGCAGTCAAAAATCTTTGTCAGAAGAAAATCTGAATCTGTGGGTCTTTGGAGCATTCATGACACTATGAAGTGAATATTTGCCTGAGCAGCAACAACCATCCCTTTGTGGATCCAGTCCTTTGAGTGGGGGGATCTACCAAAAGAAATGGGAGACCCAAGAAGGGCTTGTAAACAAACTGTATGGATGGTGAGGTTTGAAGGTATGCACCCTTGCCAAGATAGAATATAGACACACTTAGAGCTCATTTAGATACTGGAATCATCTATTGTGCTTTGAATGTATTCCCTTAACTTGCTAAATCATGAACCAATTGAGAAATCATCTTTTAGTTAGAAGGTTAGACTTCAGATTAAGAGATGTCTTTTCATGTCCTGGAACCACTCTCTGGTGGATTCAGGTAAGCACATTTTCTTATTTTTGTTTTCTGTATGTTAAATGGAAGCAATAATTACTTCCTGAGCCACAAAGCTGTTGAAAATTTTCGAGACACACAGTTCTGCGTTAGGGGAAAAAATCCTGAATTAATAAAAATTTAGAAAAGGAATTAGAAAGGACATGATATGACTTCAGGAAAAAAGGAAAAGAGGTGCAGAAAAATTAATGTTTTTATGTAGCACTAAAACCCCTTATATTTGCCCCTGAAATATTTTTAGTGTGTGTCTTTCGGGAAATTCCAGGAAATTCTGGAGGGTTAAAAAGTATCTATATGTATTTAAATTAGGAAGAAGAAAAAAGGGGAAAGAATTAATTTTCAGAGTAAGAAGGATTTACATTTTCTATTTTTAGATCAATATAGCTCCTAAATCTAAATTGAAACAGGATAGGAATCAGAGTGGAAAACCAGGGTTGCACCATATTGATGCATGTTAATGCACATGTATGCTACCATGTGAAGCTCCTTGAGAAGCAAATTTCCCTATTCATAACACCTTCTCTCTGTTAGTTTTTCTGTCCCATCTTTTATCACCAGAAAAGGAAAACCCATAGTGCCTGAAATGATTGATGCCTGTAACAAAATTGGGAGTCCACAGCAGGTGGCAACTATCCAGGCAAATGAACTTGGAAAAACTCTAGGAGAAAAAATTAAGAGGGCTCTTACAGCTCAAACAGCGCAAGCAGCTGCACAGGCAGCATAGGCAGAAGCACGAGACCAAAAACTTACTGAAATTCTAGCTGCCTTGCATCTAAACTCCCAGCAACAAGGCAATGCTATGGCTGTTATACAAACTACTATAACTTCGGGACCTGGCTACTTTTGTAGAAATCCCAGCCATATAATGAGAAATTGCCCAGAAATTAAAAGGGGTGCACAAGCACCAGATCGCTGCTCTACCCGCAAGAACGGAAATCATTTTACTTGACAGTGTCTAATATCTTGTTCAACCAAACGGGGGAGATGTTGGGGAAGATGAAAATGGAAAACCTTATAAATATGATTGCCTGGCAAAACATATTGAGAATATGGAAACTATAAGCAAGATTGAAATGAAAGCCATCTTTGAGATACCAAACCTTAGCTACTGAACAACTAGAAAACAATAGCATGGCCAGCTGAAAGTAATCCCCTCGTGATTGAACAATTCCCTCTGCAAGCAGACAGGTCCAAAGGGCAGAAAAGACCCTGCTAGCTTGGCAGAGGGGTCCAAAGAGTAGTTTTTAGGGTTTAAAGTGTAACACAGTATGGTAATGTAATGATTCTTATAGGCTGTATGTAAATGCTATAGGATTTGTATCTTGTATTAGACTGGTGAAAATTAGAATATTCAACACAGAAGAAAATGTATTGTATTGTAACGGGAACCTCGCTCTCTTGCTCTTACTCTTACTACTCTTACTCTTGCTCTTACTTTTCCTCTCTTTACTTACCGCCCTTACCCCTCCTCCCTCTTACCCCTTGCTCTCTCTCTTTACTCTCTTACTCTTGCCCTCCTGCTCTCACAGCCCTGCTCCGAGCCGCGGCTGGCAGCTCCAAGCAGGGCCTTCCACCCACGCCCTATGCAATAAACTACAAGTTCCAACACCTGCCTTTAGAGATCTCTCCATCTGTCCTGATTGTCTGGACCAGCTGCCCCTACAGACAGCCAAATAAAATTAATACTTACGAACAGGGTGTACTGAGTGATTTATACATGGGCATCTCATGAGCAGTAGGGACCTGGGCTCTATTTTACAGTTTTTTAGGTATCTTTTCTGAGCTTCTGGGTATTTCTAATTTCTATAGAAGCTGAAGGGAACAGAGCATGTTGGCTAATTGAGATGCAGGTTTGTAAGATAGTCAGGGAACAAGCAGCTCATAGTGTAAAGTTCTTAAGTGTTATAATGAAGACAGATATTTAAAAGCATTGATTAATGAGAAACTAATAATTGCTCTAAGGAAAAACATTAAATACTTAGTACCATCAAGGGCTCAGCACAGATCATAGTCAATATATTTAGTGTAAACAAAACAATAAGATTTTAAAAGTAAAAGCATTCTCTCAGGCAAAGCCGTAAAACTAATTGAATAAATACAACATGAGAAATAGACAAGTAATTTTTCAAATCATATTTTCTAACATTTCAGACCCATATTCCCTTAGAAGGATCATAAATATTCCTGTAAGATACTAGAGGATTGCAGTTACAATATATGGCATCTTATACCTTTTGATTTTATTCCTCAAAGAGCTTCATAGAAATATAGGAAGAGAAATCACTGAAATGCTTTTCTTTAAATACATCTGATATTTCCTACAATTCAGTATAAAATAATACTTTTCCTCAGGTGGAAATTCAGGTAGTTAAAGTTGTGCTTTTGTTCTTACAATAATGAAAAAAGATTTTTGCCATGTAAAATTCCAGAATACCTAAATGTGGAAATATCAAAGTTTAGAAAACAATAAAATATTTCTTTTTGTGGAAATAAAAGATAAATTAAAAGAAAACCCATTTTTAAATTTTTTTTCTGTTCTTGAACAAAGCTTTGCTATAACTCATTTTTTCAGCTTTTTGTGGTTTTGTTCATATGTTTTTGATATGAGTTTAGTAAAATGTAGAACCAGGAGCTGCACTTCCATTTAAATGCAAAAAAGATCAAGCTTCTGATTTTATAGCAAAATTTTTTGCTTTTCTTGGACATTCTACAAAAAGAGGAGGAAACCTAGTCCATTCATTATAGCATGAGATTGTGGCAGACATATCAATGAAAGCCACTGAAAAAAGACATTTATATACATGGTCTTGCAGCCTCTATCACAAAGCTGGAGAAGATAAATTATAGATTTCCAGGTCATGGGTGCATTTCGTCAGCAAATCCTAAACTTTGTTTCAAAAGTCTATATGTGGGTTTATAAAATGTACACAAATATACAACATAAACATTAAGCTTAAAAATAATACAACACTACAAATACATTGCCAAATCCAATGAAGAATTTAAATCTGGTATTCAACATGATTAATGATTATGAAGATTTTAAAAAGAAAATAATCATGGAAATATTTATTTAAAAGTTACTTAAAGAGAATTTTGTCAGTCTCAAGATGGTATTTGTAAGTAAATGTACACATCAGCATTCTGAAAAAGCTGAGAAGAGGAGAAATAAAAATAAATGAAAATTATGTTCACTGTGAGTGAAAAGTAGCAACCAGATTGTAAGCTAACACTAGAGACCTATATAAAAAGGCTTAAATGTTCTGAATTTATCTCTAGGTATCAAAAATTAGACTATGCCAGAGCTGTACCAAGAGAGAGAAAAATATGTTTTCTACACCCTACCTTTCATTCTGAAGATGCTGCAATCTAACTGTGTACCAGATAAGCAATGTAAGTATATTAAACCTGAATGCTCAGTCCTCTTGTTGTGCTCACTCTTTTTTCTTTTTTTCTTTAATATCTGAGTTTTAAATAGAGCGATTTGCTGTCACTGATGGAAGAAATGTGTAAGAAAATGTTGAAGTGAGTAAGAAGAAGTTTGCATGAACAGCAGGGGAAAAGCAGCTGAGAGGACAAGTCGCTCTTCCATACACGTTTGGATTAGGCATAGCACTACTTTGCCCACTGGTATATGGTATTAAAACAAGAAGCTGTAGAAGAGGGTTTTGGGCATAAATTCAAACAAACTCACATAGCTGTATTATCCATATTGTCTGATAAGGAATGGAAAAAAGAAGATATGGCCATAAATCACCTCTGAGTCAGAACAAAATATATAATTTAATGTGTGTGTGGGAACTAAAAATAGTGTACACTGACACCAGGATATACCACAGTGCATGAAATGAACATATGTAGACTCCAGTCCTGTGAATAAAAACTAATCATATGGAGAGAAAAGAAAATAAATAAGATCTATATCTGATTGCAAAATGAGGAATGATCTTTCTAGTTTAGTTATCTGAATGCACAGGAATGCATAACTGCTTATTGACAGGTGTGGAGCAATAGACTTCTTGTGGTGCTTTAGTTCATTACAGAGGCTTTTTGGCTACTTGATCTATATATATTTTTCTGTGTCTCTTGAAGATGCTGTATTAGCCATAATGGCATTTTGCATAAATTTAGAAGACATGAGTGTTCTCAGGCTGTAATGAATGTTATTAGACAAAGCACATGGCCCAATAAAGGGCCTGTGTGATGTGATCCTCCTAAAGAGATAATTATTACAGAGTTTTAAAGCTATATTAACATTGTGGTTAAATTTGTGAATGGGGGTGCTTTACTAAAAAATTGTAATTAAAACAATTGTATAGTAGTATCTCTTTAAACTTTTGAAAGTTTCCAAAAGGTGAAAGCAAAGCTCCATATGAAACAAAAAGTTTTTTGTCATAGTATTTGAAGCAGGTAGGATCACTTTCTGGGTAATGTGTGAAAACAGTCAGGTTTTCCTTCTTGGCTCAGAAGTAGTGGACTGAAGATGAGCTTATTACCCTTGTATGCCTGGATGCTAGAGAAATGAATGCTACCTCATTCCTACTATACTATTTCCCCCCCTTTTATAAAAATTGCTGTTTAAAACACTAGAGAGGAGAATTCTGAGAAAATAAGATGGAGTTTGGCAAACGAGCCTTGCATTCAAGATCAGTCTATTTTCTCGTGAAAAATATTTTGTAGGTCTTGATAGTTAGGAACTGCCTTCTCATCCCAAACTCATACATAGCACCCCTGCTAGCATGCAAAATTCATCCATATTTGATGCATTTGAACTGAAAGACAGTAGCAACCTCTTTATGCAGACTGTTGCTTGTACTAGCTATGCAACTTTGCTGTGGTAGGGAACAGAAGGAAAAAATACTCACACCTTGAGCCATGATCTCAGCTGGAAAGCAGGCACCAACAGCTGTGAAACTACTGTGAGATGTCCCCCTTGTCAGAGCAGTGCCTGGCTGAAGGAAAGGTTCTTGACTTTATGTCAGTACAATATTGAAGCCTAAGCTTCCAGCTGTTTGCTCTGAATGGAGCTGGAGACTTTTATCTAAGCAGACTTCCTTGCTTAGGTTTAAAATTATTCCCTTCTGTAATAAAGATGCCTGAAAACATGAATATTTTCTTCCAGCAAAAGCTATGAAAGGACTAAATGAAACTATTCTTTGTTACAGTAGAATTAAGCAGAAGAATAACTCTTCAGTTTAGTACCAGTTTCAACTTTAAGGTGCTGACCAACAGCTGGTGTTCTTCTTTGTACTAATGAGAATGAGTCAAATTTTGTCTCTAGACTTTTTCTCTGAAGTTATTTCTAGAATGAAATTTGTGTGACATTTGCCGCTGCTCAGAAATTACTGTGAAGTGGCTACTGGGCATATTTATCATTATTCATTATACTATATGTGTTTGTCTTCTACATTTTCTTGCATTCAGCATCTTTGGGTTTTTTTATTTTCCGTGCTACTTGTGAAAATTTAATTGAATATATTGCAGAGTATTTGACAATTTATTAATCCCATGTCCTGTTATTATAGGAAATGAGCAATCTCCAATGTCACCTTCTAGGATATTCATGTAGGTCATATATGTAATCAAGGTCAGAATTTATAGAAACAGCTACTGTCAGGAAGTAAATTTTGTAAATACTGGTGAATGTAATGCAGTCTGAATACTGATACCTCGGAACAAAACCAAGTGTGTTCTCTTCTGTAGTTTCATTCGTTAGTGTTAATACCATTATCAGCTTGTTTTATGAAGGAATTGAAGTTGAAAAAAACAAAAACGTATTAGCTAACTTTACTGTCTGGACATATGGTAAGCCATAGGATCATTGACAATAACACATTAGCCCCGATAATGTTTTCTGAAAGCTCACAGGGATTTCATCTGTTGTTGCATATTAAACATACGCATATTGTTTCCTGTCACGTTACAGATCATACTGAGGCTACAAAAATAACACCCAAGTTTTATTCATCTGGAGACTTAGATGGAACAGCTGCACACAACGAGCAGATAATTTCTGTCAAAATGTTCTTGATTTATCTATTAGAAATATTCTCCTTTCCATTAGGCAACAGCCATTCGTTCACTCTGAAACTAGAGAATCTAACTGTCTTCTGATCTAGCTGTAGGGTGTTTCCATAAAGAGGTTTATTTGTATGGATAGGTATCCATGAAGAATATTAGGTTATCATATTGTGGTTATTCCAAAGAAATGATATCAGGATTGACTGAGTGGTTTAAAAATATATGATACTCTAACCATTAAATCAAAAAACAACTTTATTTCTCTGACTTAAATGGTATTGCCAATGAGTTAGCTCAGCTCCCTGGCACAGTTTGGGCATGGTAGTACGATAAGTCCTGTAAAGGTACTACAGGTTGTTAACGAAGAGTTCAAATATTTTTCTGCTATTTGGGTTCTGCAGTGCTAAAACACTCTAGGTATAATGGCTCAAAATCCCTAAAAATGGGTTGTTAAGTCTAAGGGAAAAGTATGGGAAGTAGTTAAAGAATGGAATTTATATAAAAATTACTGTGGAAAAGAGAGAAAAATTCAGCACTGGACAAAGATTAAAAAGGGATAGAGAGTGACTCTTCCTGCTGTAGTATACTCTTTCTAGGGGCTGGGCACTAAATCTTTTCCTACATTTCAGTTAGTTGTCAAGTTATGTTTATCAACAGCTAGTGATATAGAGGTATACAAGGTTTCATGTACCTTGTCTTTCTGACAGATAGCAGGAGACATTCTCTATTTTGGCTGTTCATTCCTCATCGCATCTCTCTCCCTTCCCATCCTGTTGTTTTTTTCTTAAACCAAGATCATGACTTTTACTTGGTATACAATGTTTTTTTAACATATATGCACAAACATAGACATGTTCTTACACAAAAGTTATGTAAATAACATATGGAAATGTAATTATAATATATAAATACTGTATATATTAATATGTATTCACTGTGGTAATAAGTAGCAACACTTGGACAATTGAACTGGTGGCAGACTGTAACTGATGATGGCATTGTATCACAGGCTTCTCAAATCAGCTTCACCATCAAGAAAAGGTGAATGGAACTGCAGTCTGAATCTGAGTACCTAGGCATGAACTGGTCCACAGATCTAGCTTAGAACCACAGATCCAGCAGATGAGGTCAGAGGGAAAAAGATAAGATGGAAAGAAGTCATTCTTTATAAATGATAAAATTCTTGAACATCTGTAATTTTAACACACAATGTAACATAATTCACTCAAGGCATTTATTTAAAGTGCAATTTTTGTTTGCATGTCACTAAATCTATTATTTTCTTTAGTACCTTTAGTTTCTTTCATAGGGACTTAAACTGGCCCGTATGGTCATAAGGTATGAACTAGAGAGTGTTATGTGAGGTACAAATTCTTCTGGTTAATGAAGCATTTCAGATTGTTTCCATGAAATTGTCTCTTCATGAATTATTTACCCAAAACTAAGGCTTGATATCCGGTACCTTTCATGATAGCTGGTGTCCCCTTTGAAAAGTATTTAAAAAGATCCTTTAGTGTAAGTTGAAAGTTACTATGCTGAAGTAATTGAAGCTAATTGGATTTAAATAATATAATGAAGCACTTTCATTTTAAGTTGAATGTGCAATTTAATTGTATTTTTCTTTCCATTTAGAATTAACTAGACAAGCTGAAATTAGTATATATGCACTAGTATCAATGACACCTAAAAACCTACATAAATGGGTGTTGACTGTGAAGATCAAAATACTTATTAGGCAGGACAGCACATTCCAGTGATTCATTGCACTTCTGAAATCTGTGGACAGCTTTCCATTAATTTTAATGGAGCCTGAACCAGGCCCTTGTAGCATTATATAAGCAGCCTAGTATTCATAATTTCCTGAGAAACCTGTGTTCACCAGCTATTTCACTGGTAACTTGAAAGCCTAGAAATGCTTTCCCACTGCTTGTAAATGGAGAATGACACAATCTTGGGGATGGTTGTGACAATAAAGTGAGGAATAATAGTGTAATGATATTTAAAAATTTCAGTCCATCTACAGAAATATAAATGGAAATGTTGGTACAAAACTACCTGTATTTTGCATAATATCTTTTTAATTAGGTTGCCAACCTAGGAAGTAGAATCTGGCTTCCTAATCACTGCTTCAGCCTGAGAGGCTTTCATTCACCATTCAATAAGACTGAGAGCCACAGTGTTTACCTGAATATATGACAGGGAGAGTCTCATTTCTGTTGCCTAAATCACTGATCATTAACCTTCTACCACCTTCACATGGTTTTATGTCCTTTTAACTTATGTTGTGTTATCTGTTACATAGTCTGGAGAAAAGGAGGCTCAGGGAAGACCTCATTGCTCTTTATAACTACCTGAAAGGAGGTTGTAGTGAGGTGGGTCTCAGTCTCTCCTCCCAAGTAACAAGAAACAGGACAAGAGGAAATGGCCTCAAGTTGTGCCAGAGGTGGTTTAGAATAGATACTAAGAAAAATTTCTTTATGAAAGGAGTTGTCAAGCAGTGGACCAGGCTGTCCAGGGAAGTGATGGAATCACCATGCCTGGTGGTATCTAAAAGATGTATAGGTGTGGAACTTATGGACATGATTCAGCGGCAGACTTGTCAGTGGTAGGACAATGATCGGACTCAATGATCTAAGAGGTCTTTTCCAACATAAACAGTTCTATGACTCCATGATTGCTCTACCTGACCTAGAGGCCTACCTCCTGCCGATGGACATGGAGGGACTTCTATCTGCTGCAATACAAAATGAGCACCATCCTTAGGAATTTGTTTCCCTGAACAAGTGTAGGGAGCATTGGCCAAGATAAGTGCTTCTTAATTTGCACGATTTCTTGCATCTTGATTGGTGTTGTCTCTTGCTGATTTGAATATCATGACTTTTCATATGATATATGTTGTCTCTGGATAGTTGTTACTTTTCTCCTCACATCTCACATCTACTCTAGGAAGCCTAATCTGACATTTTGGTGCTATATATCTGACCGCTAGGTGCTGTCATGACTAGAGTAAAACTTTGTAGTCTTGCTTTAGCTGGTTTTAAAGCACTTCTCCTTTTAGTGACTATCAGTTTTTCTGTTTTACTGCTCCTGGAGGTTGATATAAATATTGAATTAACCTCTTTTTAAAGTCTGTTTCTTATGCCAATACATCTGAATAAAAATACACTGTCTGCCACAGGGTTTATTTTTGCCCTTTCATCTTCATTTTCACTATCAAATACTGCCTGTCACCATCTTAGGTTAGGCAAGCTTGCAGCTATTTTGCATTTATGTAATGAAAAATAAATATGTAGGCCATTGTAAACTGTTCTGTATTTCTCGCTTAAATCTAGATCTCATGAACTAAACTTTGATGCTTATATCAGTTGCATTAGTTTTACCCTATTTTTTCAAGCCTACCTCCAATTTCAAAGATCATAGTGTAAGAAGGAAATGACCCTGGGGAAAATTTCTTCCAGTTTGTGAGATAATAGTTGTTCAGTAATTATTATAACTCGTTAACCTGTTTTGAAATCATTTGGTCTCCTAGTACTCGGTGAAAGTAGCTATAAAGTTTTTTTCCAGTAACAATATTTTGAGCTAATAATTTTCATGGGTTCAAGAGAGGATTGTGTTAAAGCTTTCATAACAATTAGTGTCATATCCCAAGCTTGCCCATATACATGTATTGGGATTTTGGCATTGTTAATGGCTGTATTTATTCTGTTATAGCCATAATTAATGGGTACTAACTAAATTTGTTAGAGAACGAAAGCTGAAACTACAGCTAAATGAGTTCTATTAAGCCTAAGCAGAACAACATGAAAAAAAATCTACAATGCAATTAAGAATAAAGTTGCTTGACTGGTTCTAGGTGTTCGTTTCTTTCCCAGGCAGAAGCATGCAGAACTTTTGTATTTCCAAAGAAAATGTCACTTGCAACTTTACTTTTAATATCAGGATTTTTTTCCAAATATCCAGTATAAATTGAACTTTTCCATAAGCCTCACACATTGTAAGGCTTTCTATTTTTCTTTGAAGATATTCCTAAATCATTGTGGCACAGAAATACTTTTTAAAAGATGAGAGGGAATAAAGTTCTCCTTCTTGAAACGTAGTAAGATTTATCAAATGTTGTCTTGTAGTTCCTTAGGAGAAAAAAAAAATTTCATGGTGGAAGAGTATCTGATGTAGACTTCATAACATTTGTTGTATTTTTTAAATAGCTTTCTTTTATGATATAAGAAATGTTCTCCATCATTGCTTGAGTAGAATGATGGTAGAATATAATGTAAAATGCAAAAAGATAACATGTAATATGTGATATTATATTAGATGTGCTCCAATGTGCACATCATAGTGTTTTAGTCTTTTCAACTGTTAAAACTTGATGTCCACAAGTACATTACTCACTGCAGCTCTTTATTTCATTTTCTAAAAGACAGAGGAGTAAATTCTTAGAGCCCATAGAATGAAAGTAAACAAAATATTTGCTCAGGTGGTTACTGAAGTCACTTTTTTTAGTTACTGACTGGCAATGAACCCAGTAGAATTGCCACCACCTGTAACTTCTGAAGGTATTTACGACTGTATTTAACTGTAAGTAGTTATAAACTGCAAATGTGTAAATAATAATTTTGCAGAAATACAGCTAAGTCAGCTTCCACTGGCATTTTGGCATGCCCACAAGACCTCATGTTTCTTCTGGTTGCACAATACTTGTAATGATCCACTTAATTACAGCTTTTAAAACTTTGACATTTTGTGGTAAAATGGAGTAGTATAGACCAGCTGAGTGTCAGTAGATCAGGCTTACAGGGGGCATATATGCTTTGATTATTTTCCTGCTGTGAAGGTTGTTAGGTTTGAAAGTTTCTGGAATTACTTTGTAATTTTATCAGGTATTCTTTGAAGCTCTTCACTAATCCTTCACTGTCTATTGCTTGCAAAAATTTGCAGTCTAATATGCAATGAGCTTGTCAGATAAAGACTGACAGATCATATGCCTTCCTAGTCTATAATTTAGTGATATATGTGCTTTACATTGTACAAACAGCTATAACTTTGTTGTAGTACAGACCATTTCACAGAATCACACAATCACAGAATGGTTTGGAAGGGACCTTAAATATCTAGTTCCAACTCTATCCAGGGGATATTACTGATGAGTAGAAGAAGGCAAAAGTCGTACCCACTTACAAGAGTCCTGAGGAATATACAAACCCATTAGTTTTATCTAAATCCCTGGAAAAGTAATAGTGGGTCCTCCTGGAAACTGTTAAAAAACAAATGAAGCAGATGATTGGGAAAAACCAGGATGGATTTACCAAGAACAAACGAAAAAATAAATTCTGTTAGCATGAGAAGAACTGTGGATGTTATTTACCTGGACTTCAGCAAAGCATCTGCCATTGTTTCCCACAACCATCTCCTGGTAAAACTGAGATGATACTGGACAGGTAATCTGCAAGGTGGGTAGGAAATTGACTGTCAGGCTGCACTCAGAGTGTGTTTTACTTAGGCTGGCAGCCTGGCACAGGTTGGTCCCTCAGGGCCTCATGCTGTTCAGCATCTTCATAAATGATTTGGATGATGGAATTGGAAGCACCCTCAATAAGTTTGCTGATAACAGCAGACTGGGTGGTAAGGTGGATGTGAGTATTGGTTTTGCATGGCCTAGTTTTGGTAGCAGGGAGCTACAGGAGTGGCTTCTGTGAGAAGCTGCTGGAAACTTCCACCATGCCTGGCAGAGTCAATCCCTCAGGACTCCAGAAGACGGATTTGCTGCTGGCCAAGGCTGGGCCAATTAGAAATGGTGGTAATGGCTGTGTGATCGCATATTTCAGAAGAAATCAAACAAAAGTTGTTGCGCAGTTTTAATTTCAGCCAGAGAAGGCTGGAGTGAGAACATGTGAGAGAAACAGCTCTGTAGACACCAAGGTCAGTGGAGAAGGAGGGGAAGGAGGTGCTCCAGGCACCAGAGCCAAGATTCCTCTGCAGCCCGTGGCAGGGAGCTGTGCCCCTGCAGCCCGTGGGTATCCACGGGGGATGTAGAGATGCATTCACAGCCCATGGGGGATGTGCACACGCTGGAGCAGGTGGACGCCTGGAGGAGGCTGTGTCCTATGGGAGACCCATGGAGAGGGAAGCACTGCTGCCAAACTGAACAGCCTGTCCTTGAAGGACTGCACCCTGTGGAAGAATGACCCATGCTGCAGCAGCTTGAGGGGGACTGTTGCCTGTGAGATGGATTCGCATTGCAGCAGCTCAGAGGCAGCTGCTGCTCATGAGAGTGGACCCATATTGGAGAAGTTCATGGAGAGCTGTCTCCCATGGGAGAGACTCCACAGTGCAGCAGGGGAGTGACTTCTCTCCTTGAGCAGTGGGACAAACCACAAGTGATGAACTGACCATAACCCCCATCCCCTGCCTCCTTGCACAGCTGGGGTAGGAGGTAGACCTGGAAAGGGGGGATGTGGGTAAAAACGTGTTTTGAATGATTATCCTGCTCTGATTTTCTTAGTAATAAATTCACTTCATATCTCTAAGTTGAGCCTGTTTTGCCCTTGGTATTTGAGGAGTGAACTCTTTCTGCCCTCATCCCTACCCATGAACTCTTTATTTAATTTTCTCTCCTCTGTCTGACTGCAGTGGGGAGTGAATGAGCAGCTTTCATGGGTGCTAGGATCTGGCCAGTGTCAATCCATGACGATGTGTCGGAAGAGACAGTGATCTTAGAGACCTGGACAGGGTGGTAGAGGGGGCTAGAAATAGCAGCATGAAGATTAACAAAGACAAGAGCATGGTCCTGCACCTGGGACAAATGGCCCAGTACTGGCTCAGCTCTGTGTGGCTGGGGAGCAGCCTTGCTGAAAGGAACCTGGAGGTCCTGGTGGGCAATGAGCTGAGCAGAAGTCAGCAGAGTGCTGCTGCAGTGACAAAGGCAAATCAGACCCTGGAGCATTGCTGGCAGAGGTACAGACAGGGTCATTCCACTCTACTCAGTGCTTGTTGAGCTGCATCTGGAGTAATGTCTACAGTGCTGGTCCCCACAATCCAAGAAAGACCAGAAGAAAACAAGATGATCCAAAGAAAGGCCATGAAGATGATCAAAGATCTGGAAATCTGCCCTGTGAGGAAAGGCTGAAAGAGTTAGATCTTTTCTGACTGGAGAAAAAAAAGGCTCAAGGGGGATTCTTTTCGCAGTATTCCACTTCTTAAATGGTGGCTGCAAAGAGGATGGAGCCTATCTCTTTGGAAGAGCACCATGGGGATGACAAGGGGCAACAGATACCATTTGCACTGGAGAGGTTTCATCTTGACATAAGAAAGAATTTTTTTTTTGTAGTGAGAGCAGCCATTCACTGGAACAACCTTCCCAGGGACATGGCAGAAAAATTGTTAGGCTTTTTGTTCATTTTGCTTTCTGGAGCAAGTGCCCTGTAGTACAACTAGAAAGATCTTGGGATATGCCTTTACTTTCACTTATGGAAATCTCTGCAAGTTCATAGTCACAAGCCCAGCATAGTGAGTCTGGGAAAAGCAAGGCATATTTCAATATAATTAATTTTAAATAGCTGCAGGAACATCAAAACAGGCTTATGTGTATATATAAAGTCTTATCCTACAAGAAGACATTCCCTTTCACTAGATTAAAAAAAACCAAACCAACCAACAAACAAAAAACAAAAAAAAACAAACCAAAGCAAACCAAACCAAAACAACCCAAAACAAAACAAAACAAAACCACAAAAACCAAAACAAAACAAAAAAAACCCCAAAAAAACCAAAACAAAAAGCACCCCAAAAAACCCCAAGAAAGACACCTGAAATCTTTGCTAATCTGAGATTAGTTGCATTTAATTGTAAATGGCCCCATTTTCAAGCACGAGGTTCAGCAATACTGATTTATGAAAACCAGTAACAAGGTATTAAGTGGCCCGAAGTTGTATGTCCATGATCAATTACTAAAAAGTTATCGCTTTTTAGTAATTCACAAATTTATTCACAAAAGTGAATACTAAGTCACTTTAATACTTTAAACTAAAGCATGTATTACAAGATAAGTAATCATTCATGTAGAATCTGGTTGGGGCATAAGGGTATATATTTGGCTTTGAGTAATTCATGGGGATCAATTCTACCTGCAGTGAAAGCTTAAATGAACTTAGCTGCACCTAAAGGATCTCTTGGCAGCAGATAAAAGCTGGTGGTAAAAGAGAAAAAAAACAACCCATGAAATATCAGGGAGAAATAAAGGACCCAGGCTTTGAACATAAGAACACCAGGAATGCATCACACCCAAGATTAATGCAAGACCTTGCATTATTATATTGAGTTTTGTGAACATTCAAATTTTCAGCACAATTTCAAGTCTCTCATTTCTCACAGTTATCTTTAATCCTTACCCTCTCCAAGAATGTCTGTAAGAGGATTCCTGGAAAAGAGTATCTTCCTTCTATTTTTCAGTTTCCACTTTGCAACACAGGGGACATTGAAATATTTATTATTTCTCAGTGGATTTTTTTCTTTGATTTTTTTCCCCCTGGATCTCATATAGACTGCCAGCATGAATAAGAACCTTTGACAACAGCTCTCCCAGGCTACCTGCTGTGTGAATTATTAGTTTTAGTTTTAATTGTTATTTTTGTTATTACTGTGGAATCTGCTACCTTCCTTTGATTATTCATAGTTCTTTTATTGTAGAAGCTGGGGAATGACTTATCCAGTCAGCTCATGAAAGTCAGATCCCATATACCATACTCTATATTCTCTTCAATCTGTACCATAATTAACCTCTTTTTTTTCAGATTGAAGAGTCCTTAATCTGCTTAGTAATTTCTTGCACAGAAGCTGAATGATATCTTTGAGCATTCTTGTCTGAAGCTTTTACATATCAGCCATCACCTCAAATGACTTTGTCAATTATATCTGAGGTATTTTAATCCATGAACTAATGCTGACGAATCTTTTTTTATTTTATCGCTCAGCCAGTGCTGACTGAGTGATTCTCTCAAATATTGAAGGATTCTTACTTCATGAGATCACATGATAACATTTTTGGAATTTATTCTTTAAACTCATAAGAGGCTACCTGAGTGAAAATACAACCCTCTGTCAGTTTTTAAAAGGCTAACACTTTTAAAAGCATTACCTGCTCCAGATCCTGCCCACCTCACAGACTGTAGTCTTGTTTAAAACATTATCCTACAGTGATTTAAATTAGACATAATCCATTGAATTAAATGTACTGTAGTAAGTCCACTGATTTCAAAATGGACAATGATCTGAGCTTTTGTTTATAATATATACCACAAATTCAGTGTTTTAAAAGATACAGTATAAATGTATTATTAATAAGTTTATGTTTGCCATTTTTAGCTATGTAAAACAGTCAGTGCTTGAGTATGTGCTGTACTATTGTGTTGTGAGTTTTTATTGCGTGAATGTCCTTAATCTCAAGATTATGACTAGCTCATTTAAACTCCTGCCTCATAATGGTAATTTAATGTCTGTACTACACTGAAAATATCCAATAGGAATGAATTAGTGAATATTAAAAATGTAATCAATTACTGGAGTAGGAAAACTTTACCTTTAGTAGAGAATAATTTTTACACAGCAAAATACAGTATGTGGAAAGGGTAACTTAACATTGGAGTATAGGAGAAAAGTTTTATTAAAGCTATTAAAGTTCCATCTCCTCTTACTGCAGTGAAAAGAATAAAAAACACAAACTCCTTTTGTCTAGTAAAAAAAAGAAAAAAAGACTGAAAAGCATGCTTGGATCTATGGAATGGAGAGTTGATGGACAGGTAAAAGAGGAGTTGGAAGCTAAAAGAAAGGAATATATTAAGTATCAAGAGACTGCAGGGGAGAATGTGAAGGACATACTGAAAAGAAAATGTTCCTCCACCAATACTTTGTGATTGTAAGAAAAGTAAATATATGGCTTTTAAGAATGAAGAGGTCATATAAAATATTAGTTTGTTTTGCTTATATATTTGAAGGATGCAATTATGTGTTTCTATTTCCTGAGTTCTCCTAGATTTGCCTGCCTTCCTGAAAAAGAAGTAGACATTCTGTAATCCAGAATGGCACACAACAAGTCACATAATGTTAGGAATTTGTCATTGCAAATCACTAAAAGAAAGCATGGAAAGAGTATTAAAAATCACCTTTGCCTGAATGAGATGAAAAAGGAAGGAACATGGTCAATTTACAATTGAGGGTTTTTTCACTCTCTTCTTTCTGGAAGGTTGCTGTTCTGTTATATGCAGCATGCTGAGGACCTCATTTCTTTCTATACCTCATTACTTAACATCTTTTTTTCTTAAATCTATGTTATATAGCAGGTATGGCAAATCGGTTTTAAATGATTTACTGTCTGAAAAATAAAGCATAAAAATTTATTACACCCATGAAGGCAGGAATGTGTAAGCATATCTTTTGTAAATGGCAAACATAAGCTGATTGGCAAGGTTGTCTGAGGCACCAATGCCACTAGAGCTAGAGCATTCATTCTGGAGAGAACTAAAGGGGGAAATTTAGGATTGGCATCAGTTTCTACGAGAAAAAGTAAGATCCTTTTTTCCTCATAAATAATTTTTGCTTTATTTCATCACAGTGTCTCTTTTTCTTATCATAAATGCTATGCACTATGTAACCAAGAATGGGACAGGCCCTTTTGAAACATGTCAGAAAGCTTGTTTCTTTTCATTTGCCCAAGCATTATTTTGGAGTCAGAACAGTCACTGCAGCCATTGGTACTGTGCCAGAATGAATCTGAATAAACTGATGAGATTTAACTAAAGGTTTTTTAAGGCAGTGAGTTCATTAGTCTAACACAAATCTGCAGAGAGGTTTGCAGATTCATCTGTCTTTGAATTAAAGGAAGAAAGAAAGCAGACAAAAGAGAAAGTTACATAGCTAAAATTAGATATGATGACAGATAGCAAATCTCTAGCCTTTATCAAATAGTTTAAACCTCTTTCCTGATGGTATTTAGGCTATAAAGAGAACTCGCTCCTTTAGGAGCAAAATTATGAATGCATTGTGTGGGAGGATCATGTTGGAAGTCTGGCATCTACTTGATAACCTCATGAAATTCTGCTAGATCTGTCCCATTCAATACTGACCAGGCATGAGAGGACTATAGTTTCATTTCAGGAATGGATTCTAGGGACTTAGTTTATGCTGAATTTAAAATTTGTAAAAATTTTATTCTATCCCTTATTTCCCTCTACTCTGGCAGTTAAAAGCAAGGAAAACTGGACATATGTTTTCACCTTACACATTTTAAAAATTCTACAATTATTCAACCAGTTGAAGTCTGCAGGATGATTTCTTCTGAAGAAGAAATAGTCACATTTTCAGAAAAATTTTCAGAAATGTCAAATTTCTGAAAAACCTTTTTGCAACAGGCTGTTCTGGAGCAATACGCAGGAAAAGAAGAAAATCCCAAAAAAGACAAATGTGAAGAAAAACAAAACTGAAACTTGTGATTATTGTGGCAAAGACTGTTGTTATGTCAAGTCACAGTAGATGGTGCTGATGGGCTGGAAGGCATAAATTCATTCTTTTGGGTCATACTATGATGAGGCTGTTTTATAGAAACATATATAAATAAGCCCTATTTGGTATAAGTAACAATCAACTCTATTTGCTATTCACACATTGTCATTACTACATCTGATACTCACTGAATTTTAATTGATTCAGCTGGTATTAATGAGGATGTCCTACTACTCATCCTTCCCTAAGAGATAATTTTTTTACTAGAGGAAGGCATCAGTGGGAAAATTATTTTTATTACCTGCAGTAATAAATGAAAACAGGGAAAGATTTTTTTCTATATGGAGGGAACTGTGTGCAGTTTGATGAGAAAACTGGAAAGCATATTGATTGTAGCATTAACTCTGCTGGCGCTTTGTGTGTTTTTACTGCTGTTCTTTGCATTATGCAGCTGATTTGGTCTGACAGAAAGGAATCTCTCCCATGTTTGCTGTGCCATATAAATGCTGAAAACATCCTGCTGACCTAGCCAGTTGGTAACAGCATTAGTGGGTATTTGCTATGGTCCCATCGTATCAATTGCATCTTCTATCCTGAGATGATGACGAGGGAAAAACTTGAAATAAAGTTATTTTGGCTGCAGACTTATATTTACAGCTCAGTGAAACTGAGTGAAACTTTCAGTCTAAAGGCAAAACCTACCTTCTGGAACACACTACAGAAGTGAAAAAAAAAGTAACGTATGCAGGAGTAACTATGAATACCTACATAGCATTTATGCTGGCACATACTAGATAGTTCACTTTATAAGTAAAATATATGACTATAAGAAGCTTCTGCACAAGTGTTTCAAAAAATATTAATGATTGTCATAGCCGTTATTGTATTATCTCATGAGGTTACTCCAAATAAGAAATTTAAAAAGCAGAAAATGATTAACTGAGTGAAATTACTCTGCTAGACTTTGTTTCTTTGTTAGTTCAAAAATTAAATATCTTTTCTGACTGAGACCCATTATCAGTAACAGATAACAACTAGATTTTATGAGTGACTTTTTCCTTATCTTCTTTCTAGAGCTGACCAAAGCTAAACTCCTGACCAATTCATCAGAAGGATGTAAAGTCCCCTTCACTTGCAGAAAAGAGTGCCCTAATTATGGAGATAAACTGTACTCCAGCATGGGTCTTTCACCTGTGCAACTTCTTGCACTATTCATGAACTCTGATAAGTAATTGCCCAGGTTTTACCTTGGTAGGAATTGAAATGCAAAAAAAACCCCTCTTTTTTGTGTTATCAGTCAGGTTGTGATAGAAATGTGAAGGTTTTATTTCATGTCACATTTGTCTGTTACTTCAGCTTGTTTTTCTTTTATTTTATTTTTTAGGTTTTTTTGGTTTTTTGTGGGTTTTTTGTTTGTTTTTGTTTGTTTGTTTTTTGTTTTTTGTTTTGTTTTGTTTTGTTTTGTTTTGTTTTTCTTTTCCTTTTCCCCGTGAAGGAAGCAATGTGTAGGTGCACTTAACACATTGTAGACTAGGGCTCTGTCAGTCCCCCACTTTTTGTGAGACTTTCAGTGTCTAAGACTCTTAACTCTCTGCCTCACTCCCAACATCTCTGTGCTTTTCGCTTGCTGGCTGTTATGTTGGTAAGTCATTCAGTTCAGGAATTTGAAATCTGTGAATGCAAAGTACTAAATAACTCTGTGATTACAGTAAAATCCAGTACACTGTAAGACTCACTATCACTTTGGTAAGACAACTCTATGTCTTAAGTCCATGCACATTTGCAGCAGTGCTTTAACTATTAAAGACAATAAAACTGAAACCAGGTCATATATTATATGAAGTAATACTTCCTCTATTATTGCCTTCTGAGAGTGATAAAAGCTATTAACTTTGTGTGTGAATGTCATTTAAATTTTGCATTCCTTTTTTTTCTCCCCAGTGATCAACAGTAAATTAAACCACTCCTTGGCTTGTTTTTACAGATAAAGAGAGAATTGAAAGCAGTGCATGAGGGAGCTTTTTAATCCTTAAGACCTCACAAAAGCCAGTTTCAGTGAATGAACCTTCTAAAAGAACAGTAACAGGACATTTAAAATGTATTCCTCTACGACTCTATCTGTATTTTCTTAATCTGATTTTATGAAGATGTTATTATGTTTGTACATATACGAGAATTAATGGGTTCAAAATTACACAGATTTTGCTCTCTCTTCTCAGCTAGTTGTATTATTTTTAAATTAATTAAATACAGTGACAGGCCACTAAACCTGTCTGTGATATTGTGTCTTTGTCAGCAGTTTACATCTGTCTTTCCTATTTAATTAAATGGGAAACAGTGAGTGGCTGATGCACTGCTATGCATGGTATGTAGGACAAACCACACCTGCCACTGTGTATAAAATCTGCTTTATGAACATGATGAAAGCACACATGCACATAGCATATTGTGCATGTGTATAGATATTGTGAAGAGTTAATTCCTTGCTGAGGTATTTGTAGCTCTACTTTCTTTTTGAACACACTAGCCCTTATCTTGCATTTTCTTCAGTTTATTTACAGAATTTTTAGTCTGCTTGCTCTGGCTTAAGAATCTCCTGAGCAAGCAGACTGAAAATTCAGTAAACAAGCTGAAGAAAACTTGAGATAAGGTGCGAAATATCTAGAAGAAACAAGATCTGTGCAGTTCAGAAGACTGAACTAAACTTTCAACATGGATTTTACACAGTGCGCAAAATATTTTTCCTTATAATGTATACAAGTTCTACCACTCAGCTATTTTCTTAACATGTATATTAAATACTAACAACCCTAAAATGTTGGTATCTGCAAAAATTTGACCTCCCCACTGAACATTACTTGCCATCTGATTTACACCTTTACTTTATATATCCTATTGTCTACAATTAAGCCTGCCACTGTAAGATACAATGCTTTTCTATGTCAATTGCATCTCAGGGTCTGTATCTCAGTTTATTTTTGGCCTGAAAACCAAATGGAGAGGTAGCATAGTGCATTGATATTTTCTGGTTCAGTCTCCAATTTCAGTTTTTCTTTTCCCTTCTCTACATGCAGGGAAGGGAAAAGGTTTTTTTCTCCCTTTTGCTTTGACACCTTTCCATATCCTCCCTAAAAAGCCTCAGGTAAATGATAGCTCCCACATCTCTGTTTCAAGAAATGCCACTGAAATTAGCAATGCTGAAAAACCTCTCTAATTGCCATTAATACATTCTGCAAATGCAAGCAACTAACAATGAAATGGTTACTTCTGTGTGCAGACTCCTATATGCATCCTCAAGTCCGGCCTTGGCCAAGACCTGAAATGGCTTCTGAATAATGCATTTATCTCTCAGGGAACACCATTCTATTTTAGAACAGAAGATGCCACGTGAACTTATCACACTGCCCCTTCCTTCACAATTCTTTTGCTGCTTGACATGTCCCCTAGGCAGATTGTATAAGACAGACCTTTCCTCTCTAAGATTCTGCCGTTTTTGGCAGCCTTCTGACATATACTCTATTCATTGCCTGCATTTACTGGATCTCAGCTGAACCATTCTCAACTGCCCATATTTTACTGTTACATTCCTCATCCTGCTATCACCCAGCTCTGTAACTCTATCTTGTGTAACAAAATATCCTCACTTGTGAGAAGAATGGTATGAAAAGGAGCATAAACAGATTTTCCCTTAAATCTTTACATAACTCACTTGTGTAAGAGCCTGGGGGGAGGTAAGAGGTGCAAACACATGCCCTGTGGGCGATATTCCAGCCTCCAGGCTGGAATTATGACAAGGACATTTAGACAGCCTGCTTGACAGACTGGTTCAACAAGTCCCTTTAAATGCAAATAAAGCTTTTGGATCATCCTACAAGATTTTCACTTTTTCCAGATCACCCTCTATATTTAAATATTTATTTGCTGGTCTCTCTGTTCTGCTCTCCTTTCCCAGGTCTTGTCTGAGCATCCTGTCCTTTATCACAGAAAGTGAGCATGTGCACCAAGCCTTGGGTAGACCTTCTGGACGGTTCTTGTACTTCCAAATTAAAAACAAAGTCTTCATATTTAACAAGTTGTGCACATTTCTGTATGATTTTTATCTCTAGTGTTGAAATTGTAGAACTCATAATGCTGGGATATTGTGAATGTCAAAAGGAAATTATATTAGAAAAAAGATTAGACAGATTCAGGGAGGATAGTACTCATGTAGCTAGTAAACAAAGCAGAGGCACAGTTTCTAGTTTACAAACTCCTCAAACTTTTGAACCATTGCAAAAGCCAAGTTGTTCCAAGGGACAGTTCATTCTGAGTTTTCTGTTATTTTTTCACTTGATAGCTTAATAGAAAATTTTGCAATATTTTGCATGATGAAGTGTTTACTTAAGACTTGTCCAACAAAGAAAGCATGAAATTAAATTTTTAAAGAGGGTATTTTAATGTGAGGTTTAGTAAATTTAGGCCATATTTCAAGGATTTACTATAAAAACTACCAGTAACACTTACTTTAAACACAGGAGATGAGTTCAATAAAAATTAAAACAGAATTGGCTGTACAGTATTCATAGATGCAGATATATATTTTTGGGTCTGTAAAGGCTACATAAATTGATACATCATGCATAAAAAATGAGACTTGTTTTCCCATTACTCATTATACGGCAATGTTGTCTAATGGGAATAAACTAGGTTAGTAAACTGCTTCTTCAGCAACTTACCTTCACAGTTGATTCCAGCTGTAACAAAAAGATAAATCATATAGAAATATTTCCAGATAGCCAAAATTACAAGCAATTTAGATTTTTCTCCTTAGAATTGTATATCACATTTGTAAGATCTTCCTTCTAGTTCTTGTAGTTCTGTTGTAACTCCTTTTGGTAAAAGTTATTGCAACTGTAGTGCCTTGCTAGCAAAAATTACACAGAGGACATTTCTCCTCTGGAAAATGAGGAGAAATGTTTTGACCTTTTTTTATTTATTTACATCTTTTTATAAAATGTTTTAAGTATGGTCACCTAATTAAACCCAGAGATCATGACCTGTATGATTACTTGCATTTTCAAAACAGAAGCAGAAAAATTCGAGGTGAACTTATTATCCATATAACAAAAAAATGTGCATACTAGGGAAACTCACTGGACATACTGTTTTAAAATATTTTGAGAATAAGGTCATAATTCATTAAAACTTTTGAACCACAGACACTTCATAATATGGTGTATAAAATCTTCTCATTCCTACTGAGGAAGTTTTATTAATTGTAGGCTTGTAAATGTACTTTTGAGACACAATGCTAGGTACTTTTGAGACACATAATTGAAGGATAATTTATGTGAAAATTAGGTGACTATGTGCGTTACCACTACCTCCACAACCGTGCTTTGTGCACTTAGACATAGAAAGTGATTACACAGAACTCCTTTCCCTCCTTAAAACATATATGACTCAGGTTATAATAATTTCAATAAATGCTGTCCAAATCACTCTTCAAAACAGGGTTGCCATCATGCATACTGGGAAAATTCCCCCGGCTAGGAACAATCCTCAGTCCATGCTGTTCCCCGAGTGTTTCACTGGCATTTTTTGGAATATTGCTATTTGTCCGTGCATACATTTGTCCATACAGTAAGTAAAGCCAGCCCTACAGCTTGTGTCCAAGGCCTGATCAGTTTGCTAATGCAGCTGTAGTCTAAGAAAGCTCCACAGACCTATCTTTTGGACATAAAATGGAGTAGTACGATTAGAAAACTTCTACTCTGAGTGTTTGATATTCCTGGGGGACAAAGAATCTTGAATTCTGGACCACTTGTGCATTTTATTTACAGATTCTTAATGCAGAAGGATAAAGAAGCCATCCCCAAAAGAACAATAGAACCTTGTTTCCCTCTTCCTGTCTGAGAACCATGTCTGAGTTTAATGTCTGGCAATATACAAATTTCTCTTGTACATCTGCTGACTGCTTGGCTTATATATCCTTATGCAGCCTTTCTGCTTTAGATATCCTTATACATCCTCTCTACCTGGTGGTACAGTCTCAGCTATACAGATTGAGAAAGATCTCTCTGTCATGTGAGTTGCTGCTGTTCAAATAGGCCATGATTTTGTGGACAGAACATATTTCCTGAGGTATTTGAGCTGATGTTTTGAGACCCCTCTGAAACTGATGGGGGGCTAGAATAGACATTATTTATATCCTAGAGGAACACCTAAAGATATAATGAAATAAAGGAAAGGCTAAAAATTAATTTTAAAAAAAAGGGTTCTTGCTGCCATTAAGCAGCAAATATGATTTGTAAATAACAGAGCACTATAGGACCGTGAATCTCAGTCTCAGTTTTAAGCCCAGATGGGCAGGATATCACCCATTCCCTTTTCTTCTGCATATAGTGAGGTTTGGCTTAGATATTCTCTGAACTATTATCTACTTGTTTAGATTGTCTAAACATGGACAATTTTTCCCATTCAAGTGATTTAGGGATTTAGAGGGCAATTTAGATCACCAAAACCTCCTGTAGGGTGTTGTATAACATTAGCCATGGGAATATTTGGACACTTTGCTAAATATTAAAGCTCTGTTCATATTTAAACAATTCAATTCTCTTTAAGACTGTGCACAGCATTATTAAAATCTACTTGTCTACTTAATTCCCTCAGGCCTGAGTTATTCCTTTATATGGAGCTACTGCACACTTGAAACAGCTGCTGTCAGCAAAACCAGCCTATCTGAAAACCTACAAAGCTTCACAAGCCTTAACAGCTTAACAGACCACTACAGAACAGAGGTGTGAAGTTTACTGAAGTCCAATTGATTAAAGTCACATGCCAGTCTTAGCTGGAAAGCAAAGAAAAGAGGTTTTTATAAATATTTGGAAAAGTCTTTCAAACAGAGTTGGCAAGTACAGCTTCCTTGAAGATTTCTCTGTCTTTGTTGTATTGGGATAGATCTGTAAGTAATTTAAGATAGTACAGATCCATCGTTTTCAAAAGTACATCTGGGCTTACAGGAGCTAAGACTCTCACCCTGTGAATTTTAGAGCACAGCAGGGGCATATTTTGTATCCATAAAATACCCTGCTGTGAAGATAAAATCATTGCGTAACAATTATGCATTTTTTTTTAAAAGAATGGTATCAACCATTTGGCTCATGACTACAAATTTATCAGAAATAAATTTAGCAAAATGTCAGGGAAAACTGGCCAGTTGGAGAAGGTATTTTGATTTAAGTAGAACAATTGTCCTTTTTGGAAATTTGAAATAGCACAAGACCAGATAAAATTAATAGCAACCAGAGACTACATGATGCATCATAGTACAGTTTTTCAAAACTCCCAGGTATCTAGAGAAATCCTCTGTTGAAATGCAAGGTTTTCTTTAATTTCAACCACTCTTGAATCAGAAGTTGCCTATATGTATTTCCATTAAGAGTTGCCATGGTACCGTTTCGTTTGTGGATGAAATGGTGCAGGCCTTCAGAGAAGAACCTTTCACACTCACACCTGGTTCTTACCAAACTCAAGATATCTAGCTGGGGGTAGATGTGAGAGGTGCAGCAGGAAGAAGAACAACCTAATGAGATTTTATTTTAACATTATTAGAATAATATTACTTTGCAGACATGGAGATTTTAGATAAGAAAATACAGAATGTGGAAACTCTGACAGGTATTCTACAATAATTGCTGACTGATAAACTGCCAATGCAAGGCAGAAGCTTTTTCCTTATGAACCTTATAATATCCTTCCTTTAATAGACAACTTGCTTGAAAACTTCCAAAGATATTGCCTGAGAAAGGCCCTAGATGCAATTTTCTTTTTTTTTTTTTTTGGAATTGGTTTTTAAAAGAGTTCAAAACATTATCTATGCAATACCAGATATTCAAATGGTGAATTAATAAAGTATTAAATCATTCTCTGTAATTACTTTGATAACTCTGAAACTGAAGAGGCAACATGGGTGAAGGTTTATATTTCATACAAATAAGCTGGAATAAAGCAATAGTTAGAAGTTAAAAGGAACAACCACTCTGATATTCAGGGATCCTATTGTGCTTGGATTTAGTTCCTGACTCTAAAAGCTTGGGTAGGAGGCATAGATTTTTGAAATGAAAATAGTTTGTTACAGTGGCCTTTCAATATGAAGGTTGAAATAGAAATAAGAGTTGTCATAAACACCCACTTAGATCTTGCACAAAAAGAAAGAGATGGTGGCTGCTCTGAATTTAAAGGCTTTAGGAGATGATCTTGGGGGTTTCTGCTGATGCAAGCATGATTCAGCTGGTTGTATTTCCTTTCCAAAAGTTCCTGGGTTTGTGTCTCTTTTGAAACAATTGTAATTGTGTTAGACTGATCTGTGATTAATTTTGTTCATGGTAGGAAAATGTTTCTTTACCTGAGGGTGTGTCCTTACACATTTGTGTCACTGCTCACAGTGCATACCAACAAGAACAGTGTAAGTCCTACAAAAGAAAATAACAAGAATGGATATTTGAGTTTATTCTACAAAAACCTTTATTTTCTCTCCTTTAGCAGTTTTCAGAACACAAATTTAGTTTATTGTTTCATTTTGTTTGTAAAGACATAGCTGGATGGAGAATACACATAATTTTGAAAGTACAGAAAATGAGGAAATTATGATGTTTGGGTGTGTCCAAACAGGACATCTTTTGTAAATGAATGCAAATGTTATACACAGATTTCAGCTCAGGTTGCAGAGGGAAAATGTTGCATTAAGGTATAGCAGTTGAGATAATCAGCCTGTTGGAATTTAGTGACCAAATGTCTTAAATTCTAGATAATGGAGAAAAAAACTTATTTTTGTTTTTAGTACTGTCTCAGGGATTTTTGTGTTCCTGGCTACATACTACTACTACTACTACTACTAATTTGGTGAGGCAGCAAGTGGAAATAGAAGTTATAGGTCCTTCAGGCAGAGATAATAGATCTTACAGTTCCTGGCAGCCTGACCTTCATTTTACTTTTTATTTAAAGGAAAACCACCTTGCCCTTCTTCCATCAATATGTTGGGGCTTTTAAAAAGTGAAATTAGTTATGACTGCTGAGCTTTGCATTGAGTAACACCCTGTCTCTATGAAAGAGGTGAAGGTATTTAGCATTCACATCATGCTGGACCCCCTGGGTAAGGATGAAGGAGCCAGGAACCTTCCTTTGCTGACAGAGAGTGATTTTGGGCATAGGCTAAAGCCAATGTTTAGAGATCATGGGAACTAGAGGGCTGCTCAGAGCAGCACCTAGAGAGGCTTCTGTGCCTCTCAGGTAAACAGCACTGTAGAGCAGGCTTTCCTGATCATATTCTTGGACACCTACAGTCTGTTAAATTCCCACAGAGACAAAGTGTGGGTGGTCTGGATCCTGCCACAGTATTGTTAGCAAAGAAATTATTCTAAAAGAATGAGTTACATAGAGTGAGAGCTACCTTGTTTGTCTAAAATTTAAAAATCTGTGATTTGAACAAATTGTCATTTTATCTTCCAAAGAACACATTACCTCTGCTGTGCAGAATACCCATATGATCTGCACTGTCAGATTCTATTATTATTGTGACAGATACTGTAGCATATAAATTTCAAACTAATGAAAAAAATGTCATCTATCTTTTGGACTTAAATTTTCAAAGTGCATCAGCTATTCAATTTGATAGATCATTCTTCAGACATTCTTCAGTTTGAGAAGAATTGCATATTAAAAATACAGTGAATGGGAGAAACCCTCACTTTTATCCAGCTTCACATTTCTTAAACTAATTCTAGAGAAATCATGAGAGGTCTACTTCCAAACATGTTTCTTTACTCAAAGTAGCTGGGAAAAAAAAGTAAATAAAATATTTCTCTATTAAGATAAATTTGATTTGAATAAAAAAATAAAACAGGGTATTAAAAACTTGCTAATGCTGATTTTCTGTTTATTATGGTCTCCTGCAAATAGCTGAAAGGGGAAATAATAGCTGCAGTTTATTGCTTTCATATTATTCTGTAGGTGAATGGTATCAACATTTATGATTCTCTAATAAAAGAACACACTCTTGGGTTTTATAGGCTAGAGCAGTTGATAAATTCCATTAGATGTTTTAATGCAGACAACTTTTCTTATGCGGAAAAAAAAATAAAATCTTTGCAGGTTCCAGATACAACAAAATTTTGCATGTTTTTAAAGCTGGAGAGAAAATGAAGAGCTCGAAAGCTGAAACCCCCTAATAATAATAATTTCAGTTTGAAGACACTTGAACAAAAGGACAAATATGAATCTAAACATGAAATTTCCTAGGCCATTTTGTTTGCATGTTCATTAGCATTAACATTTTCTTATGTTTCGAATGCTTCATGTGATTGATTAAATCATTGCTTAAAATATCAACAGGTGCCCATTATTAATGAGGGCAAAAACATCACACTTCTGTCCACATTTTATTACTTGTTACTCTCATCTTCTCTCTTTCTGTTACACACTTTTGGAAACCATAAAGTTTGTTAGCAAACCACAGAGGATATAAACCAGCACATAAATACTTAATTCTTAAAGGCACTAATGCTCAGATTGAAATTACTTAAGGTATAATTTAAACAAAGGTTAAATTATTTTTTATTGTAATTTATTTACAGGGACTCAGGAATGTAATAGGTATTTACCCCCTTCCTCACTTTCTGAATGACAAAATTTGAGAAACCCACCATTACAGTTGGCTTCCAGATATTTTCCATTAACTTACTGGGACAGTTTTCTTGGCTTATTGGAAAAAGAGGGAGAAACACTTCCTCAGAAGTTAAACAATCCACACTTAGAATAACCTGTAAGGCTCATCCTGTCAGTGGAAGTTTGGTTGTTTTTTTCAAATGTGTTTCCTTTCTATGTTCTCAGTAGATCCAAGGGCTTTTCTTCCCATCTGTGTGTGTGTTTTTGCTGACTCAAGAGCCAATGCACAGAGAGGAAACTGGAACTTTTCAGGACTTATTTGGGCAAAACAATGGGAACAGGAAACTTGTCACGTCCATACTCAGCTTCCTTCCAAATAAAGCCCTTGTAGTGCTTTGGCAGCTAATGCTGAATAATAAATCAACTTATAGGAGATAAGCTGAAGAAAGGAAAACAACAGATTTTTCACTCTAAAAGGGAAGACATTCCCATGTGAAGAAACTTGTCTGAAAAATCCATGACATTTTAAAAATCATCCCTGCAGTCTGATTAAATATGGAAATGATCTTTAGACAAAGTGAACATTTCACAGTTCTGAGCTTGATTTTTTTTTTATTTATCTCCCACAGATTCAAACAATTTCAGAGGATGTAACTAAACTACATGTGGTTTACCATTGATCTTTACCATAAATCAGAAGAATGATGAAAATTTTGGAAAAAGGTCAGTGAACTTTGTTCCACTTCCCCGTCACTTATATCTTCTGTTATTTAAAATAAATTGTATTATTTTCTGCTACAATAACTTCTTGTTTTGGGGGGACAGCAAGTAATATCTGGGATGTTATTTACTTTGATTCCATAATAGAGTTTTGTTCTTCTTCTGGTATGAAAAAGCCTCAGAGAAACACAGCAGGAACTCTAACACCAGATATTAAAGCTGGTTTATATTTTGGGAGAGCAATAACAGGCATTATTTATTTGATTTCAGCTTCGTTGCATAAGAAGTAGTAGTTATCCCTTGCATTTTAGTGGAACAAAAAAGATTTAATTTTGCTAGGATTACATTATCAATGCAATGTAATAAGTGAAGTATTTTTCTTTGTTTTTTCAAAATAAATATTTTAGAACAGGCTGAAGTAGAGACACTGGGAAATGAGAAAAAGGTGGAGCTTTCTCCCTTACTCAAAGTTGCTTCAGGTTTTGTTCGTGACTTCATCCACCATTCATCAATTTTTAAAAAAAAATTGTCCATCAATGACCAATCTGAGCACATTTTTTTTTGAAACATAAGTGACCAATTCTTAGGAATTCACTGCATTAAAAAAAATCTTCAGTACAATGTGTTTGACTTCTCCATAAATAATTTCACTGTATGAAATCAGAGGTTGTTATTATATTTGGTCTTATTCATTTTGATGTGCTGTGATTTTCCTGCCGCATGCTGTAGGTCATGCTGTGGGATTAGTAATGCAGCCTTTCTGCTACTGACTAGTAACTGACAGAAGCTGTTTTCATAACCTTTTTTGAAGATTGCGACATCTATATTTTTATTTCTGTTTTCCAGCTTATCTTGACTTTTCAAAATGCTTGCAAGCTCCTTATCAGTAGCGCTTCAAAAATTGTAATAAGGAATAAGTTCATTTTTTTAGCTAGCATGCTATCACTTCAGGAAAAGTCACTTAAAAACATGAGCAAAAGAGTCTCAATATATTTAAATTGTAACCTTGAAAGGAAAAGGAATGTTATCTCAAACCATCAAGACTAATTATTCAGGACTTTAGAGATTATTATCAAAACTTCAGAGTCAAGTTAGATGTACTAGATAAGCCTGACTGCTGGATGGGATTCAGAAGATCCTTGAGAGCAAAGTGCTTTGGCAGGCTGACCTTCATCTGAAACACACGTGTACACGTGCACTCATCCAGCTGTGTGCTTATGAAATGTTTTGTACAATAACATCCCAGTTTATTTGTTTTCCTAAATCAGAGCACTGGACTTCACAGAGGAAAGTTTCCTTTATGCTTTAACAAAACAAATATACAAAAAATTGTAGATGATTTTATCTTGATGTTCATGAGCATTCTAGAGTAAGTATTATTATGTATGTGCCTAAAGATGAACCATCCTATTCACCTTTGCAGGATGGAGACAGCAGCTTTGTGCCTGGGTTTAATGTTGCTGCCAAAAAGCCAGCTAAACAGATTATTAAGAGATGTAGAAGCAGCTTATATTCTCTGTCTAGATAAAAAAAACCACTGTAGCAGTGGCCTCAGATGTGATGAATCAATGCAGTAAGGAAAAAAAGCTCTTTCTGTACTTTTTCAGCTTGTAGTATGAAGGTGTGCTCTGAAGTGTGAGTTTGAAGGTTTTTCCTGAATTTTAAAATGTATTTTATTTTGAGTTGTATTACAATCCAATTAGTGAGAAATGCCTCTGCCCAAACTAAGTGCAGACAGAACATATGCCACAGTCAAGAATACAGATTTTATTTAACAATAAGTGTGAGGTAGACCAATAGAAAGAAATAGAAAAGGGGGCTAGGGAGAAACCAAGCAGAAGTACAGCTGTGGGTCCAGCCATGTCCCTTGGTCCTTCCTCACCCTGGATTTCTCAGTGGTGGGACTGCCAGAGCCATTCTTCTGTGGGTACCACCTTTATACAGCCCAGGTTTCAGAATCCATGGGGTGGTCACAGACACTCTTCCCATAACTTGGGATGATATATGCATGGACAATTTCTTCCTCTCCCACTGTTTGTCACAGTGGGAATTTTTGTCTGGATGCATTAAGCAGGATGTGCTAACCAAATTACCTCTGCCAGGCCTGGAATTAGCACCTTTCTGTTGCAAATGACTTCCTTCTGTGCTTATCTCTAATACCTGCTCTGGTGGCTTATCTTGTGACAAGATCCTTCANCAAGCAGAAGTACAGCTGTGGGTCCAGCCATGTCCCTTGGTCCTTCCTCACCCTGGATTTCTCAGTGGTGGGACTGCCAGAGCCATTCTTCTGTGGGTACCACCTTTATACAGCCCAGGTTTCAGAATCCATGGGGTGGTCACAGACACTCTTCCCATAACTTGGGATGATATATGCATGGACAATTTCTTCCTCTCCCACTGTTTGTCACAGTGGGAATTTTTGTCTGGATGCATTAAGCAGGATGTGCTAACCAAATTACCTCTGCCAGGCCTGGAATTAGCACCTTTCTGTTGCAAATGACTTCCTTCTGTGCTTATCTCTAATACCTGCTCTGGTGGCTTATCTTGTGACAAGATCCTTCAGTGGCCTTGACAGTGTTTGAGACAAGCAACTGGGCTCTTTAAGTTGTGAGAAGTATATTTGATGGTGCTTTAGTATTTAGAATTAAGTATTTAATATTTAGTGTTTTAGTAGATGCTTTGGTAACTTTATAATTTAAGATTGACTTCAAAATTAAATTGTTTCTTTTTTCCTACTCTTGAACATTGTAATTTTAATTCAAAATTTGCTACAATTTGACATGAATATGATACATTAACTATAATGATAGTATAAAGGCTTATGGAAATTATTTTTTACACTGACTACTTATAGCACTTTATTCTACTGTATTCTAACAAATAAACAATATGTTCTCAATATACACCATTAAAAGACCTACAGCTACTTTAAAAGAAAAGCAAAGCACAACACAACACAGAGAATTTCAAAAGATATCTAGTCTGATTAGTGCATGGTACTGTCCATGAAATGTGCTAATACATTTTAACTGGACTTAAATATAAAATGAAAGTTAAATTTGTGAAGGTTCATTTCCAATGCTTTTTTTAAGATAGTAGGTAAATCAGAAAGGAGATGGAACTTGTCATGCAGTAAGGGAAATTCAAATTGGAAGGGGCAATTTACTATGTTGGCGGGTATTGCATCACTATTTCTCTAATGTGAGCAACCTCATTTAAATACTCAGTGAAGGGAGGATGGGCTTTGAGGAAAATCTTGACAGACAATAAATGTTCTCTAATAATTTTATTTTCCAGCTTCAGTTGAAATACTTTGCAACTCATTTAATTTTTGTCCTCCATAATTTTCTTGTTTGAAATATTTTGTCACAAATTTTCACATTAAATGATCCCTTATCAGTCATAATACAAGTCAATATTAGTGATTTTTACTCTATGTGAAATAGTTTACAAATAGAAAAAAGAACCATAAACATCTACTAAGCAAATGGATTGTATAGGAGAGAGAAGAAAGAGAAGAAAGGATGTATGAAGTCTTCAAATCAAATAGTTTCAGGTTGCCCCATGAAGATCCATTATCAGCTATCTGCAGTGTGGGAAGGATGAGTTATGAAGCTCACAGGTGCTGGCTTTTGTATTTTGTTTGCCTTGTGGTGTGTATGTCTCAGCAGGTAGCTATTCACACACATTCTGTCACGCAGTGAGGTGGTAAGGGTCATGGCAGGAAAAATTCTAACAGATTCATTAAAATCATGTTCATATTAATCTAAAACTCAGATACATTGCAAATAATGAATGAGCTGTGCCAGACATTCCAAATGAATAATGGCAAAATCTATGCAATAAATAATTCAGTTATGTGTGTCTTCTATTTTACAGAAACTTCTAAAGTGCTGTGAGAAATGTTTTTCTTAAAAAAAGAACAAACTTTTGGGAGTGAGGCAAATCTCTCTCTCCAGCTGTAATGATAGGTTTCTTTTTAAGAACTATGACATGGAATACTGCTTCCACTGTATCTTTCAGAGTTGTTTAGTTGATCAAAAAATGAGAAGCAAAGTTGAGTGCATAGATGTGTTGCTGGGTCCTTTAGCTCCTGTTCTCAGTAATAATTCTGCAGAACTAAGATATATGCTTGTCATTAAGTATGTAATCTAAGGCCTATATATTCCAAAAAATAATGCCTCTCGTTATTGTTTACTTTTAAAAATGGGAGATATGTCATAGCTGTGAGCTAAATACCTCCTTTCCATTCACATCTCTGAGTTTCCAAGCAAAACAATAATGTTAATGGAAGGTAGAGCATTTAATTTCAAATTTAGAGGCTTTTGTTGATAATGTTATTTAAACCCAGGAAGGTTATACTTAATTATAGATATGGCAGTGTTTTTGACAGTTCAACCTCTTTAATGGATTATATTTCCTCATTTAAATATAAGAAGTAGGAATAATAATAAAAAAAAAGTCTACAAATTTAACAAGCTTCTTTTTATATGCTTAATAACTATCTTTGAAGAAGAATACATACCACACTGAGCTTTAAAAAACTGACAATATTTATTAAGCCACAAAAGAGCTTATGTAGCTTTGTGATTATGGACAGGAAAGAATTTTTAAAAAGGCAAAGTTAGCAAAAAAAAGCTTTAAAGTAAGCAGAAATTACATGTCAGTCATAGACATTAAAGCTGGCTGTTTTTAAACTCCAACTGCTAAGCCCTGGGCATGAAACAAGAAAATGATGAGGTAGGCTGAATGAAATGCACACAAATGCTAATGTTTAGAACCTTACCTAAAGTTAAAAATACAAATGCTTGCTTTAAGTAGAAGGTTTCAAATAAAATAAAAGAATCCATCACATGAGTCTGTATGAATACAAATATGCTGAAATCCACACATACGGAATAGGCTAAAGATAGACTTTTCTGTTGAGAAATCTTCCTACTGTATGCTCTGGAGTTTACTGTTATAGGAATGCAGAAATAAGGAGCTGTACTGAATAAAACCACATTATTTATCGGGGGAGGGAGGAACATGGCAGTCATTAAGTGGAGTAAGACTGTTATCATTGCATACAATACAATCAGCACCAATTAATTTATTTCTGCTTTTTTTGAGTGCTTGGTATGGTAAATCACAGCATTTGCTGAAGAATTCTGCAGAAGAATATGGACCGAAAATGTTTCTTAGAATAATTGTCAGATGTTGCAAAATTAAGTATTTAACTTAGGAAACCACATCTTAGTTTCCTTTTCTATAGTATTAGATATATTTACATGTGCCATGATAAATGCACACTTACATGAATGTGTGTTTGTGTGCGTATAGTATTGAAAAAAAAATCAGTTTTGTTTCTACTGTGTTCATCTGCAAAATAAAGCAACATTGTAAAAATTAAAAAATAGATGTCTATCATAAAAAAAACCAACCCCAAACCAACAAACTACAAAACATTTCTAGTTAGAACATTACTACTTCTCTTTCCTGGTCCAGAGTCCTATTATGGACTTTTTAAAGTCCTATTATGGACTTCAAGAAAGGAGCACTGAGAAAGCAGAGGAAAGGGCGAGGATTCCCAAAACTTACCATGTATTCTTCATTGAAGATGGGAAGAAACACAGAGGAATCAGCTCACATATTTTCCAATGCATCTGTATTCCCTTCTCAGACTCCTCTGTCCTACAGACTTTTGCCCACCCCAGTTTAATCACCTGGTGTGCAGCTGAACTGCAGCCAGTGGACTTGGTCTCACCACTTGAAGCAGCCCTACATTAAAGGGAAGAGCTGATGAAACTGTCAAACTCCACCAGTCTGAACAGGAAAATCTACAGTCTCTAGGGGATCTGTCTCCCTTTGGTCCGCATTCATGTTTTACCCTAAATGATTGTTGATTTATACACCTAGATTCAGCAAGAATAACAGTGACTCATAATGACCCTGTTATACCATTGCATATGCCATTGCTTGGTTTTGTTACTGCTACCATATTATTTCTCTTCCCTCATAGTGTCTCTGTTTTATAACAAGTCCTTTTTTTCCAGGGACCTGGCTGTGTGCAGTACAGTCAGGATGAAGCACTGCACGGGATCTTTGCATCCTTCCATCACAAACAGTGACAAACTCTGTTGTTTTTGCAACATACAGTTCAATTTTTAATTTACTATTATATGTATTAAAATTAAACACGTTCAAATTAAAAGGCTCTTTGAGTCACAGCTAGGAGATCCATTTTTATTGGAACAGTTCATTAGTCAAGACTGTTTTGAATTTATTTCTCTTGTGTGTGTGCATGCATTTGTGTGTGTGTCCGCATCTGTCTTCAGAAATTAAAATAGAGTATGGAAACAATTAATGGTAACATCCCATCCATAATGGTCTCCCTATGATATCACAAGAAAACTGTTTTAGCAATAACAGCTGGCTACATGATGGACCCTTTAGTCCATTATTTTAGTCAGAAAACTTGAATAAAGATAACTGAATTTGGCCTAATAATAAGACAATAAATTGTGTGACTGTTGTAGATAAAGCCTTGTGAAATATAAAGCCTTGATGTAATGGCAACGGCTCAACTCATACCTTTGAAGTAAGAGCAGTGCCAGCTGTTTGACTGAAATGTTGCAGGCAAATGTAAACTGCAAACAGCAGTTCCAAGAAAGTTGGAATGACAGAATAAGCTTTGTTCTATTAAAAATGCCATTTTGTTCTGAAAAGAAATGCCATTATAAGGTAATAATACTTTTTATTATCATAAGGTATAATAAGAAGGCAATCAATACTTTTAATATGAGACAGATAAGAAACAAATACAGGTCTTAATGTTGTTGTCTGTGTTGAAAATAAGTACTTTTATCTTCATGAAAGAAGTGGAAAAACAAAAGTGAACATTCAAAATTCCAGAATTCATGTCCTTTCATGATCTGACGTGAACAATGTAGTTCAAAGGCCATCAGAAACAAAAGGTCTAGCAAACTCCACAGAATTTCTGCATTTGGAATTCCCAATCAGGCCTAGCAAGGTGATATATCCGTTGTGTTTTAGTCTGCTCTCCTGCAATGCCATCAAGTTTTTTTGCCATTAATATATGAAACCAAGTGCATCAGTACAGCTGCCACTAGAATAAAAACCTAATCTTCATTTTAAGAGTTGGTGTGCTCTAAATAAAATAAAAATTATTTCTAGACATTGCCACAACAGCACCTCAGGGATTTCAGATTTCTTAGAAGCAGCTCTTAAAATCATGAACTCAGATATCATGCAGAAACTACAAATACATATTTTTAAATTAAAAAGTACAGTATCCAGCCACTTCACTGTTTTCTGTGCTCCAAGCTCTTATTCCCAGCATCAAAAAAACCAGTGCAGAGATGCAGCACGTAATAGGTTCAGGAAAGGTACACATATCATTGTACATTCCTTGTCACTGGGAATGGGCCGGGTACACCAGTGGAACAATGTAAACTTGAATTCTGACAGAAAGATTCACACTAAGGATCATTTTTCACAAGCTTTCTGAAGGTGACATTTCATCTTATACATTTTTGTCAGAAAATATGTTTCATTCTGTACAGATAAAAACTATTGTCTTAAATATATGCAGTGAATATTCTTATCTGAAATTTGCAAACATTTATCAAGTCAAGAATAAAGGTGCACACTCTGATGCATTAGTCTCAATTAAGAGCTGTAATCCAGTCATCAACTATGCAGCCCTTGCGAAGGCTGCACACTTGTGGAGAAGTCTATGCAAATAAAGCATGAAATTTAAGGAAAAAATTACATAAAAACGATAATATTTATTAATATAGATGTAAGAGAGATATTAGCTCGACAAAAATCCAAAGGCTACTCCTGCACTAGTGAACTAATTAGTGATAGAATGTGTTTTTTTGGCCAAAGACCTGTTGTTACATCCTTATCATTAAGTTCTCAGCCACCAAAATCCTGTGCTTACGTATCAGAACGGATTTTTTCAGAGGAGTAGTAGGAGGCAAGAACAAAACTGTGCCCCTGAGCTTCTTTTCATGAATGTAGGTGATGGCTTTCCAGTGTTTTTCTTCACTGTCTAGCAATATATATTTTGTTGTTATGGAAATAGTGTGAAAAGCTAAATGTATAACTACGTTGGTTGTTAATTATTGCTTAAAGACAGTCAATGGTATACTTCATTGTAATCTTCAATTCAAACCCATTTCATTTTAAGAAGTGGGCAATTCCTATTTTCAAAAATAACCCTAAGACACTGGGAAACAGGGTTGACTAGCTGCAGGGTGTATATATACATTTTTATTCCAAAATGGGTTTTTCTTGATTTTTTACTTATAGTATTTGGAAACTTACTTAGTTGTTGTCCTGCTGTGCTATGTACTGACAAGCTTCATATAGAGATAACAGTCCTGGAACCAGTAACTTACAATCTAAAAATAAATGGTATAACTTAAGCTCAAACAAACAGAGGGAGAGGAAAATTATAAAAAAGAAAAAGAAGAAAAAACTGCTCTGGACATTGGCCAGTGGAAACAAACAATATAACAACTATATCACTGAATCTGAACACAGCACAGAGCTTAGAGACAAAAACTATGAGCCCATGATTTTCAAGGGAAAAACCATTCCATGGGCTCTATAAAAATGTCTCTTCCTAACTACTTCATAGCTATTTACAATTAGATGCCAAAACACACAGAATATGAACCAGTATTTTCTGAAAATGGGGAGGAATCCCCTTCTAAGAAACTTCCTTGCTTTTGTCTTTACATCTTTCTATAGGCATGTCCTTTCTGAAAAAAAATTACGTTCTTTTGAAAAACAGTCAGCAACTTGAGTGTCAGCAGCAAGACAGTGAAAAAGATTATCTGTTTGCCTTTCTCTTCATCCATCACGAAAAAGACAAAACTGTGTCAAGGAAGCAGGAAAAATGGAGGATATTTTATCAACATAATACACAGTAATGCTTCCTTGATCATAGCCACTTATTTATGAAATTTTTAGATTTTCTTCCTGTTTAATAGTAAGACAGTTTATAATATGGAAAGATGACTATTTTCAGATATATGTATTTAGTCATCATTGTTAATTTATTTTCTTTCCTCTTTCATACAAATCTGTGATTTCTCTCTCCATTCCATTCATTTTGGCTGGAAATCTCAAGTGCATAGCCTTTTCCTTTCAGTAATTATTTCAAAAATTATTTCATATTAGCAGAGCTAGCTAGATTTTTCTCCTTTACTGTGAATCAAAAAATCTTTTTTTCCCCAAAGATAAAGAGTTTTGATTGCAAAATTTAGTGAATGACAGAATGAGAATACCTTTAAATATTATTATTCTTTCTTTCCCTTTTGGTTTAGGGAATGAGAAATATTCTGCAGTTTAAAACATAAATAAGTCATACAGCTATTTAAAAAAAAATCCTTTAGAGATTTGACATGACCAGTATCATCACACAAAATTGTGCTATTTCAGTACTGTTGTGCAGAATTGTCTGCAATGTAGGTGAGCAATTTTAACAGCTAATGCTGTTAATGGATCAGAATATTTCTTCCAGGATGAACAATGATGGAAATTGTTTGGGTCAGGCAGTTCCAAAGTGTAACTCGTATTCTTCCTAAGATCTACAAGGACTGAAGAGAGAGAATATGTTAAACCTGCTTTCCAGTGGTTTCCCAGTTTCATTTTGAATATATTTCTGCATGTAAGTCCATAGGTTTTTGTTAAAAAGAGGTTTTTTTTGTTTGCTTACAATTTGTGCTTGTAAGATCATCTTAAATTAGAACCCATGCTGGCACTATAAATATGTGTATTTTTTTTGCAACTAAAGAAAACACAGAAACGGGGAAGTATCTTATTAGAACAGTAGGTTTATCAAAAGAATTAGGTGTATAGCACCAATGTATTGGATTTTAATATTATCTCAAGTGTTGTTTTACTAATTTTTCAATTGAACAAAGGTGAATTTTTAATGATTTAACAAACATAAGATAGTAGTTTCAAAATGAAAATTCCTTCACCCTCTTCCTGAAATGAACAGCTTTGCTTAAGAAAACAAGAACTTGATAAGTCATAAATGCAATTGTGTTCTCTCAGGTAGTGAAAATGTGCAGACTTAGAATCAATTCAGACTGTGGGTTAATGCAGCCTCTTCAGTCTGTCAGAAGAACTGTAAATCCTATACAGAAGATTTGCACCCAAATGAAATGGATTTTGGCTATGCTCCTGCCCTGGATGGGTACTGTGAAGGTACCCATGAAGTTTCTATTATTAATCAGAAAATACACAGAAAGATGGATACTCAGCACCCTGCAAATTCTGTGGCATTTCACTGCCCCACTTTTGCTGGAGAGAAAATTGTTATTTTGTACTGATTTTTGTTGAAGTGCCAATCACGTTTTAGTGGTAGTAATATACCAGGAACTCTAGTTCCCACAGTGGAAATACAGACAATCAGAAAATATCCTACCTATCTACATCTTTGCTTCATAAGGGGGTAATTTTGAGAGAAAGATTGAGTGAGCATAGTATTAATAAATACCAGTTTTATATCATATCATTCTAACAATAGATAAATGTTTGTGGCTCATATTAGTAAACCTTTTTTAAAAATATTTTCATAATCACCACCGTCATTAAATGAGTCTCATTAATATCATATTCCTAGATAGAAATGTTTCAATTTATGCTTAAATTCAGTTAGCAAATGTATTTTGGTCCATATGGAATTGGCTTAATTAAGACAGACTAATATTTTAGACCAAACTAATTAATAGCTTAGGAGTGGATTCAGCTTTAAGATTTTTAGCAGTCTCTTAAAGTACGGTCTCTCAGAGGGAGGCAGCTGCTCATCATTGACATGCAAGACTAATACATTCAACTTGAAAATGAACCTGAGTAGTTCCAGCTGAGCTTTGCCACTGCAGGTATTGGAAATCTTCTTGTCACCTGAGTATTTCTAGTTCTTCTTTCATCTCATTAGCTCTCGTATCCTTAAACAAAGTTACAGAAAAACTGGTGTACTCTTGCTGACTGAATTTGTAGTGGAGTAGAAAGGATCAAGGAGCAGAGGGGGCTGGAAACACTGGCTTGCCATCTCCCACAGAATTGCAGCACTGCCACCCATTTCCAGATACTAAAGGGGTGAGGTGGGTACTCTTCCTTCAGGAGACAAGGAGGGAAGGATGAAAGAGGTAGCAAATAATATAAATGGGACATGTATTACTTTCCTTCTTTTACTACTGTTCTGGTTACAAAACTCATCTGGTCTCCTGCCTGTTTCTGGGCATTGTTTCTCACATTTTCCTTCTAATTTGTTTCATTTCTCCCTCTATTATATTGCATGTACAATCACAGCGACAGGATACGATGTTTATTTTATACTTAAGCACTTCCAATAGCACATCCAAGTTACCTGAGACCTCTGGACAGGATGTAGGTTTACAAAAGCTGCTGAATCTTGAATTTGCTTACTTGAGTTAAAGTCAGTCGTGACAATATGATATTTCAATTAGTTATGTAGCCCTTCATCTTGTAACTTCAGAAATTGTTTTCTTTCAAGCATAAGAATTGTACGTGACCTTGCATCTTCTTGTTCTTCACTGTCTGAACAGAGTGTTCCCCTTTGGGAGAAATGCTTTTTTCTCCACTGGGAGTTTAAGATCAAATCATTGGACAAAAATTGTGATGGTATAAATTGCTTGCAATCCTGCAATTATTGTTAAACTTACATTATCTTACATATGTATACTATATATATATGTTGCCTGTATAGACAGTGAGAGTTTAGAAACCAATAAATCAATCCTCAAAACTTACCACAGCATATGAATATTTCTGCAGCATTTTATTTTGTCTTGAGTAACACGTCAATGATTCCTTAGAGTAGCCATATCATTCTAATGACTCTTCTGAGGTTTTTGAATTATGCTAACAATGTTTTTTTCTACCAGGAAACATAAAATACACTACTATGTTAACATTGTGGTTAAAATAGCAAAGGGAGTGCTAATAAATACAGGTTTTAATTTACTGCTTTTTTTTTTCTGTCACTTTATTGTACCTTCCTTTAGATAAAGCAGCACAAAAATTTGTTAATGATTTTACTCACTTCAGTATATCTTCGTGGTGCCCCCTTTAGTTTTAGTCCAGATTTCTTCATACAAGCAATGTTTCTGAAAATGGTATTCTTACAAGTTAATAAAAAAGGTATTACCTTAATCATATGTAGTTTCTATGGTGAAATCAAGATGAAAGAAAAATATTTAGGAGGTGACAGCTTTTATATTTTATGTTTCCTCAGTCAGAGCTCCTGCTGCTGCATAGCTCTCAATGCAAATGGTTTGCTTGAAAAACAGTGGTGTTGTTTTTATTGGTATTTTATTTCATTTGGAATTGATCATGCCTCTGCTTTCAGATTTACCAAGATCAAAAGTACATCTGAATTAATGTCAGCTTTAGATATCTATTATAATGTCAGTAGCTTGAAATCTATTATATTAATGTCACATATATCTAGTAAAGTAGAAGCACAAGTTTAGGAATAGGGATTTTTAGAGATCTGACCCTTTTTTCTTCTTTGCTGTAACTTTCTGCCTGATAATAAACAAACATCTGCTGGTTCACGTTCACTGAAATATCTAAGTGCCAAATTGTCATTGAAATTGGTTATTCATCTATAGCTAGTCTATAGCGAAGAATATTTAAAAGATATCAGCCTCAGTCTCCTGTCTGTATGACAGGTTATTCAGACAGGAAATATCTTTAGATACCTTAACCTTAGTGTCCTTGCAGCACTGAAGGCCAACAGTGTCCTGGGCCACATAGGTAGGAGGGCCACCACCTGCTCGAGGGATGTCACCCTTCTCCTCTAATAAGCACTGCTGAGACATTTGAAATTCTGTCTTCTTTGTAAGAGAGAAATGGACATTCTGGATCTAGCCCAGCAAAGGGTCATAAATGTGCTCAAGGAATGGGAGTGTCTCTTATATGAGGAGACGTGGACAGAGCTATGACTGCTCTGGCAGAAGAGAATGCCCCGGGAGAGCAATATCAATGTGCATATGTTCCTGTTTGCATGGTGTAAATATGAGCTAGACTTTTCTCAGCAGTAGCCAAGGAAAGGGCAAGAGGCAATGACCACAAACTAAGATACAGGTAAATTAATTTAAACATCAGGAAAGCACATTTACTGTGAGAGGGTCAGACACTGGCTGGAAAGGCTATGAACTGTTCATTCTTTGAGATACTTTAAACCCAGCTGGACCCAGATCTGATCAACCCGCCCTAACTAACCATGTCTTAATCTGGGAGCTGGGCTACATGATTTCCAGAGGTGCCTTCGCACTTCAGACATTCTGTGATTTTGTGATGAAATCTTCCTGTATTTTAGTTGAGGAGGAAAGGAAGTGAGCAATGAAAAAATTCTCTAAAAACATACCTCATAAGCAGAATTAATTTAAAATGTAAAATACACACTTCTCCTACTATGCAATTGAACTGTTTAGCATAGACTCACAGAATAAACTGAGTTAGAAGGCACCCATTAGGATCATTGAGTCCAATTCCTGGTCCTGTGCAGGACACCCCAAGAGTCAAACCCTGTGCCTGGCAGCATTGTCCAAACACTTCTTGAACTCTGTCAGGGCTGGTGCTGTGACCACTTCCCTGGGGAGCCTGTTCCAGTGCCCAAACACCCTCTGGGTGAAGAACCTTTTCTGAATATCCAACCTAAACCTCCCTGATACAGCTTCATGTCATTCTCTCGGGTCCTGTCACTGGTCACCACAGAGCAGAGATCAGTGCCTGCCCCTCCTCTTTCCGCACAAGGAAGTTGTAATTGCAGTGAAGTCTCCTCTGGAGTGAACAGACCAGGTGATGTCATCTGCTTCTCATATGGTTTCCCCTCAGGGCTCTTCCACCGTCTTTGTTGCCCTCCTTTGGACACTCTCTGATAGCTTAATATCTTATATTGCAGTGCCCAGAACTGCCCCCGGGACTCGAGGTGAGGCTGCTCCAGCTCAGAGCAGAGCAGGACAATCCCCTCCCTTGCCCAGCTGGCCATGCTGTCCCTGATGTCCCCAGGACACGCTCAGCCCTCCTGGCTGCCAGGGCACTGCTGACTCATATCCAACTTTCCACTGACCAGGACCCTCAGGTTGCTTTCCACTGTGCTACTCTCCACTTCTCTACACCTGGAAAAGCATGTGAAATCTTGACAGTTCCACATAATTCTTATTAATTAAAAAATCTTGGGATATCTTATTGCTCATTCTCATTCCGTCATGATCTCTCAAAATGTTGTCATGCATTATACTGAAAAAGTTATACGTATTGTATAAAAACTTCTGTCAAATTAATAAAGTGAACTTAGATATGAAACAGTGGGACACAGAATCATTTTATGAACAAGGAATAACATATGTTTCTCTGTGAAAATTCTAGGTCTAGAGCTCTTCAGATTTTCCTAAAATGTTAAATCACATCTGGATAATTACATCAGAAGCTGTAGATTTATCATATTAAAAATTACCTCCTTTGAAGTGAGAGGGGTTTGATGTTTATGCAGAGGGAATATAATGATTGATTTAACTTTAGAACAGACACTGGGCAGGGCTGTCCATCATTATCAGCTTTGCTTACCTATTAAGAAAAAAAAATCATCTCTCAAAATGCAAGAGTTATTATTGGAAAATTAGACAATATGTATGTTCAGAAATAAAAAAATCAGGCAGCATTTCTTATGATATAGAACAATGGCATAATTTCAGAAAAACTGAGAAAAATTAGAAGGAATAGGAGGGTAAGCAGTAAATTTTTGCTGAGAGATAGCAGAAAACGTGGTAACAACTGAAATGCTGAAATTGTTATCATGTAAATATGAAGATGAAATGTCCTGAAATGTTAAAGAAGTAATAGTCTTTTTAAGAGATTTGAAATAGAACTTAGGGTATCTGTAGAGATTTGGAATTACAACTGCTTCTTGTAGGAAGCTCACTCAGATTTCAAAAAGCAAATGTTTTCTCATAAAGTATGAAATGAAACACATGCAGATCTTGGCCCTCAGCATCTTTGTGCTTTTGAGACATGAATACCAAAGGAAACAGGACATTAAAAACATTTTTGCTAAACTAAATTATTACAGATGAATGCTGTGAGTCAGTTATGCCTTTTTTTATGACTAAAAAATAATAGAAGCATCCAGGGGTAAAAAACATCATTTGTTCTGACATTTTGTACCACTAAGGTGAAGAAAATACAGTTCTGTGAGGCCTGTATAGGCAAGTTATAATAGCCGTAGCTAGTCTTGTAGCACATAATGAGGTCAATCTGGTTGTAATGGCATGACAGCTCCTACAGGTTTGTGACCATGCTTTGATAATATAAACAAAGCATATGTATTCAATAGAATATGCTAATTGGGAAAGAAAAAAATCTGTGCCAGGCACCATGGTAACAAACAGAGAGCATTGCACAGCTCAGTTTACTAACATAGACACAGGCATAGGTTCCAACATCTGTTCTGGTGATAACTAAAGATGTCCTGACTTTGAAGCATTCTGCTCTGTGCTATACATACATAGGTACAGAAAGCCCAGAGATAAAAGTCTGGCTATGCTCCACATCTGATAAAAAAAGTGTCATCTCTTCTTTCATTCTGTTATCACACCATCTCTTTTGTTTTTATCCCACAAAGCCCTCATTCTCAAGTCTAAATCATCCATTGTGTTTTTGCTCATTATGCAATATGTTTATTGGACCCCTTCTACTGAACTCTTAATAGATTACAGATCTGTAAAAGAACTAAAATTGTATAAAATGTAAAGATGTCAGATATCAATGTCTCTCTCAATTGTCCTAGAAAATCTGACCTTTTGAACTCTTGCTTTTTTTTTTTGCCATCTTCTGCTCCCCATTCACTACGTAATGTAGCTAAAATGATCTTTTTTTTAAAAGGCCTTACTTTTAGTATATCTTAGAGCTTGTCCCTCCTTTCCACAGTAAGCTGCTCCTCCGTTGCCAAGGATCTGTAGCAAATTGGTTGATCCAAGCTAATCCAAGATGGTGTTGGTGACCAACTACCATTCTCCTTCACCTACATTGGAAGATGGAGGTGTGATCAGCAACAGTATTCCTAGACAGTTTAACAGCTTGATTTTCCTTATCTTTCTTTTGTGTTTCTGCAAGATATTTTGTCTGTTCCTCTCATCCTCATACAAGACTTTCTTTAATTTTAAAGCTTTGACCTGGTTAGAACTGACCTTTGTTGAGGTAGTTAAACATTTTTTGTATGGCAGGTTTATTTTTATTAATTTACAGACTTTTCAGATTAAAAAACCACCAAAACCAAACCAGAAGTGATCTCCCTAGACCCACCTTGAAAATTCTAATTCTTCATTTTTGTAGCACTGGAAATTTCAGTTTTATCAGTTAAAGAAGACTGAAAGGCTATTCCAGGAGGAGCAGGGAGGTAGGGCGAATTTTGTTTACCTTTTAACTTTAAATAAATTGTTCCACTTCTTTTTTTCCCCCTTTCTGGAGAAAAGCATATTGCCCAGCCTGCTGTAAGCAATTCATATGTTCTTTTCAGTTAGAATTTATAATATTCCCACACTCTTGACTAGGGCAAGGTATAATCCAGCAATTAGCAGTGTGCCTCACATTACACCCATGGATGTGTATCCAAGCCAGGCTGAATGATCAGTGTAGGCATAGAGCATCTTAATTTGGTACAGTAATCTGGACCAACCATACTGAAAGATGGGCCAGCAGTCTCACAAGAGCTTGCTGCACTGAACTAAAGTGCCACGCTAAATCTGCAGTGAATCCTCCTGCCTCCACAAAATGGAACAAATCAGTTTCTGAGCTACATTGTTATTTTAGTAGTATTTCATGCAGTTACTGTCACTATGGTCAGTTCAGTCAGTTCAGTTATTCCATCCAAAATTTCTCCACTTTTGAATGTTTAAATTTTTAGATTTAGAAACAGAAAAGTGAGAAAACCAAGAAAAATTCCAACTTTTTAATTTAAAAGACCTAACAGCAACTTTATTTTTCTTAATTACCCACCATTTATGACAAAAATTAACTCCTGAGTGAATTGTTTTGGTAGTAAGTTATATACCAGGAAATATTTATTATGGACAAACTAGCATGGGCCCAAAAACTTAAAAGAATGTCCAGCTATGATAGGGTCATTCTTTTAATGAAAGAAAGGAGACTATACACATTGACAAAGGAAAAAAATGAAATGTCAATTTCTTAATGTTGTTATCTCATAATTAGGAATAACAGGAGCAGTGGGATTTAACACTGATGGGATTTACTATTAGTAGACTTCATCCATAAGAATTCATAGTACCAAGATTTCTGCTAGCATCAGTTAGAGTGCAGAGTTTCACAAGTATTTGTGAGACCTCATTATGAGATTTTGGGGTGCTTCTAATCTGTAACTTTTGGTGCTTCAAGTATTTTTGCAAATCCAATCTCTCTTGCTTTGACTTTTCTTACAGAGTTATCGTCTGGGCCTCAAATGTCTCCATAAGTACATGGGCTAGGCAAGCCCTAGGCATGACTTTTGAGCTCACAGTGGTAATAGTTTAGCTGAGCTATGGACACAGTGAGCAAAAGCTGCAGCCTAGAAGAGCTTTTAACTGTACAGCAAGAAGTATTTAACACTCCTATTTCCTAGGATTGAATAACCTTCTAGATTTTTTAACTGAAAGTGGATTCCTTTGCCTTTGTTCACCTCTTAGTTACTCTGTTTCTTCTAGATTTTGTTTATATTAATAAATTGTACCTGACTCCTTTTTGCCCTACTTAGGCATAGTTGGTAATGTTCCTTTGTTTTTAATGTTAGACATAGATTTTTCTTTTCTCATCTTATTACTTATCGTTCATATTTAATGCTGCACACAGAATTATCTTTTAGACTCTTTTTACCTTTTGATTTCTTATATTTAATGACACACCCAATTGTTTGATATCCTTTTTTCCCCTAGGAACCTGTCAGCGCTCTCTATTAGCTGCTTTGAACTAGCTTTCATCTTTTAGTATTTAAATCATCTAAGTTCTCATGTATCATACTGCATTGTTCCTCATTATTTACTCCTTCTGACTATAATGCCATTCTCTTCAAACTAGTGTTACTTTTTTCTTTGTTTCAGGCTCTTTGTTTTTAATTTTCCAAGTCAGATTTACGCTTATTACATGACTCCCACACCTTAGCTATTGTCATTAACCTCAGATGTGAGACTTTATCAAAAGGGTTTTCAGAAGCTTGTCTGAAGTGTCTTGTCTACTGCAGCTCAACCGAGGAGAGTTATTGAATGACAGAAGGCTCCTCTCCCTGGAAGCTAAGTGCCCAACCCTCTGAGTCCTTTGTTTGAATGTAGGTCTCCAACATGGCAGTCTACAATAGAAGCACTTGACAAAAGGATTGATTTCTACATCCAGCACTGGAAAAATGCATATAATTTCCATGTATTACATGGTGTATGTACTACATAATTTGAAACATTTTTTTCTAGCTGCACTGCATATCCTGTTTGAAGCCTGGGCTATACTGAATGTGATTTCTATTGTAAAAAAATGGCATTAACTTCAGAGTTAAACTCTCAGTACTTGGCATCATTGCCACAGAACTTTACCAGATATTTTGAATTGTTTGCTTGCCAACCAAAATCCAAATCTAAAGTGCAATTCCAAATCTGAAATTGTGTTTGTTAAGTACAAGTCTGTGTAGAGAGCCTAATTGGAACTGGATGAGTTTTTCCTGTAGATACTTCAAAAAACACACTTCACTGAATCTGCATTTACATTTAAAAATGCTTTAAATCCTGATGATTCATAAGGATCAGTAAATTAGGAAAGAAAGTAATGTCTTCAAGAAAGTCAGTGCTATGTTCTGGTCCTAAATACTCTGGGTAACACTATGTATTCCATTTCAAGAAAAGTATTTCATCATTGATGAACGATGAAAAGGAAATAAAGGGGAAATCTCACCTATCAGTAGAATGGGAAAAAATTCTAAAATGACAAAGGTTTTTATATAGTAAAAGCATAAAAAATGCCCAAGCAGTAAAAACCAGGAGCTCAGGAACATTTGTTCTCTATGTCCTATGCTTCAGAAATAGGAGACATTTTCTAAAAGACAGTAAATGAACTTCAGATCATCATCACATCTCAGTGTCTGTAAAAATGCTAGGAAAAATCTCATACCCCAAAATTTAAGGCTATATTGAACAGAGACCAAATCAAGACTTTTTGGAAGCACGGGTCAGAAAGCATTTATTCCACCTCTACCTACATCACATTTCTCTAATGTTTCTATTACTTGCTATCACCTGAGAGTCCATGTATCACTGATGACTTGAGTGACACCTTCTGTTGGTGCTCACTGCAAATTGTGTTAATAGGAAATAAATTAAATCCATTAGAACTGCTGTCTTCATAGCTGACTTCAATTCAAAGCTGCTTTGAATCAAAACATAATCAAACTTTTAGCCTTGAGGTTTCACAATCAAGTTAGACTGATCAAAGGGGGAAGTTTTGTGTAATGTTTAATCTAATATAATTGAGGATGTAACACAGGTGGTTTTGCTCTCCTTCCTGTTAGCCTTCTTCATATGATCCTGCCCTTCTTAAATCTTTGTGTCTGTTTGTTTGAACTTTCTGATCTAACTTGTTCTGCAGTTACTTACATGTTATATCTGATAACATCCAGGCACTGGAAAAAGCTGTGGGTAGGAGATCACTTTTGAACTGGATCACACTTAGTGAAAAATGTACACTTAGGTCAATTTTTCTTCTCATACCTATTTGCATGTATCATTTCCATTTTTTGACAGTGTGCTGGTTTGGCTGGGGTAGAGTTAATTGTCTTCACGGTGTCTGGCATGTGTATTAGACTTGAGCTAAACACAGGGTTGATAATGTAGAGATGTTTTTGTTCTTGCTGAGCAGAGCTTACACAGAGCCAAGGCCTTTTCAGCTTTTTGTACTGCCCTGCTCAAAGAAGTTGGAGGTGCATGGGAGGTTGGGAGGAGACACAGCCAGGACAGGTGACCCAAAACTGACCCAAGGGATATTCCAGACAATGTGACATCACGCTCAGTGCATCAAGTGGGAGAAGAAGGAGGAAAGGAGGGGCATTTGGAGTGATGGTGTTTGTCTTCCCAGGTTCCTGTTACATGTGAAAGAGTACTGCTCTCCTGGAGATGGCTGAATGCCTGCCTGCTCATGGGAAGCAGTGAATTAATTTCTTGTTTGACTTTGTTTGTGTGCACTGCTTTTACTTTCCCTATTAAACTGTCTTTATCTCAACCCGTGAGTTTTCTGGCTTTTTCCCTTCTGATTTCCTCCTTGATCCTGCTGGTGTGGGACTGAGCAAGCAACTGCATGGGGCTTGGTTGTTGCTTGCTATTAAATCTTGACAGACAGCTAGAGTGGTTATACAGCCCAGCAGTTGTTTGGGTTTTTTAATATATATGATTCATACATAGATTGAAATAAGTAAAGTTAATGCAAGAGAATATCAAGGAAGCCCTGGTGAGAAGGTGAAGGTAATTATGGACAGAATTACCCCTTCTAATAGCTGCCTGGTTTAGCTTGATTTAAGCTGACTGTGGAGCTATCGAAAGAAGCCAAATTCAGGTTCCTCTAATGAGCATATTTCATACAACCTCTCAAAACAAAGTGAAATAGGTCAAATAGTAATCATAGTCTTGTATTGAAAAAGGTTTTCTCTCCTAGAGAGTTCAATACTAGCTCTGTTCCTGATCTGAGAGCCTTAGATGACTTGAGGCTGTATGCAGAATAAACAACATAGTGAATTGTACCCAGAAATAAAAATGTAACTGCTGCAGGGCAGAGAGCAATCATTAAATATGTTCCTCACAATGACTCAGTTGACTCCAAAGATGAATTACTCCTGTTAGCAGTAGATTAAGTTTCCATGCCAGGTGTTTCTCTAACATAGTAGGATAACCTGTTTAAGTAGAGTTTGGGCTGCATGGGTGTGTGTCCCTGCTTTCAGTTCAATCTCAGAGAAGAATGCTCAAGCTGTAGAGGGAAATAAGACAGGGAGAGTGAGAGAGAAAAGGCATATTTGCCATTCTGAGGGCTAAATATGTCTTCCAAAACTGTGACAGTAAAATGTAGTGACAGAGGTCAGTTAAATTTACTCTGTTAAAAATACATCACCAACAAAATTGTGCAGATTCTGTCTTTGGTCATCAGTATCATTTCTGTTCTATAGGGAAGTCAATTATCGGGAAATACCATACCTGCCTTGCTAGAGTGAAATGGTTCTACTTCTTATACTCTTTTAGCCAAGACGCCAATTTTCCTTTGAATACTGATGACACTACAAACTTAGATGTTGCTTCATTCTTGTTTTACTACTAAAACCCAAACCAAACCAAGCAAAACAAAAATAAGAAAGAGGGAGGAAAACTGCAAAATAATTTGCTAATGGAACTCTTGGACAGGAAGAATAAAATGTGAGTCTCTGTCATTCTGAAAATTCAAAGGAGTAAATCTACCAGATCATCCTATCCAACTGAGAGAAATTACCAAAACCCAAAGTGGTTTTGGCAATATTTACTGCTGAAGCAACTAAAGTGTTTTAGTGGACTTTGTCTAATACTATCAGAAATTTCCCAGATTACATTGAAACCTAATGGACTACTAAATAAAGATGTCTATAAAATTTAAGAGTACAAAAATTGCTTAAACAGGACCTAAGTGGGCAAGGCAGGGTAGCATTTGGACATGAATTGATGTGAGTGTTGGTTTAAAAATACTTTTTTCTCTTTTAGTAGCCTTATCACCCCTTGTTTATAGGAGTTTAAAATCTGCATTTCTGAAGAACTAGACCTATAACAGAATTAGGCTTCTATTAATTGTTATGTCTTCAACTAGTTAGGTGTAGCCAGAACTACCTAGGGGAGATATGGTCATCAACACAGATTCTTCAGAGTTCATTTTCACTGCTGTTGCTCAATGACTACTTGGAAACAGATGCAGGAGTTAATTATTTTCTTTTCAGCTATCCAACAGAATTTATGCCCACAGTCATGGAAAACAGGACCTTTTGTTCCTACTTAGTAGTTTGCTGAAGGGTTAAATACCATCTGACTTAAAAATACCCATCCACACTATGTTAATAAAATTGTGGCCATATTGATATTCATCTCGCTCCCTCTCTTTTCTGCATATATACAAATCTATATATGTGTGTGTGTATTACATGTGCCTGCAAAAACACATACAAACCTCTACATTTTGTGTATTACATACACTCATATCCTTGTAATATAAATACATTTATTTAAATTAAATACTTTAATGATGCAGACCTTACAGATTTAAAATTGTGAGTCACCAATGTGATTTGTAAGTATTTGTGAATTAAAGTTTACTCAAACCACCTTTCAATACATATTTTAATCAAAAGGTTCCTTCCTGGGTAGTAGACAGATGAGTTACTTAATAATTCAGTGGACCCATAATAAATAGTTTAAAATCCCACACTGTGGTGAAGTTTCATTAATTTGTTTCTGCTTATATTGGACTCAAGCACCTGAAGTTCTTGTAACATAATGGCATGCTGACGGGGAAGGGATAGAACAGGAAGAAAAGGAAATTACATTATTATTTTTAGGAAATTTCTTAATTCCCACTGGAACTGAATCACATTATAATTGTACTCATATGCACATAACAATGTAATTCATTTTTGAGAGCCTTAATAATATGAAAGTATCAATAAGTCTCATAGTAACAGGTTAAAATTCATTGCGTTTATTGTCAAATGAAAATTGTGTCAACTTTCAGCAGATACACTCTTTCTTTGATGCTTCATGCCTATTACACTCATCGTATTGTGTTACATACAGTACCATAACACAATGTGACTCTTCAAACTGGATATGGCTCACATTTGAAATACTGAGTCAGGGAATAATACAGGGTGACATGGATGGAATAAAGGATTTTGATTCAGTTTGATTTTGAATTGCTTTACATTTTTGGATATAACTCAAATCCTAAAGTTAAAACTATATTTATTTCTTGCCACTGACTTGAAGGTTTAAAATAAATCTGTGTCGCCCTTAACTATTAATTAAATATGAAGAAAAAAATTAATTGCAATTTGCATTTCTCAATTCAGTGAGAAACTAGTGCTATTAATGATGGTGACAGCCAAGGGCCAGGAACCTCAGTCTACAAAGCATTTTCATACTGTAGGCATTCTCTTGTGGTGGTTTCTTAAGGAATATTTTACAGGCGCTGATAAAGCACTAGATGTCTGAGATGTTGAAATATTATATTGGGAAGGGTTGTATAGTCCCCAGATAGACATTTTGAATTGTAAAGCCTTGTATCAATATCTGTTACCGCCACCTACTTCCATCTTAATTCCACAACACTTTATTATGCTGTTATGAAGCAGTAGATTCTAACTTTGATGTTTGTATGTTGGCAGCTATGATCAAATTGTTTTCTTGTATGATCAAACTGACACACAGAAGGGAGGAAAAACTCAGAAAGAGTATAAAACATACTTGAAAGCTATAATTGAACTTAAGTACACAATCTCTAAAACATTCTTCCTTTATTGTGCTGTCCGATGTTAAATATATTATAACTTCAGCTAAAATTGAGACCACATTACATTACTTTTGCTATATTTCTGTATCTTTTTTTCCCCCTGCATATAGTTATTGAATAAAATTGTTAATAAAGCACTGTTGCCTGATAGACTTTGGAGGGATGATCAACATACCTAATTATTCCCTTTGGCTGAGTCTGAGAACATGGTTGGAATTTTCTTAGTCTCTAAATATTGAAGATTGACTATTTTTTTCTCTCTTCTTTTACTTTCCAGTAAATTTAAGTTTAATACATAGTATCTGACCCTGTACTACATGGTTTCCATAGTTAGAGACTATATTCCATTGTCTATAACTGTGCTTCAAATAGATGGACTGTCACTAGCTGAAATTTTGAGTATAAATTTTTTTTTTAATTGTGTTTCAGACATCTTGGTTTTATTTTTGTTTTTTTTTTGCAAAGGAAGGTAAAAATTCTAATAGTGGATAGTAAATCCAGGTCATAGAGAAAAATATGTGAGAAATGCAATCATCACAAAGAATACATCTTTTAAATGTTATATACATGAAGCAATCAACATGGCCAAATTTTTATAAATATCTAACATCAAAAATAGAACTATCAAATATCATCTTTGAGAATTCAGGGAATAGGTTGGGTAATTCATAGAACTTATTTTTGTGTCTCTTAAGTAAGTACTATATATGAGATCAGAGAAAAACTTCAAGAAATCCTTTAGCACCTTGAGGAAAATTTTAGGCAGCAAGAGTTCAAAAGCAAGAAATCATGTTAAATTAACTCATTATCAAAGAAAATTCAACAATTTGCTACAGAAGGTAGGGTTAATGCAGTGAGCATAATAGGCACTGTAATTTCTCTGATTTCAGTAAAGATCAATTAAATCAAGGGTGAATTTGAAATATTTTCCAAGAAATCACAGGAAACGTAGTATATATAGCAATGCATAGAATGTGACCTTGGAAAAAAATAAATAATGGCATCATCTTTTATTATGATTAATCTCAGATTAGATTTCTTTTTACTTGTCACAGAGGTGTTACTAATGATCTACATATCCCAGTGCTGTTCAAAGCTCATTGAACATCTTCATGAACATACTAGCAGAAGGTAACTAAAATAGAGCTCAGTAAATTATGTAAGGTAAAGTATCTTTCTTTTTGAGGAACATAACTTTAAATATCATCATCCAGATGTTGTACATAACAATATTATTTATTTCTGTCACCCTGGAGGAAACAGATTCTATTTTCTGTAATACCAGATTTCAGCAGAAAGATGTGAAATGGCACTTTCACTACAGGTAGTTTCTGACTAAATTTCTAGTGTGATTGAAAGGAAAGAGAAATTTGTAATATGGTCATTGATTTGAAAACTTCAGGTACTAAGTTCTGGAAAAAAAAAATCATTAAAAAAAGTTAAATATACATCATCTTTACCAAATAGAGGTTACAACGGGTTATAATGACAGGTCTATGAATATTTGAGGGAGCAATGTCAAATGGGGTCATATAAAAAAAAGTAATGAGAAGGCTTATTGAACATTACCTATCAAATCAATAAAATAATGAAATAATTTAATGTGATTGTAAATGTAATGTGGAGATGTATTCTGTGCTGGCAGAAATTTGGACTAATGACACATTATATCTTTCTTGATTTTAGATTTTTTGATTCTCTGATCCTTTATAGGCTAAGAAGATTGGGTAAAACATCTTCTATCTGAGACTACTTGAAAGGTTAGAGTGGGGGTGCTGGAAATTTCTCAAAGAGTCTGAAAATCTTATTGGTATTGCTATAACTACTCACAGTGAAAAGACTGAGCAGTGATTAGTAGTGATTCTAGCTAATAAAGTTTATTTCATTTATTCATTTACATATGTATATTATTATTCCTATATATTTAAATATAATCTCTATATATGTCTATATGTGTCTATATGTCTATAATCTCTATTACCAGAAAGATATATGTAGAATAGAAGCTGGGAGCTATTTTAACTTCATCTATGAAATTCCAAACAATTTTTGGAGACTGAAGCTTTATGCCTGTTTCACTTAGAAAACCTTTGGGATTTTAAGAGTTAGATGCTAAACTTTTTCTTACTCCAGTTTATGTTGCTGAATAGTAGAAGGCAAGAAGTCAACCTTAAGTCTGCATGTATTTAGTCATTCATCATTTTACCAGATGTCTTAGGAAGAAAAGGTTATACTTGTTATCTTGCAGGTATCCTTATCAGAGAACTTTATCAGTGATGAACTAAAATCCTAAAACAGTAGTAACAGTATCACATGGTTAGTCAACAGTAATGTCAAAAAAAAATATTTGTTGCTTGCTTCATAATTTCTACTGCTTTCAGATACCTCTATATTGTTCAACATATACTTGCCTCCTAACAAAAAAGGACAGAATTTTTCATCTGTAAAGAAATAAGTTGCTTCAGGAATCTGTTCAAAGAACTTGTGCATCTTCTAGTGATGCAAAGTAATAAATAAATAAAAAAACCTGTGTGGCATTTCAATGGAAAGTAGTGTGTTTTCAATTAAAGCAGTCAAGGACCATCAGCTAGCAGGCTAATCTATGCAAATATTCCATTCTGTATTGAGAAAGCACTCATGATAACATCATCCTGACTTAGTGCTTCATTACAGGCAAGAAGTAATATCACTGTCCAGTGGTGCTGAGCTTTCAAAAGAGACAAAGTACCACATCAGAAGAGAACTGATGTGAATAAGAGCACTCTGCTGATTAGAAGACTACAGATGAGTTTTAGTGTCCCTGGCTTCATCAGTGACAGACTTATTAGCTGTGGCTGGAGAGGCTGACACTTGAATACAGAACTGATCTTCAGCCATAAGCTTGAATTGCTCTGGGCTCAGTACTCAGCAGCAGTTCTGCCAGGGTCATCATCTGCTCAGATTCACTTCTGTAATTGTTAGTGGTCACATCGCTAACACAGCTCAGCCAAAACCCAGCCAAGGGTAAATCATCCAATAATTCGCATGGCTTAAGCAGGTGTAAGGCACCAAAATTCCAGTCCCACAGCAACAGTTCACACTGCTCCCTGGAGTGGCTCTTGGTGTCACTCATTGCACATCCCTTTCACTTTCTAAAAGTTAGACAACTGGTTCAAATTAGCCTATCTACTCTTTTCCTTGAATCCTCAGAGAAAATTGCTTCTCAGAAATATTTCATCAACAGTAATGTAAGAGTGTATGAAAAAGTGAGTTTCCCCTTGGGAGATGCTTCCCTCTTTCTGTTGACTAGAGAGGAATAAAGTCTAGATAACTTAGAGCTGAGGCTATTCACCAACCTTTTGGAAGCCTGTGTTACTTGAGATATGGCTGTAAGGCCAAGAGCAACAGCATCAGTATAAAACTGAAGTAATAAAACTGGTAGCTCTGATGTCTCCTGGGTTAGCAAATACCAGTCTGCAGTGCTTGTCACTGGATATCTGTCAGGTCTAATGGAATGATGTGGCTGTGCACCTTTTACAGGTTAAACATCCGACTATTTCTGGTACAATGATTTTCATCAGGCACCCTTTGCAGTTTGCATTGTACACTATGAAGTTGTACAGTCAACTGATTTTTAGGCAACAAATTCTGTGCTATAGGAATGACTGTGACACTGTTTGGCTTTATTTTCCTATCCCAAGTTAAATCTGTGTACCTATTTAGACACTTTTATACTGCTAACACGTGAATAGAATGTGTTAACTACAGATAGTAAAACAGTAATGGAAAGATCCCTGTAGAAATATTTTAATCATGTTTTCCTGTATCTGATGCTGTACTTGAGTCAAGTCATTGGGTCAAGTTCATAATTGCTATTAAGCCAAACATTTGATTTTTCCTTTAACTGTGCAAACAAAGGGTTTTGTCTGCTGCACAATGCTGTGAAAAGATCTTTGCATGTTGGTTAAGATCCTGGAGGCTGTATGAGTAATAAACAGCATGGGAATAGAAAGCATTTACACTGCTGCTTAAGGTCTGTCTTCCTAACAGTTAAAGGTAGAAAGAAAAAGATACCTGAGTACAGTGCCAGTCATTCTGGCATCACACAATCCATGTGATTAATAGGGAATATCTGTAAAAAAATGTCCTTGTTTCAGTTAAGAAAAAATAAAATAAAAGTGGAGGCGAAGAAGTAAGAATAACTACCAGAATTCAGGAAGACAGAGTGTGAATTGATGGTGTGATATATATAGCTAAGTAGGCCAGTGTAGATATTGCAATAATTTTAAAAAAATTAAGTTATAGCCCCACTTCTTAGGAAAACACAGGCAATTCTTCAAAATAACCCTGGCAATGTGTTCTAACAGAAAAGAGAGGTTTTGCATTTTCGGCATAATGGTAGGGTTGGTAGAATTTGCTGCATCCAACTACACCATTTTTTCTGTTCATTGCAGCCTTAGGATATAGTGAAGACCCTAATATGCCCTACTGTGGTCAGGGTCTAAATACTGCAAAATTGACCTTTTATGATGCTAAATGTGAAGTGCGAAAGACTCTAATGTGTAACATGGAGAAAGACTAATTTAGAAATTTCCATGGCTACAGGAAAAAAACAGGCTCAGAGCAAACCATAAACTCTGCAGAAGAATACAGTGACATGCTGCAGAATGGCAAATACCATATTGAGCATGTACAGTATAATGAGAGGAATTAGGTCAGGAGAAGGGGGGCAGGTAATTAATTTTTTATCTCAGTGCAGAATTGGTGAAACGGTATTTGAGTGCTTTACACTGTTTTGGGCTCCATAATACAAAAAAGATTTTGCTGAATTGGAAAGACTCCAAAAAAGGATAACAAAAATGATAAAAAAATGTTTATTAAGAAAAGAAAATTTGCAAAGCCTGGGGAAAGTAGGACTAAGGAACAACATGAAAGCTAATTCTAAATACCTGCAGGGGATTAAAAAAAAAAATGACTGGGGGTAGAGTAGGGAAAGAAAAAGTATTTCAGCAATCAGTTCGGGTACAAGAAAATAATTACCTCAAAATAACTTTGGAAAAGAGAAAAAAAAAGGTGTCTGTGTGCAGCTTGCAGTCAGTCTCACACGAGTCAGTTCATTGACTTTCCAGTAGGGAAACCTGAGGAACCAGCCATTTGTCAGTGGAAAAGAAGTACTTGTCGGTGTGAATAAAGGCATAGTTTTTTTCTGTTTCTGGAATTCTGACTATGGGCTGAAAATATTTCTCTTTCTTTCTTACTTTCTTGCTTTCTTGTTGCTTTCTTTCCTTTCTTTCTTCATAAGAAGCATGCAACTGGTAATAGTGAAATTTCAATCCAACCTCTATTGAAAATCAAAATTTTCAAATGTATATTCAACATCAGAGCAGAGAAATTAAACAGGAATGAAAATGTATCGAATGATATAACTAATTTTTTCACACATATTTGATCAGGAAGATAAGAGTTAGTTCTTACTTGCATTAATCCCAAGTGTTTTTCCCAAGTTTTTCCAAGTTCAGAACAGTATTTGACTGTCAAACTAGACAATATCTATATCTTTTCCAGTATTTAAAATAAAATAAAATTTTAAAAAGCAGGTAAATTCAGGTAGAAAAATGACCAGGTCTGTATACTTAGGCTTAGTAACTTCCTGAGTTACTATATGCCAGGTATATTATATACATATGGCCAAAGTATCTATTAGGGAGAGAAAAATTAAAAAAAAAAAAAAATTACGGGAGTTTTTTTTTGTTAGACCCTGAGTGCATATACTGCATGTGCCCAAATGCAAAATTGTGAGAAGAACATTATTTTCTTCCCCCCATACTTTTAAATTATCATTTCATTCTCTGCAATGGAAATGACACTGCTCAACAAATGTCAAAGCAAGCTGAACCTTCATGAAGCTTTAAGAATTTCTGAAATTCTTTATCCTTGTATTAACGGGTGTCTAAAACTAGATGAACAGAATTTGACTGATGCACAGTTCATTTTCTTCATACTAGCTGTTATGGGACTATGTTTTGGATTTGGGTTGTTTTGATAACAGAGGGCTATTTTAAGAGGTGCTGAGCAGTGCTGACACAGAGTCAAGGCCTTTTCATCTCACCCCACCCCACCAGTGAGGAGGCTGGGGGTGCACAGTGAGCTGGGAGGGGACACAGCCAGCACAGCTGACCCCAACTGACCCAAGGGATGTTCCATACCCTGTGGCATCATGCTCAGCATGTACAGCTGGGGGGAGAAGGAGGAAATGGGGATGTTTGGAGTGATGGTGTTTGTCTTCCCAAGTCACTGTTAGGCCTGATGGAACCCTGCTTTACCAGATGTGGCTGAACACCTCCCTGCCCATAGGAAGTGGTGAATAAATTCATTGTTTCACTTAGCTCTTGAACAAGGCTTTTGCTTCTCCTTTTAAACTGCCTTTATCTCAGCCCACACATTTCCTAGCTTTTACTTTTCTGATTCTCCCCCCCTTCCCACCAGAGGAGTGAGTGAGCAGCTGTCTAGGGCTTAGCTGCTGGCTGGTGTTGAACCACAACACTGAAAAACTATCTTACTAGCTGCACTTGATATATAACAAAATACACCAAAAGAAAATATTTACCTATATTAATAAGAGAACAGGGGGTTTTTGCGTCAGAAAGGTGGGTTCTTTGGTCTGGAGTATTTGTCTGTCTCCCTGTTTTGCACTTTGCATTTATTTTATGGTGAATTTTGGTTGTGGGTTTTTTTGTTTGTTTGTTTGGTTTTTTTTTGTTTGTTTGTTTTTGTTTGTTTTTTGTTTGTTTGTTTTGTTTTGTTTTTTCTTTTGTGGGTTTTTTTAATTTGTTTTGTTTTCCTGTTTATAAGTAAAGGACTGGGATGAATGATCTCTTCAAGGCTGGGCACCTGAAATTACAATACACAACTTCTAATTTATATAAAAAAACATACTGATTGAAACACAAGCTATATAATGGAAAGATATTGATCATATGAAACCAGAAAGTGCAAATTACACTCCTATGAGTAAGAATGCTTTAGACGCTGACTACTGTTTTCCTAAGTAGTGAAAGAATTTTAGTTGAATGATTTCTTTGGAATATAATGGGAACTGTGTGGCTTAATTCCCAGACACTACTACAAAATCTTGAGGGCTAATTACCAATTTCAATCTTCTGCTTTACATGTTTAATTATATACAGTAGCTACATGAATGCATAGCAGATCTGACAAACAGTGAGAGAAATACACTTTTAGTTTCTGGAAATATGCTGTTGGCATTAAGCAGATAATGCTTATACCAATAAAATGAAATATACTTTCCTGTTTTAAATTTAGCTGTGTTTATTAGGGATGAAAGAATTTATGTGAAATTTTGTGAAAAGGATGAAAGGACTCCCTGCTCTGGAATGTACATTTAAATTTCACATGATACCACCTCCAGCTAATTGTTAAACTGGGTCAGAGAATTCTGATCCATTATGTTAAACTCTTCATTGAGAATTTAGTACTTTCTTGAGTCACATACCTAACCTCATTTCAGCAGTGAATGTACCAATTAATTTGACTTATTCAAATTAATTGACAATAATTTTGCAGTAAAATTATTTGTGGTCAATATAGACTTTTCCTGGATCTCACTGTATTTTCCTCTCTCTCTTTAGTGAAAGAGAAAAAAATCTTGTATCTTTCTAAAATCTATTTCTCAGGAAGAGTGATCAGATATAATTTCTTAGGTATGCTAGCAGTTATAGAAAATTGGCTATGTGAAATGAGCCCAGTGGCTTTAAGCCGAGTACATCTAGATAAACTTTTGCTGTGCTAGTAGAAGACTGCCACAGCACAGATACAAATATCTATTCACCTAGAAAAGCCCACAGAAGTGCATGCTCTATGCTGCAGTTGTTCTGTTGCTTTCATTTATCATTTCAAGCTGTGTTATTTTGATGGCTTTTCAGTTGCAGGAGTACCAGTGCTGATGGCGCTGATGCAGAGATAATGAAATACTGAAAGCATCAAACAACAGGGATGTCTGTAACTGGTAATGGGCATCCTTCCTCAGTTTATTAACTCCAGCTGTGCTGTTTGACAGTTTTTGTGAAGAGATACAGAGCAATGTGAGAATACTGAATGGAGAAGGAAGAAACTAGTGTCAGAAATTAAACTGCATCACACACAATGTCTATGAGTAGAATTTCAGACTGTAAAAAGGATCATCATCTTTCAAAATTATGATCTCCACTTCATATAAAGTGACCAGTATAGAGATCTTCAGTTCAAGTTTCAGCATACAGCATTTTTGTCACAGTGTAGTTATTTTCTGATCTGAAATGCATTCCCAACATGTTGCATATTTACTAAAGAAGGTAGTATCTCATCTTTTAGACTAGTAAGATTAGGTTGGACTTAAAATTATACACATCACTGCTTCTGAGAAAAAACTAGTTAGGACTTGTCGTTACCAAAACTTTGCCCAGAATAATGTGGATGTTACATAGAACACTGGGCACTGAGGACTGCTGAGGAGGAAATAAAAACAGCCTGATATTGCAGCAGATCTTCTTGCTTCTTATTGGTGGTTATCCTTGGTTTTTAGGGGTTTTAAGTGTCTGAAGCTGAATATACCAGGAAACTTTGGAAAAAAACTGTGAAATCTTTTTAGTAATTGTGGAATTAAGTGGAAGTACTGCACTTGTGTGTTGTCTGAAGTGTGTTAACTTAGACATGCCACAAAGGCCTGTATGAACAGTTGTGAATGAGACCCACAGGCAATCTACAGGTATGGACGCAGAAGTACTAAACAGAAAATAGCAGGACAATTAGAGTGAAAGCATTTTCTGGGAGATCTTGCTTGAATGTATCACCAGAACAGAGAAGTTTTGGAGTGTAGTGGTTCTGCTGAATCTACAAGAACTATTAAACTCAGGACACCAAGTGTCCATCCAGGGCCACTCACACACACTAGCACCAACAACAGATTGTGTAACTCAGGCCACATGCAATCCTGCAGAATTTTATATATACATCTGAAACAACAAAACTTTGATTGACTGTATTACCACTACCAAGGGATAGTGTTTTGGGGTTGGGTGGCAAGCTTTTGGTAACAGGGATACAGGTTTTCTCCCTTTGAGAAGTTGCCAGATGTTTTTGCCATGTCCAACAGTCAAAGCTGCTGGCATCAAAACAGACCTGCTGCTGGCCAAGGCTGAGCTCATCAGTGATGGCAGCAGTGTCTCTGGGATAGTGTATATAGGAGGAGAGAAAAAGCTGCCAGGAAAGAGAAATGAGAAAAAGTGTGAGAGAAAGAGCTCTGCAGACATCTAGGTCAGTGAAAAAGGAGGGGGAGGAGCTGCTCCAGGCACCAGAGCAGAGATTTGCCTGCACCCCATGGTGAAGACTGTGGTGAAGCAGCTGCACCCCTGCAGCCCATGGAGGCCCATGAGGATGCAGAGATCCACTGCAGCCTGGGAAGGACTCCCATCAGAGCAGGGAGATGCCTAAAGGAAGCTGTTACCCTGTGTGAAGCCCTTGTTACAGCAGGCTTCTGGCAGGACCTGTGGACCCATGCAGGGTGAAGCCCACACTGACTCAGGTTTTCTGGCAGCACTTGTGACCATGTGGGGGCCTCCGGCTGCAGCAGCCTGTTCCCAAAGTACTGCACCCTGTGGGAGGGATGCACACTGGAGCAGTTCATGCAGAACTCCAGCCTGTGGGAAGGACTCACATTGGAGAGGTTCATGGAGAATCATTTCCCATGGGAGGGTCCCCTCGCTGGAGCCAGGAAGGAATGTGAGGAGGAAGAAGTGACAGAGACAACTTGTGATGATGAACTGACTATAATCCCCATTTCCTATGCACCAGTGCAGCTGGGGGAGGAGGTAAAAAACATCAGGAGTGAAGTTGTGCCTGGGATGAAGGCAGGGCTGAGGGCAAGGTGGTTTTAAGAATTAGTTTTTAGTTCTCATTATTCTACTCTGATTTGATTGGTAATATATTAAATATATATTTACAATATGTTTTTTCCCATTATAGTAATGACTGAGTGATATTTCTCTGTCTGTATCTTGGCCCAATGAGCTTTTTATCACATTTTCTCTCCTTTGTCCAGTTGAGGAGGAGTTCAATCACACATTGGCAAATCAATATGACTTCCTTTCCTGGTAAAGAGCTGGCCTTCCAGCTGTTACTGCAGCTGCATACATATGAGATTGTGTGAGGAAGTAATTGAGTGCGCTATGACAATACTTGCCTGCTGTTAATAATAAAATCTTAATAAAAAATAATTGTGCTGGTTTTGGATGGGATAGAGTTAATTTTACAGTGTCTGGCCTGGGGCTGTGTTTTGGATTTGTGCTGAACAGAGGGTTCATAAGAGATGTTTTGGTTATTGCTGAGCAGGTCTTACCCAGAGACGAGGTCTTTTGTGCTTTTCACAGTGCCACACTGATGGGGGGACTGGGAGTGCATGGGAGGTTGGGAGGAGACACAGCCAGGACAGGTGACCCCAAATTGACCCAGGGGATATTCCAGCCCATGTGAGATCATGGTCAGTGTACAAAGTGGGGGGAAGCAGGAAGAAGGGAGGGGCATTTGGAATGATGGCATTGATCTTCCCAAGTCAGGAAGGGGCCCTGCTGTCCTAGGGATGGTTGAACACCTGTCTGCTCATGGGGAGAACTGCACAAATTTCTTGCTTTGCTCTGCTTTGCTTTGGTTTGCTTTGCTTCGCTTTGCTTTGCTTTGCTTCGCTTTGCTTGTGTGCACAACTTTTGCATTCCCTATTAAACTCTCTTCATCTGAACGCATGAGTTTTCCAGCTTTTACGCTTCCAATTATCTCCTTGATCCTCCTGCTAGGAAAGTGAGCAAGAAGCTTATGGGTTGCTGGCTGGGGTTAAACCACAACATTAATAAAAATTGTTCAAATAAATTGTGATCTGTGTCTGTCCTGAATCACTCTTCTACCACACAGCTCTACACAATTCAAGTCCTGCAGTAAGCAGCCAGTGCAGTCAGTGCAGGTGTTCAAAGCACCATCAGTTCTGGTGGGTGCAGCTATAGCACACAGAACACTTCAAGAAGTAAGCTGGCATTTATATCTAGTGCAAAGGCTCAAATCAGCTCATAAATATGTTCTGTTTTTAAAAACGTCTGCCATGTACCTGCTGTCTTCATGGGAAATTGGTGGTTGTGATGAGGGCAAGGGGAAGGAATGCAATGAATGAGTGTTTGAGTGAATGAATGAAGAAAATAATGTATCTTTCTTTTAAATTCCTTTGTTTTAAATTGATCATTTATATGAACTGTTACAACAACACCAAAAGCAGTAAGTTTACAGTGTTGCTGCTGTTAACTCTCTTACCCGAAAGTGCTTTGATGTTAAGGTCAATGTAATTAATAGGCTGGAATCTGCAGTTGTCAAAGTACAAGGCTGCTTTCACTCACACCCTGGTGTTTTCTGTCACCAGCTCTCCCTACCAGCAACTTGTGGACTGACACTTCATTTTCAAGGCAGAGTCTTGAAAATTTTGCTATTACTGCAACTTGTCAAAAAACCAAGGAGGTGTCCAGAGCCTGGTCGTAAACCTAAGCAATGGATACAGGTGAAGGTTACAAGAGATGAAATCATGTTCAGAAAAGCATTCAAAAGGCATTGCCAAACCTGTTTGCAAGGTGTAAAAACCACAGATTAGTAAAGCATTCACTTTGGCTACGCCACAGCTGAAATGGAGGTTGAAAATAGGGTCTGTTGGCAGGTTTTAGATAACTTTCAATTACAGGCTTAGGAGTGCCCCCATAAAGTGATGTGAGTGTGTATGTATATTGCAAATACTGGCATTTTTATGTAATTAAAAAATATGTGGAGGTATTGGATATAGAGAGGATGGCAGAAGAATCAGTGTATGCTTTTATCTGTTTGGAAAGGAGTGAGTGTGGCAGCATGCCAACTCAAAGACCCCAGGACACAGCAGCCCTGCCTATTCTTGGATGGTGACTGCTGCTGAATTGTATACACTAGCTGCCAGAATCGTTCTAGCTCAACCCACAGACTGTGCTTTCTTGGAAATGTCATACAGAGCCAGTATGTTAGCAAGTAATGTCTTTAATTCTTCTGGAAAGCTCATATTCTGCTGTTGAAGAAGAGAAAACAATAAAGAAAATAATATTTTTTTCCTGACACTAAACAGGATCACAAACTAGGGTTGATTAGCCTTTTAAATCTTCCTTAATTTGCTGTAAGAGGAAGATGTGAATCAAAGTGCTCGTGAGCTGGACATATGTGTACTGCCTGATGGCAGTTCTGTTTTGTGAAAAGAATCCTACTGGCTAATCTCAATACTCCTTTCCAGTACTGGGATTGGTATTTGGGAAGGGTATTATTAAAAAAAATCCACTTCCCTGTGGCACTGGTAACATCTGGGAGTAAACTGTTTGTAAAAACCCTCAACAATGCTGTAACTTTGTAACAAGGAGAATCATATAAGTGATCACTTTTTTTTTTGTGTTCCTTCCTCATAAATTGCCTATAATACTTATCCTAGATTTCAGTAAAAGTAGGACTAGCAAAAGACTAGGTACGTTTTAAAGGAACCCGAATACTAAAAGAAATGTTTAGAAAATCATCCAGCAACAAAATGTAATGTTGGGTATAATATAGTTCCAAGACTGGCAGGTGTACAAATCCACTGTTTACAGCAGAACTGGTTTATATCACAAAAGCCCAGTATCTAAAAGCTGAGAATTTTTCAATTTCTCTTTATGGTCTGGGAAGCTCCAATTTTCTGACTGCTTTGCTTTGGTCTTCATAGTGTCAGAAAAAGTGTTTTTGTTTTCACTGGTGTCACTGACACCCTGAAAAGTCTGGAGCCACAAGGCATAAATGACAACACAGTCCCTGATGCACCACTCCAGAGATATGTTCTGGGCTGGACTGGACAGACACTTCATGCCATGTATCGACCTGATGCACCAGGTAGCTCTGGGTGTTTCTCCTGAGGCTGGCAGCCCAAAGGTGACTTCAGCCTACAATCAGTGAAAGCAGCCACCCAAGGGTAAGAGAGATGCTCCACCTTATACCTGTATCTTGGTCAAATGGTCAGTTAGTCACTTTGGTGGTTAAAAATCTGCTCAGTGCATTGAGTCTCTCTAGATTTCAGGGGAAAAGAAAAGAAAAAAGTCAGTGGTGGGATTTTCAAAATAACATATAGCTGGTCTAATATTGCTCTGATATGTATGCTTTGATCTTGCCCTTGACCCAATGTCTTTCTTGTACTCCATTATTCCCTTCCTCAGTCATCTTCATAGGCTCTTTCCTCACATGTATATGTATGGGGCATTTTTTTCTGATTTTCTCCCATGTTTTACCTCCTAAAAGTTTAATCTTTTTGATCCATATTATTACAATACTCTGCAAAAGAAATAACAATACACTATTTTGAAACTGCCCACTTTGAACATAGAAAAACTAAATGCCTCAGTTTGATAGAGAAGAGAAAAAAGGTCTGCAGAAATGAAATGAAAAACTTTTCTTAACTACCCACACAATGGCTTACTCAAGCCACTGATATCAGGTTTCTTTCATCGTGTCTAAATGCCTGCACAAGGGAGAAAAAAGGAAAATAAAAAATATATTACATACTCCTTGTCTTGATGAAAAGCCTGGAGAAATTGTTAAGGAATCTTTTGTTGTTTAAGACACTCATATCACCTTATTCTTCAACAGTAACTTTCCCCACTCAAAGCTAGTATTTTGACTATGAAAAATGTGTGTTTTTATTTTTGGATTCTTGCTTTCAATGGTGCAGGATAAAGACTGGCAAATAGTCTTTTACCATTTGTAAATACACCAAATCAAAGTCTATTGTGCTTGGTCTTGAGAAGTCAATATATATGACAGGGTTCTCTATAGTAGTAATGACCCACCCCAGCTTTCAATGTTATTCTTACTCTTCTGTGATGGAGTGGCTGCAACAGTCAACAAGGGAAGACAAATTGATGTCATTCACCTAGACTTCAGTAAAGCCTTTGGCATGGTTCCACATGACATTCTTATCTCCAGATTGAAGACACACGGATTTGAAAGGTGGACTAATCAGTGGGTAAGGAATTGGCTGCATGGACACACTCAAAGAGTTGCAGTCAATGGTTCGATGTCCAAGTGGAGACACCAGACAAGTGGTGTCCCTCAGGGCTCTGTCTTGGAACTGGTGCTCTTCAATACCTTTTTTCAATGACATTCAGTGAAATCTAGAGCACTCCCAGCAGGTTTTCAGGTGATGTGAAACTGAGTGCTGTGGTTGATACAAGAGGACAGGTTGCCATCTAGAGAGACCTGGACAAGCTTGAGAAGTGGGCCAAAGAGAATAGCATGAATTTCAACAAGTCCAAGTGCAAAGTGCTGCACCTGGGTCATGATGATCACAGATACGAGCACAGGTGGAGAGAAAAACTAATTGAGAGCAGCCCTGCCAAGAAGGACTGGGGGTGCTGGTGGATGAGTGACTGGCTTGAGCAGTGCAGTGCAGAAAGTGCAGTGCAGCAGCAATTGCAGTGCAGAAAGGCAACTGCATCCTGGGCTGCACCAAAAGCAGCGTGGCCAGCAGGTCAAGGGAGGTGATTCTTCCTGTCTAGTCTCTTCTCATAAGAGCCCACCTGGTATATTTCATCCATCTCTGGGTGCCCAACACAAGAAAGATGTGGACCTGCTAGACTGAGTCCAGAGAAGTTCCCTGAAGATGATCAGAGGACTGGATCACCTCTTCTGTGAAGACAACAAAAAAGTTGAAGTTGTTCAGCCCAGACATGAAAAGGCTCTGAGGATACTTTGGAGCAGCCTTCCATTAACTAAAAAGTGCTTCAGGAAAGCTGGAGAAGACTTCTTGCAGGGGTATCACAGGACAAGTGATAATGGCTTTAAATGGTGAGAGAGAAAGTTTAGTTAGGATACTGGGGAAAATTCCTCACTGTTTGGGTTATGAGGCCCTGAACAGGTTTCCAGAGAAGCTGTGGATACCCCATCCATGGAGTTCAAGGGAAGGATGGATGGCATCCTGAGAAACCTGGTCTACTGGGTGGCCTTTTAGTTCCCTCACAACCCAAACCATTCTATGGTTCTTTAATTCTATGATTCATTATATAAACCTTAGCATTGGTTTTCTGTGGTGTGGTTTTGGTAGCAGGGAGGATATAGATGTAGCTGCTGTGAGAAGATACCAAAAGTTTCCCCCATGTCTGAGAGAGCTAGTGCCAACTGGCTCCAAGACAGACCTACCACTGGCCAAGGTCGAGCCACCAGTGACAGTTGTACCATCTCTGGGACAAGATGACTAAGAAGGAAATGAAGTTATTTCAGAGAAGCAAATAGCAGCCAGAGAAGAGTATAAAAAATATAATATATGAGAAAATATACAAGAGATAGAGCTCTGCATACACCAAGGTCAGTGAAGAAGTGGGGAAAAAGATGTTTCAGGCATCATGGAGGGTCCCCTGCAGCCTGTGCTGAAGATCATGGTGAGGCAGGCTGTCCCTCTGCATCCCAAGGTGGTCCACTGTGGAGCAGAGACCCATCTGCAAATACATGCTGGAGTAGGTGGATGCCCAAAGGGGGCTGAGACTGCCAGGGAAACCATGCTGGAGCAGGTTCCTGGCAGGACCCATGCAGAGTGAAGCCCACACTCGAGCAGATTTGCTGGCAGGACTTGTGACCCATGGAGGACCCATACCAGAGCAGACGGTTCCTGAAGAGCTGCACCCATGGAAGGAACCCACACTGCAGCATTTTATGAAGGACTGTAGCCTGTGGGAAGGACTCACATTGGAGACGTTTATGGAGGACTGATTTCCCTGGAATGGATCAGAGGAAGTCTGTGAGGAGTCCGGCTTCTGAGGAGAAAGTAGCAGTAGAGATGGTGTAGTGAACGATGGTAATCCCCATGTCCCACCCATCTGCATCATTGCAGGGAGGAGGTAGAATACAAGAATAAATTTAAGCCTGAGAAGGAGGGAAGGGTGGGAGAAAGGTATTTTTAAGATTTGGTTTTACTTCTCATTACTCTACTCTGATGTGATTGATAATAAAATCAATTAATTTCCCCAAGTCAAGTCTGTTTTGCCTGTAGCGAGTGATCTCTCTTTATCCTTATCTTGACCCAAAAGCTTTCTGTTGCATTTTCTCTCCAGTCTGTATCTGAGGAGGGCAGTGATAGAGTGGTTTGGTGGGCACCTGACATCAGCCAATGCCAACCCACTGCAAGCTTACAGTGAATTACTGTGACTTTCAGTGCTGTGGAGACAGAAAGTATGTCAGGGGCACATAGTGAAACAACTTGCCTCAAATCAGAACTAATCCTTAATATGAAATCAAGCACTTTCTTTTTCTTCTAAGGAGGAGATATTTTGAAAGGTATGTTAAATTTTCTGATTGTACCTTAGTCCATCAGGACAGAAATAAAGAAATTATTCTCAAAGAAGAATATTTGACTTAGCAGTCCAGGAATTCAGGGAGCTAATACAGTTTACACCAGCTATGTCCTCATCCTGTATATATCAAGATATAATGGCAAAATCCTTTAAGTGATGGAGGATTTTGGCACATATTTTTTCTGAAAGAAACATGTTATGCTGCTAAGTAAAATATTTTTCATCATTCCTTCTATTGATGTTGACCCAGTTCTGGGCATTTAAAGGTGTTTGGTCTGAGCACTTCAATTCCAGCTTTGCAAAAAGGACCTTTCCAGATAGATAGTTAAGAAAACCAAGACTTTTTTCCTATATTAACAGCTTAAAGTTATTTTTTTCACATCCTAGTTCCAATTAAGCTTTTTTTCTTCTGATCAGTTGTTCTATTTATCAATAATGTTCAAATTGAGAGGAGGAGAATCTAATAAGCAATAATCATGAAAATATGCCCAAAGGAAGATAAAACGTATGGTGGTTTCAGGGAAAACAGACATTTTTATTTATCCAAATAGGAGACATGAATACTGTTATTGAGAAATACCTTTAGTATTGTAGACAAGGATCAGTCCTGTTTTATATCCCTTTGTAATCAAATGAGATTGGAACTGTGGCAATTGACTATCTGTTGCCTAAAAATTATATCAGTAGTTATGATCTAATTTAAACAATCTCTACTGGCTGAACTGCCATCAGCAGCTATACATACTTGTGTGTGTGGAAGGATTTATATTTGAATTGTAGTTAGGTGCTTGTTGGATTAATTAGTTAATTTATTTATTAAATGACTTGACAACTAATAGAGTTTGATGTAAGTTTCCTGTTTCAAATCTGTAACCACTTTACAAAGTATAAGTATTTTCTGACAGTACTTTTCATAAAAATAACCACTCTGTGAATCACTGAAAGTTATGCTGCCTCTGACTGACAAGATAGTGACTTACCTAGACATTTATTACAGCTTTAGAGAAAACTGCTCATAGACTACACTTTTGGAGAGAGAAATTCTCAATACAAAAGTAAATAGCATTTGAAGACTTTGAAAAAACTTTCTATCTGGAGTAACAACAATAATAAAAATATTTCTTATTCTTCTAACTGGAAAATACAGCCAAAATCAGAAAAATCTAGATATGTAGGAAAATCTGTTAGAGGCATTCTCTGTCTCCTCCTACTTGACACTAAAAGGAATTTCCTAATTATCACTGGTTGTATTCAAAATATTTATCTATCTTCTAATTATCTGAGTGCCGGCAGTATGTATATGCAAAGGATGGATAAAGAATTTCAAATACTCAGTTTCTTTCTGCAAGTGCTACTAACAACCACAAATCTGAGCCTAATACTAATTTCTTAAAGGAATTATGTTAATGAAGAAGAAAAGATGAGACAGGCAGAATAGAAGGGACAAAGAAAAAAAGACAATAATAAAAATACCCCAACAAAACAACACCCAAAATTATTAACAGCCAAACTCCCCACACCTCAACCCACCAATGTGAAAAAGACAGCAAAAAGAAACAACAAAACAAAAAATAACAAGAATAAAAAAAAGATAAACACACAAAGGCATGTTTTCCTACTGCAGAAAAAATCCTGTGAAGAACTGTAAATGTCAAGGAAACATGGTGTCTTTTGCAGTTTTCCTTGAGAACTGCACAGGAAGAAAATCTGTTTTTAGTAAAGTTTTTATCTGAAATCAGACTTTTTGGCAACTCATGTGGAATCTGAGCTATGGAACTGGGTCTTTACCAGAGATATCCTATGTTCTTGTGGAGCCCCTTGATTTCACACACAGTTTCCCTACACCTGATAGTAAGAAGATAATAAGATATCTCTGCTTACTGGATATAATATGAAAGCTGTTTTCCCTCCTCTGATGGTCTTTCTAGAACTGCTGAAGGAAGTATTACTATTTTAAATATATTTTTTCATTTATATTTTCTTGTTTTAGTGCTGAACAAACATTCACCACAAGTATTTTTCTGCTTCCTTGGAGGCTAACTTTCATGCAGACTAATAAACCACAGTATACAACAAAATAAATTTCATAACATACTCAGTTGCCAGCATCCAAAATCCACATGTAGATATGTGTGTGACTGTTGACTGCAACAAATAATAACCCTATGGTGTATGGAAATCACCAGAGCTGATGAGTTCCATATATTTAATCAAAGTTGAATGTAGGATATTTTCTTATTTTTTGATTAATGGGGACTGGGCTTGCAATTCATAACAAGTTAATTTTTTGTATATAGGGACTATGACACTAGACTGAAAACCTGGCAAAATGGATCTGAGTCTTTCTAATAAAAAATGGCTTAAGGTTACTATTATCTCTCAGAAGAATATGTAAGAAGGCAAAACAGCAGTATTCTCTGGCATTCAGCTCATGGTTTTGATTTACAGCCTTTGTCCATGTTGTGTGCAAATCCACTATCAGAAATATGCTCTCTCACTGCTTGAAGCACTGAAGATATCTATCTTCATTTCAGTTTTCTAAGGCCTAAAGTCTTGATGGCAAGTACATAACCCTGCATGGGAGACAATTATGTAAAAGTATAGTCCCTTCTTGTAATTTCTGAAGGTTTTGGCCAATTTCAACCAAATTTGTTGAAGAATGGTTTCAATAACATCATACTTTACTAGGCACCTGAGAATCCTAACAAAAGATAGCATCTACACAAAGACAGCAACTAGGCAGTGGGTATGGGTATGCCCTATTTATATTTTCTTGTGCACAGGAGCAAAGGATATAAGTCTTTCTTGTACATGTTAGATCAGGTAATCCATAAATGAACACAGAAAAAGCATTATCCCTAATGCTCCAGTGAATAAGCCAACTAGTCATTGCCACAGGTTAAGAATAAACTTCTACTTTACTCTGTTGTTATGTCAAGTCATCTGAGATGCTCAAGGCAGTTTATTCCTTAGAGCTTAAATTCACAAAGGTTAATATCAATGCGATTTAGGCATCCAAACTGCTTTGGCAATGTGGGCATAAATATGAGTTGCTTATTTTTGTTGTCTGTTTGGAACATCTGACATAGTCCACTATTAGAAACATGATATTGAATGAAATGGGCCAGTGGTCTTGAACACAAGGTTATTTCCTTTTTGCCTTTCTTTCTGTCATTTTGGCATGTCTGAAAATCTGACAAGATTACCAGTAGGAAGAAATTAAATAACAGAACGCCAAGAACTTTTAAATCCATCAGTTTCTGCTGTAAAACTACTAATAATGGAGAGGACCTTTAATTCTAAGCACTTACAACATTGGGAAATATTATTTTTAAGTAATGAACTGTTTGCAATTAGTCGGCCTATGAATAAATTTAAAACTTTTTGAGTATATGGATAAGCATTCTTGCCCCTCTGAATTGCACTTTTCATCTCACATTACTGTTCTTAGTTATCTTTACATGGTATTTTGTTTCAGTTATACACATATTCTACAGAAGAAAGAAGAGATGATTGTATGACTGTCTCACTAAATGCTAACAATAAATACCACCACACCTATCATTCTCTTTAGGTCTAAAGCAGTGTCCATGCCTCACATTAGCAGATACTTGGCCCCACACTCATTACACGACCAAATAGACCGAGTAGATTTACTGCCCTTCCCCAGTCACGGCATTTCATCCATTCACACTGGAGCTGTTTATGTTTTTCAAGGTCTCTTGTATATGTGGATCCAGATAGGAAAGAAATCCTAGTGTGTGCGACATAAGCTGTTGGTTTCAAACTTGAATAGGGACCCCCCAAGTCTGTAACTGGAAAAATTTCAGAGGCTTTCAAGGCACTAAAAATTTGCATGTAATACTGTCACACTGATTTGAATGACAAACATGCTCACAAAATTGTGGTTTCTTCACAAATAATCTGTGAATCCAAAACAGCTAGAATAATTAAAAATCTTAGAATTTACACAGAATTATTCCACTACACTAATAAATTTAATCTGTAGCTCCTATCTATTTTGAAAATTGTGTTCAAAAACATTAAGTAAATACCTGTGGTTCAACTATTAGCTAAACTGTCTAATACTTTTTGAGAAAAAATCCCAACTTATGGATTTTTCATATTCAGAGCACATATTTGGTTTGGATGTCCTTTTAGCTTCTGAAATCTTCTGTGTGGGTCTTGTACACAGGGACGCTGTCATTGCACTTTGCTTTGTGTTTTTTAAGCCTAAGGTAAAACACATTTGTAATCAAAAGTGGCAGGAAGTGAATAAAGAGAGGAAGAGATTTTGTAAACAATTTTTTTCTTGCCTCATATTGCACTCAAGAAAGGGAATGATGCTTGGAATACAGATATAAATAGTTGGATGAAATCCTGGAAGAAGAAATCAAAGACCATCATACCAAAAAATGAAGGCCCCTTAATCCAACTACTTTCCATTGATGGCATAAACTGGAGGGGCAGATGGAAAGTAGGGAAAAAGGTTGTTATTGTGAAACAATCACCAGTTTTATGAGTTTGGTTTCTTTTTTATCCCAAGAAAATGGTTAGAAATCTGCAAAGATTTGGTCTTTAGCTTAAATATTTTTAATTGTATAGGCTTTTACATTCATAAGAAGAAAAATAAGCATAACTGCTCCTCTGTTTCTGAATTATCAGTGTTCATTCATTAATTCTTTTGCATATCCTTCAAGGCCCTGCTTTAAGCAGTAAACTAAGAGGAATGCGGGCTGAATTTAACATCAGTTAAAAAAAAAAAGGTTGAAGGTCTGACAGGCAACCACCACCCACCACATCAGAGGAATATATGTCAAGAAAATTTTCTTATGGTTTGGTATATGGACTTCAGATTCAAAATAAAATGGGCAACTAAAACAAGACTGGTAGGTTCTTTGCTCTCACCTGAGCCAGACATAGACATCCAGTGGTAGCAAAGACCAATTACACAATGCCCAAGAACCTCCAGCAGTGCTGCAAAGACTGGTGTATTATAGCTCAGAGAAGAGAGCAGAACAGGAATAGCAGCTCAGAAATGCAGAAGTCTCTGTGGGGAGACCTGGTGGACTTTAGCAGTGTAAGGATTTTCTTCTGTCTAGGGAAAAAATTATCCATAGAGTTATGTAGGCAGTCCCTGGATATCTTCAAATAATAGAACTGTGTATGCAGCACAAACACTTTGTGATGCTTGTTAGAACAAATCTCTCTCATATAGTTGTATTTCATCTGTGCTGCTTAACACCCACTTCCTAATCCCACCCAGATTTATAAGCGACTAATGGGTCATTTGTCTCAGTACAGGACATGGGGACACTGGTGTACACAAAAATAAACAAAAAATTCTTCACGTGAGAATATCAGCATAGAATTAAATAGTAGTGAAAAAAGCCACAATATAGAGAAATTGGCAGATTCTGAGATTTTTAAGCACTAATAGTAAATATATACTTCATAATCACTGCATGGAAATGTGAAATGCATACAAAGATTTCTCTCACATGCTGCTTTTTGTGTGTGACTGCACAGCATAGCTGCTAGTAACCTGTGTTTGCATTCAGAAGATTACAATTTTTACTATGTGACATATGTATGCTGAAGAGAGTAAACAGTGGGAAAAAATAAACTGATGAAGAGAAGAAAATTAAGAAATCTGAGACAAATTTCATCATATTGTGACTTTTGATGTTTCACTTTTCAGATTCTTGATGGGAATTCCTAATTCTAACAAGAGTACTTAGTATTCAATTACTTTTAAAAAACCCAACAAATATCTTCTATTGAGATTAACAGCCTTATTTCCATCATGAGTGAATTTTTGCTGAAAGTGATTGTCACATGTACAGGCTTGCAAACCAGTTCCCCATCTTCCAATTCTGAGCAGGGGAATAGTATCTTGGCAAAAAGGAAAGTGCATGCTGCTTCTATATCCTTACCAGCTCACCCACACATCTCTCCTAACACAAAATACCTTGATTACTTTCTAGAGAACTAAAGAAAAAATTTAATATGAACTCTTATCCCTAAGACTCAATAGAGATGCTTTGGATCCACAATGCTCCCATAGTGCTGCCTCCAAAAGTTATATCAATTCAATCAACCCTCATGGTTTATCACAATGTTATAAAGTCATTGCCACATACTACTTAGATATCAGTAACAGATCTGTGCATGCGGTGTCAAGCCATTGCAATCAGGGGTTAAAATGAACTGACTTAAACTTTTTCATTAACTGTTTAGGATGTAGAACAGCTAAGGAGTAATAACTCATTAAACCACATTAACTCAGTGATGGGTCCTGGAAAAAAAATCCATTTAAATTTCTGTAGTTCACTATGCAATAAATTTGAAGAAGTCCTCAGATGATTTTGAGGAGTAGCTGAAGTGAGATGCAGTTGTCACTTTAATGTTTCTTGGCAATAAAATCACATCAGAACAGTATGTGATTCTATTTTTGTTTGTAAGAAGTCAAAACACTTGCAGAATAGCAAAAGAATGCTGAGTCAGGGCCAAAGATGAAAATCACTGCTTTCTTATGCTTAAGCATGAGTGTAGGCTTAGTAGGTTTGGGATCAAAATCAGTGTGATTAAATGGAAAATGTTGAAGTCAAAAGTATTGTGAAAGATCGGTCAATTACCTAATCCAGAATTCTGATGAACCTGAAGAGAAAATGTTCTCATCTGACCTCAGGTTTTGTTTGTAGGAAACTTTGAGTCCATTTATTTACTTTGGTTTCCAGATTTTAATGTGACCTGTTTGTAATCAAACTGTAGAACAGAGAAAAAATGACAACTTGGTACAGAGCAGAGTCAAATGAAGTTCAAATATTTACTGTTTGCAAACAAAACATCAACGCAAATTAAATCAAGTCATTCCTAGGATAAAGACAAATTAAAAAAAGGTTCTAATTGTTCAATTAAATTAAATGTTATTATAAAAAGTCATAATAAACATAAGGCATTTCCAATGAGAAGCAGCTAAATTTAAGCATTGCTTTATCCTGTTCAAATTATTGTTTGTGCAGGCATATGGCACATCTGTGTTCCATTATCTTTATTTACCAGGAAGAGTAAATAATGCTTCTTTTTCCTTTCCCGTCTTTTCTATTTGGAGGTCACCTTTTCCAAAGATGCTGGGTGTCAAAGGGCAGTGAAGACTGCTCAGTACCTTGGCAGTACATTCGCCTCCGATACCATTTATTTTCCAGCTATCACTGCATTTGGCTAAGAGCCAATTTAGCTAGTAAAGCCAGTGCTCATGCCAGGGCTGATCTGTCAAAACAGGAATGTAAGTGATCTGATTGCACAGGCCTTCTTGTGCCAGCTTTGCTCCTGAAGTTCTTCACTGTCTCCTTTGGAGTGCTGAGCAAAACATTGTCTACATGAGTATGAATTCACTTAGGAAGACCTGATATGCCATGCAGAAATCTGACATGTGGGCCTGGGGGTCAGAGGACATGTTACAATGATTTCTGCAAGGTGTGCAACTTGTCGTATGAAATAAGACTTCCTGTTTGCTAATGTCTAGCAAAGTGCTTCCAGTAAACACAGGTGAAATAGCTTGGCCAGTATGAAAACTGTGTCTGCTGTTAACTCCTTGTTCCTTGTATTTTGATATCTGTTAATGAGAAAATAGAATTTTATCTGTTTGACTAGCTGTCAATAAAATATTCAGTTCTCTTGAAATATCATTCTTTTGCCAACTTATTGGACTATATAAAGTCTCAAATTTAATTGGTTGGGGGGGCATGTTTCACATCTTAAATAGTTTTACAGAACTAATACTCAGAAGATTTTGGAAAGTTGGGAGGAATATAACCTTGTTTAAAAAAAAAAACCCTAGCACTTATTTTATTCATATATTCTGACTTCAGAGTTGAAAAATATCCCAATTTTAATTGGTGATGGGAGAGAATGATGCGTGAACTTCGAAAAACTGGATTTTCAACCATTAGGTAAAACTCTTACTACCTATCATGCCTCAGTGTTTTCCCACTTAATTTAGTCTTTCCCTCCTGGCTGCAAGTGAGCAATAAACTGATGGCCAAATAACATTAGATGCTTTCTTACATGTAGTTGTCATGGTGTGCTAAAATTTTAGCACCCTGGCTCTCATTAGCAAAAGAGAGCAGGATCTTTGGACTATTGCATGTAAAGAGCTGTTTCTTTAGGGCTGCCTTAAAAAAAGCTCTCTCCAGACACCTCCAGCTAGGCTGCTTGCAGAGGTAACCCAGCAAAACCTCAGGGCTGATTGCCTGCCCAGAGTGAATGGCCTATAAATATTTTATCAGGAACTCAGCCCAGGCTCCTAAAGGGCACAGAAACTACTTCCCAGTAATTTTTCTGTCATGACTGAACCCATTTTACCTCTGGCAGAATGCAGTCCTATTTTGGATGATTTTGGGCCTGTGGAATAGATGTATCTTAAAATTCAGTACTGAATAAGGATATTGTGTCTATTCCTCCTCTATTCCTCTGAAGTGGAGGCGTGTTTTGTTGTTGTTGTTGTTGCTTTTCTGATTGTTTTTTCAGAACTCTGACCAGCATGTCAGTAAAATACAGCTAAAATCTGGATAACATATATTTTTTCATTCAGTGTACTTATTACAATCCAGGTGATAACCACTGATAACCAAAAGGGTCAGTAGTGCTGAGTCAGAGTCAAATCAAGACATGTTTGGACACAAAATACTTACAGTGCAGTTTGGGAAGGGCCATGGAGTAGGACCTGAGCTCAAATGCAACTATGGGCCCAAAGGGAAGAGGGTGTGTGGATGGGAGCCAGAAATGAGACTGAGGAGGATGAAACTGGTGCAGTCAGGGGCCTAATCTTTCCCTCCTGTAGAGCTCTATAGTTTTTGCATCAGGGTGTCACTCTTTGTTCAATACTTGGCGTCAACAGCAAGCTTTGTCCTCCCAAATCTAGTTTCTTTCAAGCAAATCTCATTCACAAAGAAATCTGTGGGGACATTCTAGTTCTTCAGAGTATCTGTTGTAATGTCTAACCAGACCTGATCTCATTTTTGGATTTAGTTTTTGAAAGTGCAATTCAGAGGAGTTTTAAAACACATCGATCTTTTAGTTTTAGCATTTCAATTACATAAATGCAGAGTCTGGAAAGCTGATAAGAACATATATAGATCTATTTGAGTTCCTGCCAATTCATGTATGCAATTTTGGCATTTTGTAATGGATTCTGCTAAGCACTTTAACTTGTCTACACAATTTGAGAACTGTTTTAGAGCAGCATATTAAATGAGGCATGTGAAATATACTACGTGAATAATCAATGGGACTGAGTCTTCATATTGCAAACTTGTACCCTGCAGGATTGTTAATCTTTCAGATGAAGGCCTAGGCTACTATACGTAAACCAGATTTTAAGGGAGTAAAACCAAAACTTAAAATTTTCTCTTTTTTTGCACTGCTATTTAATTCCATATTCTCAGTCTATTTTGCTATCACTGTATATTGTCTGTCTTAATCTCACTTAGCAGTGTGATCATGATTGTTTCCTTCAAAGCCCATCACGTTGTCACCAGCATATAATTTTTTTTTCCAGTGCCTGTTTCTTTGTACTTTTCTATCCTTAATGGCAACATGGTCATCTCATTTCCTTTCAATACTAAGAAAGGTTTATTATATGTATCAGTACCTATGAGATTTGATAGCACTTCTATGAAAATATTTATGCATAGTTTCAATCAAGTGATTGTTGACTCCTGGTAGACTGTTATAATAATATTCCCAGTAGAAAAGGAAGATTCGGTACATACAGAGGTTACCTTGCTTTCAAAACAACTAAAAAACATTGTTGCTCACAGCAGTAGGAGAAGCAAGCATCATAATATTTTTGAAATTCTGTTTATCTTTGCATTTGTTGATATGAAAACATCATTTTGAGCTATCTGCCCATACAAAGTCAGAAAGAAATTTGAAACAAATTGTATCAAACTAAAGGATAAGTGTCGCTGTTATGACCTGTTTACTTGCATCATTGGCAATGGAAAATAAAGGAAGTAGCAAAAAGTCTGACTACATTGTCTGCCTTACATTGGCTCAGATTAACAGAATTGGCATAAACTGGAAATGGTGCATAAGGGTGGAATTCTTACACTAAATGCAATTCTCTGCATCTGAGTTAGTAGCTGCACTGTCAAGTGCAAGTTTAGGTAAAAGGATGCCATCCTATATCCAGTAAGTAGCTTAAGGTAGTTAGACGCTACTCATTCAAAGTAAGGGAAAATTAATCCTACTGAAAAGATTATTATGCCCATGTGGATGTGATCAGAGAGCACGCCAAACCACACAGCTTTTCCTTCCTCTTCACTAATGGTAAGTGCCTTGTCTGGGGTTTACAGGCATTACCTGTTCCAAGAAACTGAAGGTTTTAAACTGGAACAGCTCACTGATGGTTCACTGAAGTGAACTAAAACTCCTGTTTTAAGGTAACTTAGTTTATTTTGTAGTAACTACTCAAACTTCCTGCAAGAATTTTTTTTAATTTCAGAAGGAATTTCACCTGAATACATGGTGGTGACAGGTGTTGACTAGTAAAGTATCTATTTAAAGATACAGAAAAATACATATATATTAAAAAAAGTTTAGTTACAAGTGCAATATTTATATAAACAATAAAAAAAATCACAAGAAACAAGTTGATTTCAAAATCCTTAGAATGACTGGTATCTCAATCCTCCTCTGTTATACTGATGTACATAACAGAGTTTCACAGTGTTCACTCAGGACTTAAAACTATGAATCTGACTATCTGATTTATCAAATGTATGTATAAATTCAATCGTTAAAAAATGTATATAAGGCTTAAAAAATGTATAATAAGGCTTAATAAATGTATATAAGGCTTATATACTAAGGCTTATATTATTATGTATATATTAATAAATGTATATAAGGCTTAATTTTGGCTTTTTTTTATTGCATATCAAAAGTTCTTTGCTAAAAATAAGAGAGAACATAGTTTGAAAACTCTTATGTCTAAGCTTTGGAAGAAAAGATGATCTGCCTTTCATCTAGCCTTCACAAGCATGTTCCTCATAGTTATTATTGTCAAGATTATAAATGCAATTCTTGATTTCAAACCAATTTGCCAGCAGGAAGCTTCCTCAGGCACAACATGTAACAGCACCTGCTGGGCCAATCGGCCCAGTAAGGTAATAAGCCAGTCAAAAAGTAAAATAAAAAGAAATCAACTAAAACTATTCACTGTTTCCTTCACCCCTTACTTTGAGGATCTCCAATAATGACTTTGCAAGTAGAAGGGGTGCACTATGCTGAAAATTTTGAAACTGTTTGAAGGAAGTGTTGCCTAGTTATTTGATATATCAAAATCGCTCAATATATTTGTCCCTACATTTGCCCTATGACTACAAAACAGAGAGGGAAAATAATCTCTATTTTTCTGTTTTTGTGTATAATATATCTATTCCAAAACAAGACAGGGTGGAGGTCTGACATCATCTTGCTTGAGGCAGGAGAAAGGAGAAATGGTTTCCTTGAAGGTGTCCGCTCAGTGTTTTGCAAGCTTTTTTATTTATCTTGGGAAGAGTTCTCTAACTTGTTGGGCTCAGACTCCTAGAACAAGAAGCAGTGTAGTTAATGCTGTCCTCAGCCTAACCAAGTCTGCCTCAAATATTAGTTTTGATCATGTCAAGAAAATGTTAACTCCTCAGAGACTGAGCCTATAGGTGAGAAAACTAATTTCCTCAAAAATTAGTTAATCTCTTTGATTGAAAATCACTCCTCTCACAACACAAAAAAGAAGAAAGACAAAAGTGCAACTTTTACCACTGTAAAATGAAATAGAAAAGACATTTTAATTTAGTAATTTAGTTGCCTTGCATTACATTTTCTTTTCCTATAGTAGTAATTTGATGGAGAAGATCCTCCACTTGTAGTATAAATGTACATAAAATTTGAATATATAAATAAGATTGTAGTAGCCATGTCTTTTATGACCACAACAGCAAACTATACCATGCTTTGTAAGCTCAGATAATGTTGGAAGCAGAAATAGAAAGTGGTTGGTAAAAAATACAAAATTAAACCCCTGAGTATCTAAACCCTATATCACTTGCACTGTTTACATGTTACTGCAAAATTTTGTCATTTTTTTGAGTTCAAAGTTATGCTTCTGACATTTAACTATGTGTAACAAATCTATAAACCAATACTCTCATTCTAACCATTTGAAAAAGGTTTCAGAGCTAATTGAAGTGTCTCTGTCATTTTTCTGTGTATTTTTCAGTATCAAGGGTTATAACATGTCAAAGGAAATGCTTTTGTTGAGCAGAGCAATTTTGTAAAGTGCTTTTAATTAACATTCATTTCCAGGTTGAGTTTGAGTGCTTAAAGACACTTTTGTTAAGCATTTCTGAGTATTCTTCAGTAACAGTCAAGTGAGAAGTGACTCTTAACAAATGTAAAAGGAGCTCTGGTGAAGGCAAGCAGAAATATGTTTTCATTGCTTACAGAATTCCTTGTTTCATCTGGTATTTGAGGTATGTATCCTTTTCCTTCTTCTTCATGATTGTCATAGAGAGCAGTTCTGTGGTTTGCACAAGCACAAAACATACCCCTGGGACTTGGAAACCTGCCTTATGTGGTATAATACTAATGTGGTATTAATTGTGGAGAAAAAAACCAAGCAAACAAGCACATATAGGTGCTGCCAGATGCATTACTACTTATGCATATGCTGTGCATTTTATAATTTAGAATTAAAATAATGCAAAGAGCTCTAAAAACACATAATACCAACTTGCTCTGTGAACAGTGATTGTAAATCAGCTAAACCTAATGGCAGAGTTTCTAGTGTGACCAGTCTTTGGGTACATACATGCCTTTACACAAAATCGTTTCCTCTTCTTCCCTGCTCTTCAAATCTACCCACTGTAGAGTTTTAGCATGACTACAATCAAGATTTCAAATATGCTCTTGCATAAACAGAGGTCTAGAAGAGGATGTAATAGAGCTTTCACAAGCAGCACTTGAAACACAATCATAGTATGAAATTGCACAGCTTTGCATTAAGACAATTCAACCCAGAGGTTGGGTGGTTTGAATGCCTCTATCCACAATACATTACATAGGAAGCTCAATATTTGGTATGGTTTAGTTTTCCAATATTAAATTTATAAAAGCCCACTGCATCAACAATTGAAGCAATTCCACCCACCTGAGGATCACCCTTGAAACTGAAGAGCAGCCAACCATCACGATGTTTCTCAGTTGCTTCCTTACTCTTAAGATCTTGTACAGCTGCTTTTGAATTCAAACCATTCTTTTCTGCTATTTTCTGTTTTATTGAATTTCACCCAAGAGAGGTGTGATTCACAGAAGTTATCCTGAGTGTGGCTTTAGGCACATCTGTAATGTACAAATAAAGGAGAACAATACACAACAGAAAGAGAAATCCTGTTGTGGACCAAATTGCTTTTCTAGGTCTTATTGAACACATCCTTATACTGAAAACAGCTACAAACCAGTAGAACGACTCCCATGAAGAGCTGTTACCTTGTGAGAGAAAGGACACCATACTTCAACTACCACATTTATTAAGCATTGTCTTGTAGCTTTGGTTTTTTGGTTTTGGTTCATCTCACCATTCTAGACATCAATAGCACATCTTATCTACATCCTAAACCGCTTTCTAAAATACTTCTGGTCACCTCAGAAATCTTTAGTTTCTGGAACACAATGATTCCCGCTTTCTGAGCTTCACATATCATCTGTCACTAAGATCACCTTCATCATATTTGTTTTCATTTTGTTTTCTCTCACTGAGAAGAGCACAGAATGACCTTGTAGAGGTTTTATACAAATTCATGCGCTATTTAAGACCAATTTCTAAAAGTATTTTTGTTGAAGTCATATGAAGAGAATAACTCAGGTGATCCTGCAACTTGTCTCTTGAAAAATATATTGAATATCTAAACTTAGCAACACAAACAAGAAACTGAATGCTTATTCTTACGTAACAACCATGCAATACCATACATTACAGTGCTGTAATACATTTGATGTTGCCTGCCAAAATGCTATGGATATACATATCTTTTTGCAGGATTTTAAAAGACCACTAAAAGTGACAGAGAAAGGTATAACTGAGCATGCCTATGTTTGAACACTAGCTGCAAATTTTGGGTAGAGTTTTAGAACTTCTTTAATCTGGACCCTTGGGTTCTTGCAATGATGGAAAAAAGCATCCTGCTTATTTGTTATTTGATTTCTTGCAGGTAATGAGAATAAATAAAAACAACTGTTTGCTCACACAAAAGAATCAAGAAGTCTCAGTGTTCAGACTTCATGCACTGCAGTTTTCTCCTTTATTTTCCTTGGGGTGATTTCTGTATTACTCAGAAGGGGAAGATTGGAGAGATCTTACCTTCTCTCATCCACATTTATTTCAATTCTCCAATCCATTCCCACTTGTTCTTCTCCCACTGCATAAAACTGATGAATACCATCATGATTGACAATATAAATATAATCTCCTCTTGAAAAAAATTGGTGAAACCTACACTTCATCCTGTAGGTCTTCTCTTTTCTCTTACTACATACACCATGGTAACCATCATTCTATTTAACACTTAATATTGAACCAAAGATTCAGAGATTTTAAAACCTTAAACTACTCTGCACCATCTATAGATAGACCCTTTGAAATTCTGGGATTCAGATGGAACTGTAAACAATGTGAGAAATATTTTCCAAGACAGAGAAATCCTAATATTAGATATAGAGCTAATAAAATATCATATGTCAGTATGAAATACTAAATCAAGACAGGACCTTACAGGCATCTGCTGGTTTGCTTTAAATATCTAATCATAGCAAGGGTCAACACAATTGATGGGATAATTATCTGCTTCTGAACTTTAGTGAACATGAATAATAAATTCATTTTCATCCAACAGTCATCAGCTACTTTGCTCTGCTTTAGCCTCTCATAGCATGTGGGATTTCAGTTTCTCAGAAGCTGCATCCAAACCTTCTACAAAACTATGTGCAATTCCACAAGGGACTGAAGTGTCACTTTCACAGATTTAATTTATTCCTTAGGGTGACACCAGAGGAATCATCTAGTTATGTCTTTCATACAAAGAAAGCAGAAATCTTCTGTTTCATAGCTGACATAACTGTGGGGATTTAGCACAGATGTAGCCATTCCCCTTTATCAGAAGCAACCCTGATCCCTCTGGATGTAAGCACTTTAAACCTAGTGAAAGGAGGACACATAGTTACACATTCCCTACAGCGGCTTCCAGGATCACCCAGAAACCATCTCAAATATTTCAAGACCTAAATTCAATCTGAGAAGATCACTTGGCAACCTATGAAGTGTGCTCTGCACTGTTCGAGTGCAGAAACTTGTCTGTAACAGTACGAATGTGCAGTTCCAATGTTATATATACACGCTATTTTTGTTCTCTGCCAAAACAATCATTCTGATCAAAGACTGCTAGTCCTGTAAATTTATGACATCCAATGTCGCTATTTTCACGTTTAATAAATGCCACTGTCAAATCATCAAATCACTATCTGAAAGATTATTGTGGTAGATAGGTAAAACCAGTAAATCACATTTTGGAATCATTCCAGCTAAACATACAAAACTAAGAATGTGGTTTTTATTCATGTTTTCATGTATGTACCTCCCTCAGCATCTTATCTTTACTTCAGGTTGCTAGTTAGCACTATGCTGTCAAGGCAGAAGGAAGGAAGAATTATTACAACGGCAGTTTGCAGAGAAGCAGGGTTATTTCCTACACATGCCTAGTATCACACCCTTGTATTTTCCAAATTCACTTTCTTTGTTCTGAGAAGATATACTGGCAGCAGCTTTCTCAGTGAGTATTTGGCAACTTTGCACTGGAAGCCATAATTGTTACCTACCTTCTACACTACAAACCCCCTCGGGTTTAGAAGCTGACAACCAAAACTTTCCCCCATCTTGCCACCAAGATTTAAAAAAACCCCTTGACACTGCATCTCTCAACTGGATGTCCAACTTGAAATACATATGTAACATGCCTAGTGTGTACAGACAACTAATCTACAGAAAGATGTATTTCTCAATAAAACAAGCCCTTCTAACATCATACTTCATGTTGTTTTCTAAGTCTTCAGTCTGGAGAAAAATTGTTAACACAATGTTATGTCCAACAAATTGAATATCTTTGCCAGTGCCTATGATTTCAGACAATGCAGGCTTCTAAGATAACAAGTATATCTGTTTAGCTAAAAATAAACCATTACCTGTCCACTCACATGCATTGCAGTGAAGCCTCCTCTTAAAGCAAGTGCAGATCTCTCTTTAAACAAACCACATTATTACAAGAAAAATGTTTCCTCTAATGACTTTACTGTGAAACCATCAAAAAGACAAGAAACCAGTCCAAGACTGGCCTGTAGGTCTTGCACATAGCTTGCAGAATGGCTTATCTGGAGACCATCAATTCTCTTGATGGCACACATTTCTTTTGTACTGCAGGCATCTTGTACATTTGAAGAGGTATAATTTCTTGACAGTCCTAAATATATCAAAAGATTCTAATTTAGTCCACAACAGAATGACTGAAGACAACAAAAATTGTCTTTCTGGGGTCATTATGGATTAAAGGAGAGAAGGGAGAGAAAAAGAGGAGGAATTTTAGTAACACGTGACATACTAACTTCAGTCAGCTAGAATCCCAAAACTGCCCCCCTAAAACCTAAGACAGAGAGCAACTTCTGCAAAGCTACTGTTCTATTTCATAACTAGAAGCTCAGGCTACCATTAACGTTTTAGCTACTGAAAACATCTCATCCCTTTCTGTTGGTAACCAGCATTACTAGACCAATTTCTCCTCCCAGGAAGAAACTTGCTCAGCTACAAATCCCTGCAGACCTGGAAGGCTTGTACATGGGTGTACTACAGTGAACTGGCCTTGGGAATATGATATTGGGCTAAATATTTCAGAGACTTTCTAGCCTTTTGCCTCCAACCTGCCACATGACTGTGCTTTGACACTTCAGCTCTGTTTCTTCTGCCATTTCTCTCTCCCTGTGTCTCTGTCCTATCCACCATATCACCCTCAACAAGCATCCTGTCCAGACTTAAAAACTGTTACAAAATAGAGGTTAGAAAACCAGAAACAATCACAAATTTTATATGTTAGAAATCACTACCTCTATCTCATGACAGGTCAGGTAGAAACACATGAGTTGAGAAAGAAAGGTCTCCTCTAGAAAATTCCTCAGCAAAAGCAGAACAAGATAATTTTTTTCTCCACCTTCGGCTTATAAGTTTAATACATTAGATGTAGCAACTATAGCTTTGAAGTAAAGAATATAAATCTCAATATTCTTCTATTCAATCACGAAGGCACAGAAACACAGATCTTAGATGCATCAAGGCTTCAGATACAGTCACCAAAATTCAAATTTCCCCTTGTCCTTGTGTTTTCTGCAAATTTTGGAAAACATCCTTACCTCAGATTTAAGAGAGTGACAAACAAGTACAAGGTAAACATTATGTTTTTATTTGCTGCATTCTTAACAGCATTTTGCTGAAGTAGAAATACTTGTGATTCCCTTCAAAGTTTCTTGGCAGGAAAGTAGATAGAGGAAGGACATGCCTAAGCTTGATTTTCACCTTTTGGCCCACTGAAAAAAGATAGGAAGAAAAATTCAAACCTAGGGTTTTCTTCATCTCTGGCAGTTAATGGAATAATTCGAGTTTAAAATTCAAGTTTTGAATCCAAACCCTCACATCCGTATTTATGTTTTTGTGCTAATAAAGCAAAATTTATGTTATTTACAGCCATTAGTTTTATGGGGGGAAAAAATCCATTAAAGCACTTAGCACTGCAATATATGAGGTGTCAGTCTTTCTGTTTTTCTTGCTATACTCATCTGGTCAATCTTTCTGCCAATTAGCTAAGGACTGTGGACAGGCCATGCTGGACTGATGCTGTTCAACTCCTCTGGGTTGTTGCATATGGAGGAAGCTCTCAGTTCCCACACACCCTTTTGGCCCTAAGATACCAGTAGAGTTGTTCTTCCTTTCAGGTAACAGCTTATTATTTCCAAATACCAGATGGAGCACACAGGTATAAAGAGCACCAGGAACTTCCCCAAATCACAGAAGAAATCCACAGAGGAGCAGACACTAAAGCCAGATCTGTGGAGTTCAGCATTAATGGATAGTGTATCCCTTCTCAAAGTGTGCATGTAGGCATTCTGTTTTAGAGAGTGGCTCATTCCTCACCCTCTTTCTGTATAGCCAGAAACATCCAGTAAAAAGAGCAATCAATGATAAATCAGGGACTCAAAATCTCAAGCAAGTATCGGATGGATGACAGTCTTCTATGCCTGGCAACCCTTGAAAAAAGTTTCATGACAGCAGCACTGTCACTATCTGAAGGTGGTGCTCCTGGCCATGTTGCAGTAAGGAACTGCCTGCCTCTCAAGCCGGGGGATATCACAGCCTCCAGAATCGAGACACCAGCCTGCTCAGACTGCAACACCTACTGCAGGAGTATCATTAGGAGTATCATTACATTTACTAAATAGTAAAGCCTCAGAGCAAAACATTACAGCGAGCTTCAAGACAAGACCCTTCAGGACAAGAGCTTCAAGCTTCTCCAAACTTTTAAATCTCTTTATATTGGAGATACCTAGAAATGTTATTTTAGAAAAAAATGCAAACCAACAAAATTTTAAATGTGACAAACAGTGTGTACTTGGGATCTTTCTGTTTGCCTGCTTTTTCACTTTCCCATTTTAAGTTCACAACCACTTTTTCTTGCATGACTTCTAAGATCAATGAGGAGCACTCAGATGTGGAAAAAGTACAAAAGGTGTCATTCTTCCATTATAAAATAATTCTGTCTTGTCAAAGATTGACACATTTTATTAAATATATACACATGTGTGTATGTGCATATCATCAAGTAAGTTAGCCTGATTAGTTTTGAATAAAAGAGAAAAATTCCCCAATAATTATTTTAACCTTGGAACATTTTTAAAGTGCATCCATTCCCAAAGCACCAAACAAAAACCTTTTAAACTCCTTCTTTTTAATGGAAAATAATAAAAAACTCACTTTGAAACACAATCCATTAGAAATCTGAAGAGTTGGACCAAAGAACACAGCATAACATAATTTATGCTTGTAATATCCAAGACCAAAGATGATTAAATTAGTTCTCCTTTATTCACCTATAACACGGCCTACTAGTAATCCACACGATGCTTTGACTAGAGTTTAGTCACTCTTGTTATAAAAATATGGGTTGTCCATTCAGGTCTTCATTATTTAGGCAAAATTAAACTCCTCATTAAAACTGTGGGAAAAGAAGTACTTAAACACTCCTATGAAGTATATAAAAAGCTGGATTATTATTATCTAGGAAGCTGCCTAGTTTTGCAGAGGCTTGTATCAATGATATACTGCAATGAGCTTGCTGCTTTTCCTCTGAAAGGACAAGATCAGGCAATAACCCAGCAGATATAACCCCTTAGAGGCAATAAACTGATCTCCCCAAGATTGATTTTTTAAATCACACTAAACATTCTGTGTATTACTATGAAGTGCTGAGTTTTATGAAAATTTAAAACCCACCTCTCAGGGTCCTTCTAAGGCAGGTAAATAAACATACTCATTGAAAATATAACATGCTAGACATTCAAGATCTCTATATTTGTTCTCTAAAGAAGTAGAGGAATACATTTCTGGTGAAATCTTTCACAGCTCTTTTTGGTGAATGCTGTGAATAACAGAATACTGTAAATTAATTTCAAAACTTTTCCCTCATTTTGATGATGTTTCAGCATCTCCAGGCAATTAAATTAAACTCTTCATAGTGCAGACAGCTCAAGTTTCACTGGCATTTTAATCCATCTCTCAAATTCCTGCTAATCACATGAAGCCCTGTGAGACAAGATGAAGAGCTCCCAACACACTTCTCCCTTTTATCCAAGGTTGGTAGTTAGACATGCAAACAGATTGGAGCTAAAACTATCTATATTGCTTCCAGATATAGATAATCAGAAGTAATATATCTTCCACATCCATTTGATTAGGGGAAACACCAACCACCCAAGTGCTCAAAGACTCTGCTGCCAATATTCCTACAGAGGACCTTACACACTGCAGTCCAAACGTACTGATAAAGTGGTAGAAACATTGAAAACAAATTTCCTGACAGTTAGAATCTAGGCATGTAAAGAGCCTCTGGTGATTGCTGATAGAGCACCCCTGTGTGGTAGCTTACAAAAAGCTGCAACACTATTGAGCCTTAAAGATTTTCATCATCCCAACACTGACATCAAAACCAGGGGCAGTCTCAACCCAACTTACTGAGCACATCCTTGTTAAAGAGGAGAGAGAGAGAGATGGAGAGAGAGAGAGGGGGAAAGTCCAATGCTATAACTGCCCACAAGACAAACCAGCAAAGTATAACAGATTAGATCACCTCAAATGCACTTCTGCACATCCATCACACTGTTGTACCCAGGAACACTCTGGAATGCTTCAAAATTAGTCCTAACATGAAGGACTGTTGATTGCCTGCTATATGCTATGCTTTCTCACAGATCTACCTGTAAGAAAGAAAACTATGCAAAGAGTATTATGAAGTACTTAATACAACCTAAATACTGTCTATCTGAAAATACTGTCTATCTGAACACCTTGTTCAACATTTATTACTAAGAAGAAATTAATGATAATGATTTTCTAAGGAAATGTAGAATATGTATCAATGCAATCTTTCAAAACAAGTTAGACAAAGTCGTCCTAGAAATGACTTAGTGACAAGAGATGAACTAAAATTTGTCATTCTGGCTTTTTAGTCCTGTGTTTCTATTATTCTATGTATCAACACTCCTCTGAACTCTACCACAAGCATTGGGACAGATATATAAGAATGTGTGTGCTCTTTTGGGATGTATCAAGTAGAATTATAGAATCATTAGGTTGGAAGAGACCTTCAAGATCACCCAATCCAACTGCCCAGCCAGCACTTCCACTGTAAACACTAAATCACATTACCTAGCACCAGATCCAGATGTCTCTTGGACATCTCCAGGGATGGTGACTCGACCACCTCCCTGGGCAACTTATTCCACGGCCTGAGCACCGTAACAGTGAGAAATGTTGCTCTTATATGTAATCTGAATTTCCCCAGTCTCAACTCCATTTCTACTTCTCTTACTGCAGGCAGGGCAGAAGAGACTGCCCCCACCTCGTTACAATCTTTTTCAATAGAGAATGATGAGGTCCACCCTGAGACTCCTCCAGACTAAACAAACTCAACTCCCTCAGCCACCCCTCCTAAGACACAGTTCCTAGACCTTTAATGAGGGCCTGTCTCTGAACAAATGTTTTATCTTTTTTCTATGAATATTTCCGTGTTTGATTCTACTCCTCCTAGGCAAAATCTAGCATGCAAGAGAGAGGTAAAGAGTAGGAAAACAGAATATTGAATAGATCCTGCCCTCAAATAACACAAAATCCCACATTATAATAAACATTCAAAATTATGTTGTCATAGCCACTCTGACAAAATAAAAATTATAGTAGAATATTTTAGATACAGTTTTCTGAAAAAACACTGGATTCCAGGCCAAAATCCCTTTCAGTTCTGGGACAATTTAGCTGGTTTCTGGGGTATCCCTTACTCTGGATGATTTCATACCAATCATTTACCATAAAATGCTCTTCAATGTAAAAAAAAATTAATATGACACTTTAGCATGAAGTGTTCCACTTATATTAAAAACCAAGAAATATCTTGCCAAGTAAAGTCATTAGTACTTTCAGCAAAGTTTTCTGTTACCAACAGAGCAATAGAAGATGCTGCCCACAGCTTTCATTTCTCTTGCATTCTCTGTGCCCATAATTTGTTTATGAGAAATGCTGCAGCACACACACCAAAGTAGCAGCCATTTATTTTTCTTCACCAGTATTTCTAATCCATTTCTGAATCTGCAGGTTTTCCAAATTTTCTGTGGATGAAATTTCAAGAAAGAAGTAAGTATTTACATCTGTTTTAAATCTACTTCCTTTCTGTTACATTAAGTGTTCTCCAGTTTTTGCATTATTGGATTTGTAATTCAGGTTATTTTTGTCTTTACAATTTTTTAAACTTTGAAACATTGAGTACTAAAATGAGAAAGAGCTGAATGCAATCAGAAACTTAAAATCACTATCTAAAATCTATATTCAAATTTTTGAACTACTATAAATAATCAAAGTGATTCAAAGCTCACACAACAAGAAAAATAATACAGAGTTTTCCAGTGCTGAATTAATGTTATTGGGTGTTGTATTTGAAAAGAAACATTGATAGGATGTATCTGTTTTCTTATATTGGATAGAGCTTGATAGGCTTTTCACAATTGCTTAATCACATATTGAATCTCCTTATACTTCTGGTCTCCACAGCTCATAAGGTCATCCAAAACTTAATTTTACTCTGTGTGGAAAAGTGCTTCCTTTGGCCTGATAACTTTATTGGATGTTCCTATTTCCTGAGCACTGAAAGAGAATGAATAATTGTTCCTTAATCCATTTTTTCATGGCTTAATGCTGAGCAATGCTACCACATCTATCTCCTGCTGTTTTGCAGGCTGAATAGTAGTAGTTTATTAAGAATTTCTTAATATGAAAACTGTTCCATTTCTTTGATCATGCTTGTCATCTCTCTTTTGACTTTAACAGGTTGTACCTTTCTCAGACAGGATGATTAGAACAGCATGAAGCACTCAAGATAGGTATGTACCATGGGTTTATACAACAATGTAATCAGATATTGTAGGTTTCTAAATTCTTTTGCTAACAATACTTAACATTCTTCCTCTCTTTTTCATTGCTATTGGCATGAATCTGATATTTTTAGAGAGTAGCTTATAATAATGTAAGATGTTTTTGCTGAGTAGAATCAGATGACTTACCTGACAGGGTAGAGATAGCAGTTATCGTTTTGCCTATTTGCATTGTTTGCAATGTACTGAAATTATTCACTTCCTGCCTTACTGAATAATCATTACTACAAAACAAATTTGTGCAATGATTTGCAGCCAATGTTAATTTTTTAAATTTTGTTCTGACTCACTAGCAAAATTGTCCATTTTACCACTTACTCCCTTTCCAGTATGAATGTTTGCATGGCAGCGCTTCTAAAAGAGACAACAATGTATCTTCATTGGTAACCTATGTTGAAAACTTCTTGCCTCAACTCATTATTTTAAGAGAATCTTTATTTAAACATATTCTGTAGAGGAATGGGAAAAATAATGAAAATACATGAATAAATATTTTAAATATTAGTATAATGACATAATTAAATTAAAGCTTAGTAATAAAGGACTTAAAACATGAGGAAAAAGGTGACTTGAATTACTTATCTACAATGAGGTGATAAAATGTCATTATATTTGCTTTCAAAAATTACCTTAAAAGAAAGTAATCATGAACCACTTACATACTCTAAGAGTTTGATAAAAAAATTTAATTTTGAATTTCACTGACAGATGCATGAAATTGTGGAGCAGAAAAGTTGCAGTATATGTTTTCAAAAGGTCCCTTGAGTGATCACTAATCCAATTCCCTGCCCAATGCATCATCAGGTAAGTATAACCCAGTTTTACCACTTTGTCCATGCCTTAAAAGCAGAAAGAAAAGAAATACCTACATTGTTTGGAAATCAGCTTCAATATCAGATATTAGACTTTTTTTCCTAATATCCTGTCTTAAGCACTCTTAATTTAACTTACATCTGTTGTCTCTTATTCCCCTTTCATGCACCAAACTGAAAAGCCTTTATATTCCCAGTGACATCCCCAAAGGTGCTGTGAGGCTGCTCTTAGACCCTCCCAAAGCTGTCTCCTCCACACTGAACAAACCTGTCTCCTTCAGCCCCTGCTGATCAAGTTCATCAATTTCCCTCTTCTCACCAATCTTTTAATACCTCAAAGATTTTAGTTCGGCTATATAATAACTACTATCATGGATCTAAGATTTGTATAATAGAATTCTATGTGACTCATAGAAATATTAGTAAAGCATTTCAGATATAGTGCGATTATTAGTAACAATTTCTAACAAAAGGAATCTAATTTCTAGGAAAACCTTCCTAAGAGATAATGGGAGAACTGTCACAATTCTTAAATTAATTTTTTGCTTCATTTGTAAATATAATGTATGTAATTAATTTCCACTGAATTTACTAATATAAATAACCTAACCATTTTAAAGTAGTTCACAAATTTCCATGTAAAATGACCAGAATCTATTATATGAGTACACACACTCACATATAATATATATGTATATATGCAAGTATATAGGGCATCATGTGGGATCCTTCCAACTCAGCATATTCTGTGATTCTGTAATAGAGACATGACTAGTTACTTTGAATTATTGAATGGAATCACCCTCATTCACAAAGTGCACACAGATATAAAAAGTATAATATTTTCAAACTTTCACAGAATTTATAATTCAAAGTGCTAGTATTTTTTCCTTGCATAAAGAGTATTTCCAAAGATTTCTTTTTTACAGAAAATAAGATGTCCCAAATTGGATTTAGTCAAATATAACAGCAGCTTGTTAGTAATTTGTGCTCAAAGCACAATTTTCATGAAACATAAGTTCCTCTTTAATGTAATTTTCATGAAACCATCCTTCAGGATGTGTGCAGCCTTTGGGTCAGTAAGACACAGATTCAGAAGACCTTATTCTCTAAGAAAAAATGTCTATTTGTATTCCTATTTGAAATCATATACACAAGGAGTCATCAAACCTACTGTTTCATTCTACATCATTAATTTATATAGGCTTGGAAAATGCACTTTGGTCCTAATTTAAATTTATGGTGTTCAGCAAATTATTTATTCTGATTGGTTCTTTAACAGAAAAGTTTAGGGCTGAAATTAAGTTGTTATTACTTTATCAAAGTGATGAAATATATTGAAATACACTCAGGGTATTTCACATGCTGAAACTAAAGTTCCAGTTATCTACCATAGGTAAAACTTTCAAGAAAAATGTTGAATAGGCAGTTTCTGAAAGCTATCTATTATGAAGGCATTTGCTTATTTATTCCTGTTTCCAACTTTGAGTCATCACTGTTTCTTTTGTAGGTGGAAGTAATGACAACACTGAAACAGCTTTGAGAGACTATTCTCTGGTTCAGTGAACTGAAAATTACACAACCTCTCTTGAGGTTCTGTTTAAATTTTTGAAGTGTTTTACAAAATCTTCAATGATGTTTGCATTCAAATAAAACAGAGTAGAAAATAAACTGGGGACAAATCTAGCTTACCTTATCCATTTAGGTTGTCCTATGGATATTAATGACACTATTTAACATGAAAAACATAAAGAAATAAATTTTATTATATTAAATTTGTAGTCAGCAACACATAAGATGCTTTCAATCCATGAAAGAAATAATTTTTAAATAGTGTTGCGATAAAATCTACTATTGTGTAGTAATTTCATTAATAGTCTTTATGTGAATAATTTTTAGATTTCATAGTCCTTTTCTATTTTAAGGGGGTGACCTAGAATATAAGTTTCCAAAGAGGTTTTCAGAGGCTAAAGTGTGGGAGGGAACGTTTCCAAATGTTTATGACTATTTCCTCAGCAGTTTTCCAATGCTTTTTCTGTGCTTTTTATATTTTGGCTAATCTCCGAGTGGATGTGAAAATACACATGTTAAGAATGAAAGGTAAATCCCCTATTTCATGCTGATTATTCATGCTTGAAAAGAGAGGGGGGAAAGTGAACCAGAAGAGTGCTGAATGCTCTTTCCACCTGAACTACAAGAATTGAGTATGAGTTTGCTTCACCATACACATGCTTTTCTGGGTTTCTAAAGAGGCAATGTGACAGGGATTTTCTTAAAATGCCATTTCAGTGGATGAAATATTAAGTCCCAAGATTGTCAAGAGTTCTGAGAAATAAAATAAGATATGTTTCCTCAGACGAATCTTCCCAATAACACCTACCTTGTCTTTCAGTTCTAGGAATATCATTTACAAGGATTCAGTCAAGAATTCATAAAAATGGACATAGATTACTTCTCCATGTTATGTTATGCTATGTTGTTCTAAATATATCTTTAGTGCTAATGTCTTGATAATGTTTTAACATAAAACCAGTATGACAAGTCAAACTCCCCAATACAAAGAAGCTAATGTGATCTTGTATATAGAGGAATAAAAATTTAAAACTGTTATTATTTTCTACAAATACACTATGATGAAACAGACCATGTTAATATAATCTGAAAATATGAATATCATTGCCTCTGGCTCTGAAAAAAGTGATAAATATTTTAATTATATACCATTAATTTTTTACTAAATAGAGTGTAGAATAAAACACTCAGTAAATTGCAGAATTTTTTGATTAGTATATACAGTTCATGGAGGATTTTTTTTTAATATGAATAAATGGCTGGTAACAGAATATATTTTAATCCTTATATATATTTTTATGGTGTCCTAACACCCTACTTATTAAAAACTAAAGCCTTATATATTAAAAGGTACTCACCATTTTGTTCAGAAACAATAAATCAATAAACATGATCTCTGAAATAACTGCAACAGGTTTAGATTATTATTATTTAAAATAAAAATGTGTATTCAAATCACCACTGTGTCCTTCAGAGGTTCTGTTTATGGTTTCACTAATGATAAGTCTAAGGCCTTGTGAATTACTTCTAGCTTCACTGGATTTGGACACTGCCTGTGGACGCATACTGATAAATCACAATAAATACAAGGAAAAAAGAGATAAGAAAGAGATTGTTTTCTACAGACTTACACAGTTCTACTCAAATGAACAAATATAATCTTCAGTCTTTACACTGATGTCACACCATGAATGCCAGGAATTCTTAACAAGCTTTTATTATTGCTCATGAGTAAAAATTTTGAGGAAAATGATAACCTACTGTGTGGATATACTGGTTCACAAAGTAGGTAAATGCTGAAAATACTAGTCTGTTTTCTGTCTGAGATTTCCCCTTAGGCATGTAATTTTTTTGGTAAGGGGATAAGAATGCTTCCTACCTGTTTATGAGGTTATAATTATCTTCTTTGACAAGTAAACCCTGACACAAGACTCCAGAAAGTTTATCAACTTATGGTATAATTACTATAGAGAAATAAAACTGCAATTTTCAAGACATTAATGAATATTATATTTATTTTTAGTTTTATAACTTATCATCCTTCATGCTGCTTAGCTACTATAAATATGTTCAGATTAGCAGTTACCATTGGGGTTATTTTATGAAATGCTGGTCAGAAGTTTTATGTGTCTGCTCTCATGTGCCTTGGTGAAAACTTTATCCCAGCACAAGCAGACTTCATTATTATTAAGTTATGTTGCATATTTTAGGTGAAAGATTTTGACATAATGAAGAGATGGCTCTGAAGCTGACATAATCATACCTGTAGTGAGAATATTGATAGTAAATGCAGAGGCTAGTTACTGAACTGGTCATTCAGGATTTAGGGTTTGTAATGTTAAACCTACGGTCATCAAATCTAGGGAAGTATTGGTGATCAGCTGATTTCTTTACTTGAAATATTAAAGCAATGACATGGTGAAATATATTGGTGGTAATCGAGATTGTCCTTTGATTTGTGAATTTTAATTTACATTAGCAAGTGTGAAAATAATAAGTAGGCATGACCATGACTTTTTTCTTTCATGAAATGGGATAGAGACAAATGCAATTAAATAAACTGTTTTAAATATAAGGGAAAATAAGTACCAAAATACTCCTATGAATAATTGCTGTCTTGTCATTGATTAGATCGATGACCACATGTGATGCCCGAGCCATTGCCACATTTAATTTATTCACACATGCCTGCCTGGACAGTAACCTTATCTTACCCTGCAGATCCTGTTTGTTCAGTGGTTGTATTTTGCCAGTTGTTTTGAATATAAGCCATCTGGGACAGTTTTATTTCTTTTTATTACATTCAGTACAGTGGGATTCTAATCCTTGACAGAAAATACTAAGCACTGAGCAAAGAATATATTTTTTGCTGAGTTTTGGCCTTATCCCATTCACTTTTTGTAGTTGTTGTGTTTAGTTACTTAAAGGTTTTGGGAGCTGGGCTGGTATTTATGTAATTACTTTCTTCACTGTGATGGGGGAATTTTTTGAAGTCTCTCCTGACTATATATACATGCACATATATATGTGTGTCTGTGTGCCTTTGATGACTAGATCATTTTGTCTGACCTTTAAATTAAGACAGGCCCATGCACTCAGTTACACTGCATTGAGACTAATAAATGGTACTCAAATATAGAAAATCTTCCTGCATGGAAATACTTATGCACTATAATAAAATGAATTATTCTCCCTCTCTTTAATAAATCAAAATAAAAATATGGAGATATTTTGATCTTATGCTTCATTTTTTCTAGATTGTCTTATTTTGGCAAAATGTTTTTCTTCATCATGCATGCTTCTCCCATGTATTTTGGTTCATTTTATTGTTAAGCAATACTAAGATTTGAATGTCATTAATTTAAACATTTATTTCCAGTTTAATTTATTTCCACATTTTTCAATTATATGCATGGGGGTTTTTTTCTGTTATTTTATCTACATTTACACCCTTAATGAGGATTGAAAAATTATTTTGTAAAGCTATATGCTATATATCTTACCTAAGTTATCAGTTGGTGTAATATCTGTCTAATTTGTTCGTGGCTCAAACTCATTTCAGTAGTATTTCAAAAACCCTGAAGCAGACTAAGCAAGAAGAAAAATACAAAGTAAAAGAAATAAAGAATCTTTGAAGTGAGGGGTCTTGAAACAAGAGTCATGATGCCCACTTATAATTTAGAATAAAAGGCTACTTTATTTTTCTATAGCAAAAAAAAAATAGTCTTAAAATAGGTTTAGTTTATGCGTCCCATATACTGGCAGGGTTATGAAACAATGATTTAACCTAAATGAGAGCACAGGCCTAACAATAATATGTTTTAACTTCACTGATAAAAATGACAGCAAATACAAATTTTCCATTCCGATTCCAGTTTCTGGTTAAAATCTTGTTTGAAAGAAGATAACTCTCTTCATAATTACAAAAAATATTCAGACACTAAAATGACTTTTTGCAGACACTCTTATAACAACAACCATAGTATACTCATGATACAGTATTTTACATAGGAACTTTTTCAAGGTCATGCATGAGTTAAATAGTTAATTTTTGTTGGATAAATATTAAGTAGCAAGGTGAGATAAGGAATGCGATTAACATAGGACAATCATACACCCCAGCAGAGCCTCAAACTTTCAATCCTTCTTGAATGTTACCTCATGATTACTAAATAGCTTGCTTAGTTGTGATTTTTCTCTCCTAACAGTTTCAGTCTGAAAAAAAGGTATGTCAAACTGTTGGAATAAGATGAGTTTTGCAGTTTGAAATACTGAACCGTGTGCTTCATACAAATTAATCCATCCCTTAGCAATAATCTAGCAGCCAATCAGAATTCTCCTTTAATCCAAATAGTTTTCTAATGCACTTTAAATCACCAAAGTTCAGGTACCTTACACTGTTTAAATGTAAAGTAACAAGGAAATTTAATCTTAAGATTATTAAGTATTTATAGCAGTGGCTAAGGGGTATCACCTAGCAACAAACCTCACAGAATAAATCTAATAAACTGCAGCTCATCCTTTCTGTCATCAATGATCAAATAATCAAGACAGGAAAAGCACAAGTAGTGATGACATTGAGAGAATCTAATGATAAAGTACAGGAGCATTTTAGGAAACAAAGAATGTGTTTAGATAAAGGAATATAGTCTGCACAATAATTACAATAAAGCAGAGCTGGACTTCAGCCACAGTAAGCTAAATGGAAAGAAAAGATTAAAGTGAGAGGGAGGGGGAAGGAAAACTGGAGGAAGAAGATAAACGATTAAACATGGCAGACATAGGGATTTGTGAGAAATAAATAAAATAAGATGCTGTCAACACATCTTTCCTTGGCTGATTTCTAAAAAGGAGGGCAGAGAGATTAAAATTTTATCAGATAGTTTAGAAGATTATGGTAGTTGTACCTTAAAACATAAAAGCTACTTTGCAGGGCCTCATGCAATTCAGCAGGATGCAGTTGGGTCAGAATTGATATCAGCAAGGCACTGAGGATAAGTTTGAAGTTATCACACAGTAGAAAGGAGGAAAGTTCAGCCTGAGATTTACAACAAGGAAAAAAATAAAAACCTTGCACCAGGGTTTTCAGCAGATAAAAAAATGCATTAGAAATGTATGTAATTACAGTTAAGCACTTGTCATCATTTTGGAAAGGTGGTATTTATTTAGGCTTATACTATACAGACACATCTCTGGTTTTTTTCCTTCTGAGTGTGTGGTGCTGAATTCCATATGCAGGTTCACTGAAAAACAGAGGACCTTTCTCTCTGAGGGTATTTCATATACCCCACTAAAAGATATCTATAGGACCTCAACTGATCAAATAATGGTAAAAGCATATATTCATAACGACAAGAAACTGTATGTGCTGCATAGCCCTTCAAAGCACTGAATTTCCACTTTGTTAAATTCAACATAAACCAGTCAAGTGAATGACAGCAACTCAGTCTAATTAGAACTTGAACCATTGGTCCCTGACAAAATGCTTCTGAAACTCCTATATAGTTAAGCTTGTCTGAAAATACTTTCTGCAACAGGTAGTGTTCCCTGTTAGTGTCAATGACATTGTTTGATCTGCACAGAGGTCTCTTGAAAATCTTGTGGAGAACTCTTCTCTCCTTGGAGTTAAGGAAGAAGTCCACATAAAAGCCCCAAATATAAAATGAAAGGAAGTGCAATCTAATTTTTCTTCATTACCACCATATAGTGTAATTATTCAAAGAACAGTCAGTTTATTTCAACTAATTTAACAGTCAGAAACAGCATTTCCATATTCACTCAATGTAAAGATATGTAAGATTTTAATAAGACTATATATATCATACATTATACATGGAATAGTTTCTTCATGTTAGAAGTGAAATAACAGCCACTCATCATGAACTAGTACTAAGCAAAGACTTACTCTAAATTAGTCCTTTGCAATAACAGGATTTCTAACTGACTGTTTTGCATAGGATAAAAGAGCATTAAAATATTATTCAACACTAAGGACTTGAGTCAGCTGGTCATACATAGATGTCTAATATCATTTGACAACATGAAAACTCTCTGATCCCCAGATTCAACCTTAGAACTCTATAAGTTTCCTAGAGGCACTGCAATATATATCACGCCATGCAAATACCTTGTTTACCCCAGAGTGTCTTAAAAAATGTGTGACTAAATGAGTAAAGCCTCAGTTTCAGCAGTTTCAAAATTAATATTTAATCCACAAAACAGACCCAAGAATTTTTTAGAAGCTAAGTTACCACAGAGAAATGGAACATAGTATTACTTAGAGCCAGAAGTTATCTTTAATCATTAAAAATACTCATACTGCTCTGCACAGTAGAAAACTTGCTCTTTGTAGGAGTGTACTTCAGTGGAAGAATCAGGTAACCAGAAGGATTCTATGTATCTGCAGCGATAACTGAGTAATCTGAAGTAATGATTCAGTGTCCCTCAACATCTTTTTAGCTGCTCTATAGACACATTAGAAACTTCCATCTTTCATTTTAAAAAGCTGTTGTTTTTTACAGCACTTCTGTGCAGACCCAATACTGCTTTAGCTTGTTTAGCTCATTATCTCTCTTTCATAAATATGTGAAGATTTTTTTATAGTTTGGCAAAAATATAAAAACAATGCATACCAAATGAATTTGGACCCACCAGAAATGCTTCCAAAGTTACACAAAATTGGAGGGTCATGTCTTTTGCAGAAGATAGCTTTATGAGGTACAGATAGTCCAGAAGTAAGAATATAATTTACCTTCCTATCTGGAATGAAAGAACCACAGTTCTGATTTCTGTAAGATTTTTGGGTGGACTCTGGAATGGACATGCAGAGATATGTATTCATAAACTCTGAAGCTGGCCCAGGATGCAGGAAGCTGGGCTTGTTTCACAGACCAAATTCTAGGTGCAAATAAAAGGAATAGCAAATCAGTTCCCAGAATAAAGGTAGTAGTACTGATTGTGCAAGATGAGACAACGCAGAAAGTAATTAAGCTTACAAAACTGTATGGCTAGGAGGGCACATTGCCATCTATTACCTGTTGAACAGAAATCTGTCAGGACAAAATGAGATTTTGCTCAAATGCTCAATGACAGTAACATTGTAAGTGTTGCATAAATGGTGTATGAATAAGGTGTGTCAGAGAGATCAGCTATAACTCCAGCTTCTGAAATCTGATTTTGAACCAATCTTAACTAATTTAGCAAGCAATTTTGAGGTATTATAGAAGGCAGTAATACATACTTTTCTGCCTCTTCTCTTCCCTCCTCCTTTCTCTGCTTTTATCAGAGTGAAAAGTTTCTAGTGACTATAAGACAATCAGACAGGTAGAAACCTGGAAAATTCTGTAAAAAATATAAATCTAATTGCAGATACTAACCTGAAAAAAACTCTGTTGCTTCTTTCGTGTGACTGAACATGTAACAGTTATTTATAGGACCTAAAGCTAATGGGACAGAGGTCTTGTACCTCTAGGTGTCGGGGTTTTAGGGTTTCCTGAGAAAACAAACAGGAAAACCATAATGAGATTAATCAAACCTAAGCTGACATGAAGTAAAAGGAAAATAGTATAAATTATGTGCAATTTTCATCAATGTCCAATTTATATCAATCATAATGGAGTCTGTGCCACTCATTTTAGGACAACATCCAGTAAGCTGAGTTAAAAATGTCTTTGACTTAAGTTTGATTAGTAAAAGATTTCAATACCATACTTGATAAAACCAACCCAGGATAAGAAAATCATTTAATGCATTAATTAATGCATTTTTAAATACCATTTGTTTTGTCGATTGTTTTTTTGGTTTTTGTTGTTGTTGGTTTTTCTTTTTTCTTTTTTTTTCAATTGGCCTTTGCCTCTAGGAAAAAATGCTTGGCAATCTTTCCAAGAGAACAACTAATTAAGATTCAAGGTCCCAAATGATTTTTTACTCTGGAAATTTTTCTATGCTTTTGAATATCCTCTATCCCCTCTGGTTTCCTCTGATATAACCATCTGGCTTAACAGCAGACCACAGAGGGTCATAATAAGTGACACAGAGTCTTGTACAAGACCTGTCACGAGTGGTGCCCTGCAAGGTTCAATACAGGGCCCAGTAGCGTGTAACTTATTCATCAATGTCTTCAATGAAGGTCCATATGCCTCCTCAGCAAGTTCACTGATGACATAAAGCTGGGAGGAGTGGCCAATAACCCAGAGTGCTGTGCAGCAGCTTCAGAAGGATTTCCATGAACTGGAGAACTGTCTGAAGTGCAAGTGTTTTGTCCAGCTGCAGCACAGGGCAACAAACACAATTTAGCACCTGGATCATCTCTTACAAGAAAAGACTGAGGGAGCTGGGCCTGTTCAGTTTCAAGAAGAGATGACAGAGAGAGAACATCATCAATGTCCATCTCCAATGTCTCAAAGGAGGTGCTGCCTACGAACAGGATGAGAGGTAATGGGCAGAAACTGACAGACTGATGGTTCTACCTAAATATGCAGAAGAATTTCTCTACTGTGTGAATGACCGAGCACTGGAACAGGTTGCCCAGAGAAGTAGTGGAATCTCTGTCTCTGGAGGTATTCAAGAACCATCTGGACACAATCCTGTGTGATGTGCTCTAGAATGACTCTGCTTGAGTAAGGAGTTTGGACTCAATGACCCACTGTGGTTCTTTCCAACCTGACCCATTCTGTGATTCCTTCTCACTGTTCATCTCCCATTAAGGGCACATGTAAAGGCACAATTTAGTGTATTCAACTCAGTACAGTATGATTACATTTTATTTTAAAATTTGTTCCACTGCATTCCCGGCATCATAAATTATTAAAAATGTTGTATTTATTAAGGTTCTCAAACAGAAAGGAATCCCAGAAACATTAATGATGATGATATTTAGAAAACAAAATGAAAACAAATCCTACTTCAATACTGACGTTAGTTCTTAACAGCACCTTTTCATTTATCCCCTGAAGATTAATATCAGAAGTCCCATGCATTTATGATAGCTCTCTCTTAATGTCATCATGCTTCAAACTAGATAATCAGCATCTACATTAAACACTTATCCACACTGATCTGCTTGTAGAAAGTAGATGCTTAAAACTATGATAAAATCAATAGGGGCCCAATAAAAGTACATAACCCTCCCCCAATGCAGAGCATTGCTTAAATCCTTATTCCTCTTCAGGACCTGAATCCAGCATGGTTTGTGAAAAGACTGAACCTGCATATCCCAAAGGAATATGCTAAGTGATTAATTTGAGTCATTGTTTCTGTGGATTTATTTCATCTTAGGGTTTACAGTTGGACCTATTGAATAACTAGACGCATTTTTTTGAAACTCTCAGACACAGAGACTGAAATGGCATCTTTTAAACATTACAGAAATCTTCTGAAGCTAAAATACTTGGAAGAAACAGGAATCACAATATGTTTAAAGAAGGCCTTACATTTTCAGAAGCTCTAAATTGAGATATTCTCAGCATTTTCATCATTTCAGACCTTGTTAAAATAAGACAAGAAAAATTCCTTTTTTATGACTTCTGATGATCTTCAGGCCAAATTAGATTCTAAACACTTGAAAGTATATATGGAGGTGAAATTTCAGGGTCATAAGAAACTTCAGGGCCATTGCTGTCTTTAGGTGTTTCTGAGGACAGCTAAAACATAGAGATAGTGTATAGAAAGGAGTGACCAGATCTATAAATCATATTAAAATATGCCAGAGTAGCCAGTTAGTGTATTGTAACAGTGTTTGTGTACACACAGTCAAACTGATCTTCAGATTTGAACTTAAATGAAGGATTTTCCTCCTGTCATGCTGACAGGCATTTATATTTTATTGATATTGGAAATTTTGCATGTACTTTATTCCCACAATCACAGAATCATCAATGTTGGAAGAGACCTTCAAGGTTATCTAGCCCAACTGTTGACCCAACCCAACCTTAATCACCCCTAAACCATATCCTCAAGTCAGCAGTGTGATAACTTTCTAAGAATAGTTGTGTTTTCTGATCTAATTGATTGATTGAAACGTACAAGCATGAGGCTAGAAAATATGGAAGGAGAAAAATGAGTTCTGAAAAAATTGTTTTCTTTCTTGAGTAAGAAATGTCTATCTATTACTCTTTAAAGTAAAAGGCTGGAACAGATCTTATGCTTTTTCAGACAACAATAATGTTCTCAACAGATGGTTGTTCACTGGGAATATATGAGAGTCCTTGTACAGTTATTGTATTAAAGAACTTATGTAACAATACAAGAATAGCTGCAAGAAATACTGTTAGAGTTATTGAAATAGCTGGATTTTAGTGTGGGATGAACTCTTGGAACTTTAGAAAAACTATTTCTGTAAGCATCAAATCTGTCACAAAACAGTACAATCTGCCACTGTAGCCACTGTCAAGTATCATTCCTTCTTCAAAAGATGGTAATAAAATCAGCAGGGAATTTGAGAAGACTTAAACACACTTTTACAGTGCTGAAGTTTACTTTGTATGAATTTGTTATCTGGAACTTTCCCCTCATATCTCAATGTACTTCAAATTATCAATTTTGTAACAAAGATTATGTTTACCATGGTATCATTATATGATGGCATACATTATATACCATACTATAGAAAAAAAATGTTACTTTCAACTGCATGTAGGTTAGTTAAAATTATAAAATATTTAGAACTATTGTCCCAGGAGCAGCAAAATATTTTTATCCTGTCAAATGATTTTCTGGAAGATGAGGACCTGTTATATACTAGGCCTAAGATGTTTGCTGTAAAGAGGTTTTTTGCCTTCCAAACTGCTGGTTCCTTCTCAGCCTTAACTAGCAGAGCAAGAAGTGCCTTGCCTGCATGGTAGAGAAACACTAACAGAACTCAGTCTTTAAAAGAGAGCACATTATTTCTTTCTCTCTTCAAAAAAGAGTTATCTGATTAGAAAACCAAACCAAAACAACACTCCCTCACATTACAGCTGGAATTAATACAAAAATAAGTACAAATTAATTTATGTTATTATTCTTAAGCATTTTTATCGTTATTCTTTGAACTTTTTTCAGCATTTCTCTTCAGCAGCAGTTGATATTTGGTAAGAAAGATATTGCATCTAGTGATATTATTAAATATCCCAATAGAAATTTACCTAAACCTTTTTGATATATGAGTTTTTCAGTTTTTGTCTCATATGCCACTCTTTGTTTCTCTTATTTCTTACTTTACTTGGGCCTCTAGAGCGCAGGCTAAAAACTATAAAATGTGTTGAAAAACACTTGAGTAGTAACTCTAGTATTATGAGAAATGATGTGACATGCATAATGTGTGTCATACATATGGTACTTATTTTTCAGCAATGGCATAAATGAATGAATTAATTCTTAAATCCGATTGCTTGTATAATTATTCAGTTACATAATATATATGGAAATTTATTTTTTATGTGTGTCAGATCAGTGGATTTGCTGTGTATAATGCTGGGAATACTCAGTGGTATTGCTTCTATTTTATTCTAATGATCCCTAGGGTTTGTCCCTATAATGAAGAAAAATGAAAATCACAGGGACCAAAAAGTATCAGCAATTATCTACAATTAGTGAATAAAAATGTTAAGCATTATAGCCATTACTTTTGCTTTTCTTTCTCTCAGTATTCATCTGGTGTTGATCTTTCATCTAAGAAAAGGATAAAATCCCAATGAGTGGTAATAAAAGCAAATACAAGCAAATCTCAAAACTTTGTTCTATAGTTCAACTAAAATAAGTATTTTTCTGTGTAATAAGGACAATAGTAATTTATCTTGTTTGCTCATTCAGTTTAGATTGTCTTTATTACAACAGCAGTGTCCTTTTGCTGCATTTGCTGATAATTTATTTCCAGTAAGTTACACCATAGTTAATCAAAGTAAGCACAATACTGTAAGTACTGTTATTCTGTCATGTTATTTGCATGCACTGTGACTTTTTGAAGTGTGCTGTGTCAGACATAATCAGCAGGTGAAGAAAATTAGTCACATGATAGCAGCATTTATGCTTCCAAATTAGACTGTCAAATACCTTTTGGGTGTTGCATAGCTGTCTGTACAAAGTTAATGAAAAGAAATCCATTGAGGGCTATCACATGGAAAATTTCCTACATTGAATTCTCACAGGGAATTTGCCTAAACCTCTGAACTACCCTTCTCTATATTAGATAACGTCCTGAATGATTAAGGTCAAGTTTCAACAATTCTCTTTAGTTCACTACTACTATAAAATCTAACTTCATTAGCATTTTCACAGTGTAGACCACTGGGAGTAAATTATCTCATGTATGTTTGGAAGGATTTTGTAGAAACAGCTTCTCCTATAGATCCTTTCAATAACATCAACAACAAGCAAGCCAGCAAACCAACATGCAAGCATACATGGAAACCAATCAGCAAACCTATGTATAGATCTTAAGTCTAGCAAGACAGGAAGTGGTACATTAAAGAACAACAAATCATGGGCTAGAATTTCAAAGTGCTAACAGCTAAAATAAATATAAATGCACATAGGTAGCAAATAGTAGTATATTTGGCGGCACACATCATTTTCTTATCAGATGCCTTTTGAAGTGCAATGGATTTTGCAAAAAAGACCTTCCACAGAATCAGGTACCTTCCACTACAGAATGATTTGGATATAGGAAGGTACAGAAATTACTGAAATCCTGTGTGCTCCCTCAAAGTCACGGACAGCCCTCCTGCAGCAGGTTCTCAACATAATAACTATTGGAGAGCTACCAATATCATCTATTGCATCTGTATTTCTCAGGATTTTTTGGGTGAGACACAAGACATTTTAGATTTGAGTCTGATGGAAGAGACACTGTCTAATGTATCATCTTTGGTTGTTTAATAAAGAAATGTCTGCTCAGATAACATATGCAACTTCATATTCCAGTTCCTGTTTGACTCTGTGTTCTTACTCCTCACATATCCAAAAATATCCAGGTATTTATAAAATATTTTATGGTAAATTCACAGCAGTTTGTGTCCTTTTGAGAATAAAACTTGCAAACCAATCCAACCTGCTCATTAAATATCAACTACCTTTAGGAAAAAAAAAAAATTATGACTTTGTAATGGCTTTCATTTGTACCAGAACATGAAATCAAGTGAGCATACAGGGATTGAACACTCATTGGCCAATCTGTGTCTATAATTTATAGTACAATTCACATAGGTCAAAAGCCTGGGTTTTGGCATGCATTGCTTCTGAAATATAAAGAAAGAAGTACTCAAAATCAAAACCAAATCAAAACTTTCTAAACACACAAAAGAAAAATCAGCCATTTACCTTTCTTAAAACCTTTTTGTCTTTTCTCTTGGCTTTGATCACATGTTTTGAACACCTACATTCAAACACTTCTCAAAAGTGTTTCCTGAGACTACAAGAAAAAACCTGAACTTTATTTCTAAATGTATTTATGAGAATTACACATACTCACTATCAGATACATATCAAAAGCTCTGAGGATCAAGAAAACCTTCAGCTGCCTTACCTAAATGACGGCTGGCATCTGTGTGCTACTGATTTCTTCACAATTGCATGTTTGAGGAAGCAAAAAGAAAATTAAGGAGAGAAAAAAAATTAGAATTGCAGTGGTGAGTGGAGGAGCTTTCAGTATTTTTTATGAGACTGATTCTTCACAAACATCTATTACATACCATATTCATCTGGTGATTAAACTCCTTATCAGAATGTTGTCTATTTGTCCTAATGGACTAAATTCCAGGATAATTAACAATATGCATTAATTAACAGGAATTAACAGGTAAAATATGAAAACAGCACTTGGCTGTTAAACTGTGATATTTCCATCTATATAAAAAGGCCATGACAAAATAGACATGAGAAAATTAGACTTTCCTTTCATAATTTCAAGACAAAATCCGACTTGTAAATTAGCATGTTTACCAATGTAATCTTGTATGAATTATATATGATCACAATCAAATTTTTCTAATTTGAAAGAGATTCCCAAATGCTTGAGAATAACTTCAAATCTCTCAAAATCTAGTCTAACCCGAACTTCTAGTTTTATAACAGGTAGAGAGAAACATAAAAAACTGGAAACCCTTTGTAATATGCAATAGTGTAATGGTGTAATGGTGTTGTAATCATGGCTCAAAGAAGTAGTAGGGGGCCCAGGGCAAAAGAGATAGATTATGATATGTCATGCCTAAGCTGTGAAGAAAAGCAGCCTAGGTGGTCTGAGCAGCTCTGCCAAAAACCCATGCAATAAAACTTAGGGAAATGCAACAAGCTCTCTAAATGCCATAGTATGAACGATGCCCTAATTCCTCTGTTGGATTAGTTGTTATAGTCATCACAGGGAAGTTCTGCTACAGCCCCCTACCCTAGCTTACTTTGAGAAGTGTCTGATTTTTATCTTTTCATCCCATTCACACATTTTCTCTCACACAATGATTACTTGGGCTTTCAGGGTAAAGTGAATTTTATCCTATAAGAAATAATGTATTGTATTTTACTGATGAAAAGACTTCATTCTGTTCACAGTTGATTCTTCTCTCCTTTTCTCTCTCTATTGTGTGCGTATATATTTAAATTACTCTTTAATTGATGTAGTTCTGGTGTCTTTCATTGAAAAAAATCCCTAAAGTTTAGTGAAAGAGAATGGATCCTGAGAACCTGTGGATGTAAAATGAGGCTCAGGCTGTGCGTACTAAAGCAACCTATTTTCACAAATGAAGAAACTATTAGCCTCTTTGTGAAATTAACAATGTGTATCTGATCTATAGGATTGTAATTAATTCTATTTCAACAAGAAAAAAGGCCATAAATTTGAACTATGAAATACTTCCCTGGCACTTGCAGTTTCTGAACTATTCAGACAATTTACTGGTATGTCAAATATATTTTAAATGCTGGCTTATCTGAAGCCAGTATCTTCTGGCTTTTGCATTCCTTATCAAAATAATTTTGTACTTTACAGACATATTTTGATTGTATGTGACCTTAACAGTAATTCCAAGGAGACGATGCCCCACAATAACAGTAATAAAAAAAGCAATTTATTCTAGATGTTAATATGAAGGAAATATAGATTGAAAATCAGGGACATTTTATGGTATTGGTGAAAGCTATTGATTATAACCAACTTAATAGTAGAATAAGGTTAATTTTCTATCTATCATGTTCTGAATGCATTCCATTACTAGTTGCTCTCTTTTCTCAGTTCAAATTTATAAGCTGTAGCATTATGATGGGTTCTGGAATCATAAATTCAAGATAAATCTTTTTAGCACATTATATGGAATATATAATTCTTATAGTATGTGAGAAATGCTTCCTTTTTACTACTGAATAATCCATTATTGCCAAGGGATCATTCCGAGACACTTGCATTAATATAAGGCTAAGACATTTCCTGGTGTATGTCAGCAAAGCCTTTTCCTTACAGAATGAATTCTCTGTAGAGCAATACCATGAATAAGGTAGATTTCTGCTTTCTTTAAATTATTGTTATATTTTATTTAACCATATTTCAAACAAAATGAGACAAAAACTCCACAAAACCCCAAACCTGCGCAAAAACCTGTAGTTATTACTGTTGCCAAATTTCATTATAAATGCCATAGATCACAGAAATCTGAACTAGCATTATTTTGCATTTTCATGAAAGTCTTAGTTGACGGCATTGAGCATAAAAGTACAAAGTAGATAGGTGATACAAAACATGAGACGTTCAAGACACTTGAGGGGACAGAATGATCTTCATAAATAAGAGAAACAGTCTGAAATAAAGACTATGGAATGCAATAAGGACAAAACAAACAGCTTGCAAACATCACACATACAAATATAAAATAAGGAATATTTGCATGTAAGGAATATTTCACTAATATTCAAATAGATTTTTTTTTAATGAACACAAATTGATGCTCTTGTAGAAAGGAAATATATAATTTTGGGATACTTTCAACACCAGTGTCATACAAGATACAGAGATTTATTGTTGAGTTCTACCATATGGTACTATGATAACAGTGGCAATAGTGTGTTTAGTTTTGACCAGCACACTACAGGAAGCATTAAGACAAACTACATAGAAGACAAAACATAGTAATAGCAATGATTAAAATTTTGTAGAAGTGACTTAGGCATAAAAATTGTAAGAACAAGGTTTTCTTAGTATGGAAAAAAGAAGACTGAAAAGAAGAATTCCCAATTCATCTGTCATGGAGATAAAGCAATACCAGGATAATGTGACACCATTAAGTTAAATTTATGTCTAAGCTACAACTCCATTACAGAATTCTGTTTTTTGTTAATGGTTTCCTATAATTCTTTGTTTGCAGCTATGGATTTTTGTAATGGTTAGTTTATATTATGCCTGCACATAAACTCAGAGCATTTATTTCCTCTTTGAGCACACATTTAATGTCCACAATAAGGGCCAATTCAAACAAAAAAATTCCGTATGTATTACCAAGCACCTAATTACTGTAACATTTTGTCAGTTACTCATTCATGCACACTTGTTAATCTAACCACTTCTCATGCTGAACATCGAGGTTAGAAGGCTGAAAAACTGAAAATCAAGAAGACCCTGAGGATATTATCAGTGATTTTACAAATAATTTTTTAAGACTACGCTAAGCATGCAAGTTCACAAAATACCCCTAACCAAACAAACAAAACCAAAAATCAAACCTACATCTTCTCAGTAGTATTTGCATCTATTTTCAAATATTAAAAAAGTCAAAATGCTTGGATAACTCAAGATAAGCCATGCTTTAAAGAATTCTTCTTAGTGCATATTATCTTTCAAAGATGTTAACATTCGTTCTTCATGATTCACTCTTCTACTAGTTACACCTGAAACAATCCCTCTCCTTTTATTAACTTGAAAATGTTCCAGAAAGATTTGTTATAATTATTCCTCTTGAATAATTGAAACATTTAGTGATTTTTTTCTGCTAAAGCATATTTCCCACATTATTTTTTTTCTCAAAATTTGATAACCTCAAGATTGCATGGAAAACATCAACTGATACAAATTTTAGAGAATATTTCACTTCTCCTTACCACAGAGTCACAGAATAATTGTGTTTGGAGGGGACTTCTGGAGACCATCTAGTCCAGCTTCACTATAAATAAGTACACCTAGAGCAGGTTCTGTAGGGTGGCCCTCAAAGTAAAGAAGCTTTTCCTCCTATTCAGATGGAACTTCCTGTGTTTCCATTTGTGCCTGTTGCCTTTTATCTTGCCACTGGACACCACTGAAAAAGGTCTGGCGCCATCCACTTGTAACTTGCCCTTAAGATATTTGTATGTATTGATAAAATGCCCCCTCAGTTGTTCTTCTCCAAGCTAAACATGCCCAGCTGTCTTAGCCTTTCCTACTAAGAGAGATGTTCCAGTCCCCTAATCATTTCATACCACTCCACTGGACCCTTTCCAGTAGTTCCTTGTCTTTCTCGAGCTGGTGAACCCAAAACTGAACAGTACTCCAATGCTGCCTCCCCAGGGCAGAGCATGCAGGGAGGATAACCTTTCCCAACCTGCTTGATACCCTTCCTAATGCATCCCAGCAGACAATAGGTCTTCTTGGCCACAAGGGCGCACTGCTGGCTCATGAAACTTGTTGCCACTCAGACCCCCTTGGCGCTTCTCTGCAGAGCTGCTTTCCAGCAGACCAACCCCTATCATCACAATCCTTTCCTCTTTAATGGCAACTCACCTCCCTTCATTATTTTTTCCACCATTAACCAGTCACCTTACCTACAGGGGTTTTGACCATAGAGTAAAATTTCTCATTTAAATGAAGAAATAAGATAAAAAGGATAAAAGATGAGAAGAGATAAAAATAACTCATCAGCGCCTTTGAGTTACAAGATATGCATGTAACTACTGTCAGCTGGCGTGTAATTGCATCAGGCAGGCATAGTCCCCAGTCTATCTGAGACTGAGCTGCAAACAAGCTCTGTCAGAGGAAGCTCTTTCCTTTCTTCTGCAGGTAGGAATCAGTGGTTACAGAAGCAGATGCTACTGCTTGCTTTGTTCTTTGATTTAGAGCAAAGCACTGCCTTCATGCATGGTTGGAGAAGATCAAAGGAACCAAGGATAATTTTGTAAATTTTAAAATAAACTGAGAATCAAATTTCTCAAGATTAAAAAATTGAGTATTGAAAATTTGTACCATGATTATCAGTTACTGTTTTTCATAATAAGTATGTCATCGGGAGATAAAAAATTAGTTAGGGTTTTTTTATATTTAGGGTGAATAAGTTTTCCAGGTCAAAAAAGGATTTGTATATTCTGGTAACAACCTGTATATCACTTGCATTATATAATGCTTCCGCTCAAGCCACTGTCTGTAGAAAAGAAATCACCACAGCTGATCCATGAGGCACACCCTAAAGCTCAGCACTAACCCGACAATCCCACAGAGTCTGACTTTGGCTGAGGCAGCAGTGCCTGGCTCTGCTGAGCAGCAGACTCTCCATGCTGCAGCTTGCTCTGTGCCTAGCCATGGTCCTTGGTGCAGGCCCAGGCTCCCTGGCTATCTTGAGCTGTGCCTGACCTTGGTTTTGCCCACTAGACCTGAGCCTGACCCCCACCTGTGGGCCAACATAGCAGCTCAAATCCCATCCCCAAGATTGTCCCTAGCTGCCTTTCTGCCTTCCCTGCTCCCCAGATGGAGCAGTGGGATGGACCTCGCCAGTAACATCCTGCCTTGCAACCACCCATGGAGCCCCTGATGCCTCCAGCTCCCTGGCCCAAGGAACTGTTACCCCTGCTGTACTGTGAAGTGTGGAGAATCACAGATTAAGCTGAGTTGGAAGGGACCCACAAGGATCACTGAGTCCAACTCCTGGCCCTGCACAGCACCATCCCCAAGAGTCACACCATGTGCCTGGGAGCATTGTCCAAACACTTCTTGAACTCTGTCAGGCTTGGTGCTGTGACCACTTCCCTGGGGAGCCTGTTCCAGTGCCCAACCACCCTCTGGGTGGAGAACCTTTGCCTAATATCCAACCTAAACCTCCCCTGACACAACTTCAGGCCATTCCCTCGGGTCCTGTCGCTGGTCACCACAGAGCAGAGATCAGTGCCTGCTCCTCCTCTTCCCCTCATGAGGAAGTTGTAACTGCAGTGATATTTTCTCTCTGTCTCCTCTTCTCCAGAGTGAGCAGACCAAGGGACCTCAGCTGCTCCTCATGTGGCTTCTCCTAAGGCCCTTCATCACCTTTGTTGCCCTCCTTTGGACACTCTCTAATAGTTCAATACCTTTCTTATATTGCAGTGCCCAAAACTGCCCCCGGGACTCGAGGTGAGGCCACCCCAGCTCAGAGCAGAGCAGGACAATCCCCTCCCTTGCCCGGCTGGCCATGCTGTCCCTGATGTCCCCAGGACACGCTCAGCCCTCCTGGCTGCCAGGGCACTGCTGATTCATATCCAACTTTCCATTGACCAGGATCCTCACATCCCTTTCTGCTGCACTGTTTTTCATCATCCCATCCTCCAGTCTGTACATCCACCCAGGGTAATCCCATCCCAGAATCCAGCACTTTCACTTGATGAACTTCATGTGGTTGGTGACTGTTCAGCCCTCTGATTTGTCGAGGTCTCTCTGCAAAGTCTCCCTTTGGAGACTTGACTGAGGGACTCCCTCAGTCCCTCTGACTTTGAGGGAGTCAACAGCTCCTCCCAGCTTTGCATCATCTACAGACTTGCTCAGTCCCTTCCAGTCTTGTGTCCAAGTAATTTATGAAAATGTTGAAGAGCTCAGGGCTGAGGATGGAGCTCTGTGGAACCCCACCAGTGACGGGTCACCACCCTGATGTCACCTCATTCACTGTAATCCTTTGTGCCTGACCCATGAGCCAGCTTCTCACCCATCCCATGATGTGTTTATCCAGCTGTGTGCTAGACCTTTTATCCAGAAGGATACTTGAGAGACAGTATCAAAAGCTGTACTGAAATCCAAAAAGATTGCATTAACTGGCTTCCCTTGATCAGCTAGGTGAGAATATATAAATTATCACAGCTCTTATAAGAACAATAGATCCAGATTGTGAAATTATTTTGCAAGAGAAGTAAAAGCAAAACTAAATTAATCTGTCTCTATTCTAGTGTGTTAGATGTGAAACGCAGTTGTTCCACTGAACGTGTTAGATATACAAATTTTAGGTCTATTCTTGTGTGTCCATTTTTTTGTCTCTTCAAAGACTCTCATGGCATTACAAGGCAGAAGACTTTTTCCTTCTTCCTAATCTTTCTTTATTGTCTCCCTCTCAGTCTCTATGAATTTGGACCTGAGAAAATTGTTTGACTAAGGAGTCTCTAGTAAAAGAAAACACATATGAAGTACTTCTCTCTAGCTTTTTTTTTGTGTGTGTGTTTTGGAAAGGGATGATATGGGCACCTGTTAAAAAGCTATGATCTAATGTGAAGAAACTCCAACGGGATGCAATTGTCAGGGTGGACTTTTAGAAATTGCTTTGTTTTGTATCAAACAAGGTTCCTGAGAAAGAGTTAAAAAAATTAATAATTTTGTGCAAAACAGTATCTCAAATCCATCAAGCAGTTTGGAAAGACGTTTGAAAATTTCAAATCAAGAGTAGCTAGTGTCCTAAGAGATTTCAATTTTTGAATTCTCTAACCCTACTAGCAAATAAAGATACATCATTTGATTGTTCAATAGATGCATACATATACATATATGTGTGTGTATGTGCATTTGTTTGTATGTTTATCTATTAATAGATATAAATTTTTATAATATACATTTTTGGTAAATGCATATATATATATATACATATTGCATAGATATATACAATATGTAACCTATGTTTTATGGTAAATGATACTGATCTAGTCAAAATGTAAAATATGGATGAAAATACATGCTTGGTTTGGATCAGAATATAATTCCTTTGGCTGTAGTAACAAAGAAGAAATATACTCAAGGATGTGACTGCAAGTAATTTTTGGGGTCAGGGTCTTAAAAAACCCCTTATTTATTTATTTTAATATGCTTTCATCATCTCATTTTTCTGTGTTTGATAGAAGACAACTGTGCATTCTGCCAAGCCTCTCTGTCATGCTGTCATTTGGTATGTTGAATATATCTACGCCATGCTTTCATTGGAAATGTAAAGTTCTTGAGGTACAGCCCAGTAAGGTATATTTCACAGGGACAAAGAAATAAACACACCTTAGAAACTCAAAAAAAGAAAAGATGACTGATCATTAAAATTTTAAATTGCAGAAAATATAAACAACATTAGACAGAAGAACATACATAACAGTCATAAGAGCCTCACTGGGTGACTTGGTAACTTTACTGTCTTTAAGCAGCCCTGTGCTGTTTATTTTTCAATTTTTTTTTTCCAGATTCATATGAAACTCATATTTCTGTCTGCATGAACATAAATAAATAAATGCAGAGTTAAATTAGAGTTACCATTTATACGAAATAGAAGCAGTTCTGATAGTTTGAAGTCCCTTTAAAGTTCCAATTTGACAGAAATAAACTAAATAAAATTCTTTTTATTAATAGTCAGTTTAGATATTTCTTTAGCCTAATTGAATGAATTTAATTTAATTTTCAAGGACTTTTAACTTTTGTCCCAAATGAGATTTTTAAGCAGAACTGCTACAGTGGAACAGTCTTGAAAGAAATGAGAGATATTTCAGTTTATCAGGACAGCAGTACAAGTGGGGTATTTAAATATACAGCCTTATAGTCTTACTGAAACTAATTGGCTGTAATGTTTCTTAGTTGTGTTTGAAATTTAACAAATTGGTAAATTAGAGCGGCAAAGAGCTTTACCCCCGAGATTTAAACTGCAGCACATGAGCTCCCCATTCTATATCCATTAGGTTAATAGATCACATGCTTGACTAATTTCTGCTGCTTGTGTTTATCCATTTGTTTCCTTGAAGAACTGGAGAGAAGAAATGTTTTTTTGCTATCCAAATGACATGCTTTTCTACATTCAAGCTGCAAGAATTGAAACAGAATCAGCATTTATGCACACTGAAACTGGGTTTGTAAGAAATATGTGTGAAATACGATCCAAGCTTAGAGATGCAGAATTATAAACTTTCTGCAGTTTCACTGCAATATTTCAGTTTTTTCATTTGCTATACATTCAATAAAATATGTTTACAGCGAATGATCTTACTTCCTTTACTTTCTTTCAGGAACATAACTTGTTGGTAGTGATACATGCATTATATAAAGAATTCCAGTCATTCTGGTTATAGATTTTAGGTCAAAAACATTCTCAAGAATAACATGATTAATTTCTCATAGTCAAGTGAACTGTTGCCCTTACTGAAAGAGTCTGGTACAATTGTAAGACTTTAATGACTTTTACTGCTAATATTATAAGGTGGAGTTCTCCTTAAGCATAAGTAATTTTACAGGTTTGAAATTTCTGCTATAGCTTTTTATGTCTTGAACCTAAATGGCAATGGTTTCTGTCAAAGTGACAGCCATTATGTTTCCTGATTATAGCAAGATTGCTCTTAAGGAACAGCCCTGCACTGATACGGAGAAAAGTACATGTCCTAATTTTCACCCCTGGATAAATTATTTTATAATTTTTTTATTTATTTTTTTTTTTTCATTTTAATGTTTCACCATTATCATTTCATTTTCCATAATTCAGAGAATTTGACTGCAGGATTTTGAAAAACTGGCTTTGCTTGTTTTCCTCTGGGTGTCACTATACCCTATGTACACACAAAATAAACTAGAGGTTTCTCATTGATTCAATCACCTATTAAAGGTTTGCACAATTACTTCTGATTTTTTTTTTCATTCAAGAAGAAGTCATAATTCCAGAAATAATCTTGGGATTTACTTGGCTTTAGTCTCAGCTGTGATTTGTAGATTTTTTTCAGAGTCCCTATCTTCATATATTAGTGTGTTCTTTTTGGTGAGGTTTAAGGGAATACAGTTCCTCCTACTCTAGAAACACATTAAACCAAATGTTACATTGTGGGAAATTACAGAAAAAAGCAAAATCATGTTGTCAAAACTCATAAAGTAAGAATAAAAATTGACTTGTATGTTCACAGTGAAGCTGGCAACTTGGGAAGAAAAGCAATAAAGGCAAATCAATTCACTTGACAGACATATCAAATAACGCTACAAGTTTTTTTAATCAGGATGGTAAGTGGTCAATACACAGCCATATCTTAAATCCTACAGATCAAAGACAAACTGTCAAATAAGAGAGTCAGAGTTAACAGCACAAAACTATATTCGTATCACTCGTACAACTAACGATTATCAGCTGAAACAGCAGCACAAGCAAATGGTCAATAAATGTAACTAATTCCCCGGTTGCACAGACTTACTGTAGGATGCTACTCCACTGCTAGAAATCCACTAATGCCAGTGGACTTATGCTAAGGATAGTGAAATCCTGAATGTACTGTATTATCCTGTATTGATGGAGGACAGAAAGGAATTGGAGTGTCTGTACCAATATCCTTTAGATTAAATGATTTCTCAGTGCTTTGCTGCATTACTGTTTCCTCATTAACTAAAGTGGAAGGTGAATTTAACTACAAGTTTCAGCAAGAAGTTTTGGAGACTTATGAAGCAGGTCATAGGACTTTTTTTCAGGCAATGTGCCTTCTGAGCTTGGATCCTGGAAGAAAATGCTTTTCAGCAATACATAATCAGAAAAAGGATTTTGTACACTTTAAATAAAAATAACCTAAATATATTTTTATACAGTAAATTGTAAGCATGTCATATTTAAAACACAACATAGTATCGTCTGAATCTCTGCTTAAAAATATACTAATAGTCATACTTTAATTAATGAGTTTAATTCTACAATTTCATACTTAAAATAGTAAGTGAAGTATTACAAAATTGATTTTTTCCCCCTACAAACTGAGACTGAAAAATATTCAAGTGGCAATCACACAATCTAAATTCATTGCATGTTAACACATCCATTTAAACCTTCAAAGGGAGACGACTGGCACAACAAATGCATTACACAGGTAAGTCTAGAAGCAAACATTAGCCTGGACACTGAGCCTCGATTAGAGATTTTGTCTTATAACTTGTGTTATACCTTGAGAATCATTTCAGCTTTGGAGGTAGAATGAACTGCATATTTATCTATGATCAAGTCTGCAACTACATTTCAAGAAACAAGGAATTGTAGTGCAAGGCTCAAAGGTTATACCAGTTCAACATTGCACCTTAATGCTATTATTTAAGCCTGAAGAAATTACCATCAAAAAACCAAATGAATATGAAGCAAAAAATACGTTATTTAACCAACTTGAACAAGCCTGTGTAACTAATTCAGCTGGCTAAATCATTGTGCTAATACAGCCAAGGTTGCAGGCTTGATCTCTATATGGGCCACTCACATAAGAGTTGGATTGATGATCCTCCTGGGTCCCTTCCAACTCAGAATATTGCGAGAATGCTATTTTACATTCTTAGCTGTGACAATTCATCTTTATCAATTAAAATGTACAAAAAATATGAGTAAAAATACACTTACACAGTTTGCACTAGAAAAGTAGACCATATTGATTGGAACTTGAAATGTACCAACTGGGACTTCACATATTGAAGGTCAACAAGAATGATTAAAATACTGAAAAATATTCCTTCTAATGAAGACTTCAAAACCTCAAAGTATTTAGCTTGTCAAAAAAATACCATTACTTTGGGGGTTAAGGCATGCTTTTATCACTGTACATAAGGACTCAACTGTTTCCTTGAGATATTTGAGGATGTTCAAGAGATCCACACAGCACTGAAAGATATGTCACAGGATCTGTGAGAGATTATGCCCTCTGAAATAACACTGTGCCTTGGACTGTATTCCATAGGGAATATTTAAAACATCTTGAAGGTAATTATATAGTTGCTATATCTATGCAACTGACTTATTTACCTACATTGTAGGAAAAGAAACTGGAAAAATAGTTTGTTCAAAATCAGTAAAAACTGTAGTATGAGGTCCTATAGGTAGAAAAACTAGGAAGATGCACAAAACTGAGAGGTACTTTTAGGGGTTTTGGTCCAATATTATCATAAAAAAGTGTCTTAATAGGGCAGACTTTATAAAATGTGTAATTTTAGTTCAACCCTAGCAATTGCATTTGAAACAGTCCTATCATTCCAGAACAAAAGCTGTCAGAGCATATGATAGTAGTCACTTTTGAATATAAAATCTACTAATTAGTCCAGTGAGGGTTGTGATTTGTAAGGCCTTCATTTTGGATTCCCCCTAAAATGCCCATGAACTTATGTTTTAAGTGTACTGGCTCCATAACTGTCCTAGTTTCAGCTAGAACAGAGTTATTTTCTCACTGTTGCTGTGGGGGGAATGGATCCTGGAGCCATGAGGGCACATTTAGGTTATTATTCTACACCCTTCACATAAATTCTGGGGGATGTGGCGTCATGTAGAAGGAAAACAGAAATGCACAGTGGAATTGACACCATTTTTGTTGCTTTTTCCAGGGCAGCAAAGTGACAGAGTGGTGGGGCAGCATGGTCCAACTTGTAGGCTTTGTCCAGTACTGTTCTGTTTCAAGTTTGGAGAGGAGCACGGGCACAAACTATTTTTCCACCATTGTTTGTTTTCTCCATCTCAGGAGAAAATAGCTGCAGTAGTACCTGCCATTTTCTCCTTTGTCTCAGGAATATGTGTGTCACTGGCTGTGGTAGCATTGCGTTGGTCTGGTCCTCCACAAGCATTTTTAAAATTTAATCACCCTCTCTTATACGCTGTGGCTGTTAGTATTGTTGCTATTATTGTTTGTTTTCCTCATCTTATATCTGTTTCTTTCCAGTAAATTGTTATCTCAACTCATTATCTCTGCCTCTTTGTCCCTTTCTCATGGGAAGAGTGTGGGGGAAGAGAAGCACTGCAGCTGCTTGCAGCTTTATTTCCAGCTGTTTATATACCAAAACAATAATAATGGATATCAAATATTTGATCTAAAGGGTAGACTATCTTATTCCAAACCAGATATGAAACTCTTACCTTCTCAAAAAATAAGTTTAATAATTTTGTGATGTTGAAAATCCCACACTGCTTCTGATTTAAAATCAAAGATATGCATTATCAATTTTTTTAGAACATATTAGTTTTAGAAGGCTTTTATGTCTTCTAAATGTTCTATATCCTTCGTATTACCTTGAGTTGCATTTTCTATTAAATGAGAACCTTGAATGTGTTATATACATTAGAAAAAATTAAGAATTATTATTGACTGTGTCTAGCAGGACTTTTAATGCAGAATATTTTCTTCCTGAGAAATTGTTTTGATTATTTTCAGACAAAAGGTTACAGCTAACACTTGCAGCACTAAAACTCTCTTTATCTAATTCACTGCCAATCCTAGAGCCTGAGGCTTCAAGTATTTCTACCAGTAGAAGACAGAAGAGACTTCGAAATGTATTTGAAAATATTAGGTGAGGGTTTTAAGGATATATAAGAAAGTGAAAAAATAGTGGTAAGGTTATTGTGATGGATAGTCTTGTCAAAATAATCAAGACAACAACTCATCATTGATGAAACTTGGCAGTTTTCAGGATGCTGACATACATTCTTGGCACATAATGTTTGCATGTTCTCCTTCTGTTTGTTAAGAAATTGATGTCTAAATAATGTGGCATCTTGTCAGGACATAGTGTTGGAATGTATTAAAATGAAAGTGAGAACTAAAGAATGTGTTTGGTAAGTCAAGAATGAGGTTAAAATTATTTGGAAATTTCAAGGGAGAGTGGAACTTCCTCAGTGAGAAGGAAATGGCTAGACAAAAATTTTATAATTTTTGGTTTGGTAATTTTATAGGTAACCATTCTCTGCTAGTTCAGAAAAATGTAAAGATAATCCTTACTTGCTGATGTACAAGAACATCACATCAGGAAAACTGAAATGAGTTAAATACAACAGGATTTTTTGAATCAAACTGACTTGACATCACAGTGAGTTTAAATCAAAGCGTGTTATCATCAGTGAGCTAAAATTGGGTCATACAAATAGAATGAAAACACTGAAACAAACTGATGAAACTTGGCAAGTTTCATTGATATGAACATTCTCTGCTAAGATCAGTGTTAAATCTAACAATAGCTCTTTGTATTTTTGGCTTCTGTTGTGAAAAGGCAATCAAATCATGTGAATAGAAAAAGGACCAATGACAGTCCATTTTGATTGCAGTAGAAGTACTAAATGACTCTTAGCTATTTTGATTGATGTTTACTACCAAATTAGTGTACTTTCATTAACATATGACTTGAAGCATACAGGAAAGCATTTATCCATGGCAGAAAACTGCAAAAATTGCATGTGTACGTGATCCTGAAAGACAGGAATGTTTTTATTCAGGTGTAACTCAAGCCTAATATTTAGGCTTTTACACACTAAATATAACCACATAGTGAAAGTCTCTATTTGCTATTGTATTTTCTTGGCTGGCTATGAAACGGAATTTAAATTAATGAAACCATTAATTGTTGACTTCCTCTTTTCCTGGTTGAAGACGCAGGAGATACCACTAGTAGAAGCTGAAACATTAGGAAAATGAATAAACCTTCTTAGTATCATACTCCCATGTATTTGCCCAGTAATGTAGAGATTGCACAATGAGAAAGCCTTTTTTAAGTCCACTAATTCAGTACAGAAATGGATAAGCCAAGTCATAATCAAATCCCAGCTGTAAAAGGATGCTTCATCACTGCCTAAAGAACACAGTAGTTTATACAGGGTGATGCTTTATTCTGCTCTGTGCAGCTTACCATTCTATTTTAGATCCTGCAAATTCCTGTCTAAGCAGTCTGTACCTCACAGCTGGGTTAGGGTATAGAAATCTTCTATGCTTTCTCTTGACATTTATTACGAATTGGCTCCTGTTTTATTATGAAATATATGTACAAAAGCAATTTTGTTAGAACTATATATCTATACTTCTGACAAGCAAAAATCAGCATTTATGCTAAAATTGATTTGGTCTTCTTGGTGTCGGGAGCAGAAAAATTTACAGGGTAGGATGCTAATAGGATGCTTGCTTCCTACAAAAAACAACGACAGCCAAAAAAAAAAAAAAAACCAAACCAAACCAAAAAAACAAACCCTACCCCAAATAACAACAACAACAAAAAAACCCCAACAACAAAAAATCCAAACAAAAACCAACATCAAACAAAAAAAAACCCCAAAACCCAAACTAAACCGAAATAAAACTAACAAATAAACAAACAAAACCAAATAAAACCAACAACAAAACCAAAAGGAATTATGCACACGGATTATTGCACGTTATATTTTCTGCTCTGGGTTTTGGCTAAAACTGAAGTAATAATGTAACAAAACATCTCATTGCCTGAAATTAGTACCAACAATTACAAGCATGATCCTGCATAATTCTGCTCATACACACGATCCTCATTTTTGGGGGATTAGCCACCAGAGATCGTTTTGCAGTACCAAGACAATGGATTTTACTACAAGTTTTATATTGTGGCTTTAAGATACAGAATCTTGCTGAAACACTTCATAGGAATATGGCTTAGAATTACTATCAAAGTTGCAGTGTCTGCCAAGAACTAATTAAAAAGAAGCTATCTTGAACAAACTGAATTAAAAACATTGTGGGCTTCTTCACTCACCCCCAACAGATGATGATTATCACTTTCACCAAGGGACAACTTGGTCATATATTTTAACTCTTATCTTTTCTCTCTCTCTCTTTCTTCTCCTTTCTACATTTTCCTAAGTAATATTTTTATGCTTTTATATTGCTATATTCCTAGAGATAATAGTAAAGAAAGCTACATACCTGCTTTCCATTGCAACCAATTTTTTCTAAAATAAACCCTATATATATATACATATATAATATAAACACCAATCATTCATTTCACTCTAATCTGTCACAAGGGATCTATAAACAAGAATCTTGGTTATTCTCACCTTCATGGGGTCAGGTCGTACTGATTGTGTCCCATAAACATCAGCATAAATCTCTTTTTCTGACTTAGAGTATTGCATGGTGGTGCATATAAGAAACTCTGCAATGGCCCCTGAAAGAGTTGTTGGAAGATAATCTCACTGATTTTATGTATTATTCGCTTGTCCATACATCAATACTGTTAAGGTGCTTTGTTCTTCATCATTAGGCTGTACAGAAGTTGGCCCAAAAAAAGTGGTTTTAAGCATTTTGAGGAAAACAGTTCTCCTGGCCCAACTAGAAAATAAGAATACTCCAAAACATAAGGCAATTTTGTTGTGTTGCTCTGCACAACTGCTCCTTTCATGGGAAACTACTTGATAATGTAGATAAAGTCTCAGTTTCCTAAATACTTATTCCTGTGTGTAATTTTTCCCTTGCAAGCCCAAATAGGTAGGAAAAAGGAGTATGTGACTGTAGTGCTACTTTACAGTTATTAACTACTTAGCGAAAATCAGCAGCAGAACTTAAATCTTCAGGAAGACATGAAAAACAGATGTGCCTTTGAACTCCAGCCTATGTAGTGTATATTGCCAAAACACTGCATAGATATAATACAGACTCTTTTTTTAAACACTAAAGCATTACAGCAAATTGTAGAGACATCATTTTATCCTTTTAAGAGTTGCTGCCTATTAATTTCAGTAATCTGAGAATTATATCATGGGAGAAACACAAATATCTACCTGTCCTTCTTTGTATAATAAAACCTCAGCAATTTTAATAACATAAATCCTTAATTGAAATTAAGCATTTCTTGTGAAAGGTATGCAATTCCAATTTTTGAAGCATACTATTCTAACTATTTTACAGCAAGTGCTTCTTTTAATATCCCTTGAAAAGACAAATTAATATTTTTTTTGTCTCAGATCTGTAGAAATTTTGTATAATGCTACTGAAGTCAAAACAATAAAAAATTATGGTGAGGTCAGGAAAAAATTATGGTGAGAGTATAAGGGTCAGATATAAATCAGAAAACAAAGCAAATATGAGGGTTGTGTGATCTTTTACACTTACCTTGGGGTATTTTTTCTTCATCTCATTGTCTTCCTAAAAAATATGAGCATGTACGAAAATTATGGGCATGGGCATGCAACAAATACCGAAGTTATTGTTAAAGAAGCAAAGAAGCAAGAGAGCTGACAAACAAACAACAGACAAACAATTCCATGTCCAGTGTTGTGTTTAAACTTATTTTATAAACAATCCTTACAAAGACTCTAAACTGGTTTTTCTTTCTTCTGCACAGTGAAATTTTATTAGAGACAGACTGCAGTAGAAAATGAAGCCTTTTCATCATAAGCCAGAACATTGTCAGCCATAGACAGAAATAGAAAATTTTCTTTGACATTTGGTAATGGGCTTCTGGTAAAATTGTGTCTTCTTCCCCTGATTGTCTTTGCAAATCATTCACCTCAAAAAGAGCAATGTACATTATATCCAGATTTTGACCAGATTCTACCTGTTAATAACCTAGTTTTAAGTTTGTTGTGTCCTGTTTCCTCTCTGTAGCTAAGTGACTGAGAATTAAATTATATTGTCATATGTTGCTCTGGAAGTTTGGTTCTTCATGATGACCAGAGTCTGTTCCTTCCTATGCATATGGTTTTACTTAATCTGTGAAATAATGTTCTTGGAAGATTTTTAAAATTTTCAAGCAGTGGGAGCATTAACCTCCACCTTATATTTTCATTTATAACTGTCAAATCTGTTCTAGGTGAAATGCTTTGTCAAAGGACTATTACCAGCTCTGGTAAGAACTGAATGAAATGTCCATCTTTCCCAAACAAGATATTGTGCCCAAATAATGAGCACTGAAAGAAAAAATTAAAGGAAAAAATCTGGAGGAGACATGATCCTTCCCAGTTTTTCTGTTAAGCATGATAAATATGGAATACTCCCCTCTAGACAATATTTTTTTTTTATTGTGCACTTACAGTAACTGTGCCTTTTTCCCACCTCAAGATTGTCAGTATATTTAATCAAAGGAAAATATCTTCCCAATAGCAATTATGTTTTATGTAAATGAGACCAAGAGTTCTGGCCTTTTTTTTGGCAGGGGCTGAGCAAAAGCCTGAGGAAAGAGTTCTTGCACTGAGCTGATAAGAGCACTATTGAAACCAGTAGCATCTTCTTATGAAGACCTTAAAAGCTGTGAGAACTTAAAGGAATGTTGCAATATGCTTTATATGGTAGTAAATTGTATTTTGCTTGTCTTTATAATACCAAATTTCATCATGCATATTCTGGTTCTAGCACAATCTCTCTACATATCTGGTCGTCTGTCTCTCTGTCTCAAAATAAGATGTGCTTTGCATCTTGGACAGAATGTATTATATCCCCATGGTAATTTCAGTTATTTCTCTGAAGTAAAAAATATTACCTTAGATAACTTTTCAACATGGAATGTAAAAGTGTGTCTATCTAAGAAAAATTGAAACCTTCTTGAATCATAAAATAAATATAGACATTATGGTTAGGTATTTCAGTTTTCTTTATGGAATTAGAAGTTATGAGTGTAATTAAACAAATTCTTTAATTTAAAAATGAAGGTATTTTTGTTTCTGTCAAATCTCGAGGCTTCTAAAATGGTAAAAACCTAGCCAAAATAGGGTACTTTTCCCTTTTTTTCTGCATGTACTCTTCATTTATGCCATTTCTACTTCAGTATTTATGAAATTTCATTCCAAGTTGGTTGGTAAGAAAGGAAAGGTCTGCATGAAGGAATTGGCTTGGTACTATGCCACAGAAATGTATGGCTTAGAATCAAACCACCTGCAGAAGCAGCTGGTTACACAGACATACATTTTGTTAATGAAATTTTGGTCCCCATTACCTGGGGGATGTATTGTAGTGAAAGCAAGAGATATTTAACTATTTATCAGATACCTCTCAGGCCATAAAAGAAAACAATTATTTTCTTACCCTGAGGGACAAAGTCTTAGGAATATACAGAGTGACATAATTGTGTGCAGTGACATTTTAAAAATATATAGTTGGTTTTGAAGGATACAGATGCTGGACAAAGCATTACCATATCCCTAATGCTTCTCTTTCACAATTAGTATCAGTTTTGGGGGTTTGTCTTCTAAATGGTTCATGATGTATTTGAAGAAAGGGTTTAATATATAAATATTTTTTCTCAGATATTTTATCATGGCTCCATGATAAAAAAGCTAAGTCAGATTATAAAAATGTGCTGGTGCAATACAGAATTTAGGCACCTCCATGTGGGAATTAAATACCAGGTGCTCAAGATGCTTGTGAAACCCTAGTAAATTACTGTCTCTAACCTTAGATGCTTAAATTATTTTTTTACTTCTGGCTCTGTAAACGTCTCTGCTTAGAATCACAGTCACAGTTTCAGGTCACATAGGTATCAATATTTTGCCCTAAATCTTAAGAGATTTAGATTTAGAACTGAGTGTCATCTAATATTTTTTAGAGTTTGGAACTTAATTTCAAAATAGAGCTTCAGAAGCTTTCAGTTTTTCCTCCGTGGGCCATAATCTAAATTTGGCCTGAGCATGGAAGATAAAATCACTCTTGTGTCTAGAATGTTTTTCACCTTGCTACCTTTTTAGTATAGAGGATGAGAGATTTTCTGTGCTTGTTGGAAGCCTCATCTGAACCACCCTGAGGCTCAGGCACATTGGATTTTCCTACATGTTTCTTTGTCAAGTTCCAGTGCTATGACTCTGAACTTGTGTATTACTTTTGACCCTGATATATTATTATGATGCTTTAGCCAACAAGCTTTATCCCAGCAAAGAGGAAACCAGCATTAAATTGCTTTGGGCATGGATGTCACTTCACCAACCAGTCATGCAAATGAGATATTTTAAAAATATAAATAATTTTTTTAAATAGAAAATCTTCTGAAAGGTCACTGATATTTATTTTTAAAGTGCAAACTCAGAGCAATAGTAAAGTGTTTGGAGTTCTCAGAAATCTCTGAATGGTTCTACTGTTCCTGCAGTGCATGACAAAAATGCTGACAGGGAAGCCTCAGGCCACCTGCTAGGCATAGCAGCATTCACTATGTGCCATACTAAAGGCTGAATGGCAAGGTTGACACTGATCTGCTCAATAAAATAGATCTTTCACATCCTGCAAGAAATGAAACCCTAGCATTTCAGGACAAGCATCTATAACCACCCAAGAGAACACTGCAATATTTATATTTTTTAAATGGAATTTCAGTCTTCTATCTCCCTCAACCCTCAGCTGGGAATGAGAAGAGTTAGAAGAACTGAGGAGTGAAATCCAAGAATTCAAGCAGCATTGTGATATTTGGGTTTTTTACTTCACATTTATAGTCATGTTACATATCATAGATATGACATTTTGACATTACCTAAACTCTGAATTTGAATGAAGCAGCAACTGCTTCTTGGACTACAAGATTTCTATTATGAGGAATTGTTGTTTCATGGTAGAAAAATATCTTCAAATACACTTTTATTTCATTTTAAATTGTATAAAAACAATGAAACTCACAAGACTCATCCTGTAATTTTATCTCTCAGGTTGATCTCCTTGTCATTATTCTTTGCCCTTGCAAAAAGAGTCTGTTTTCATAAAACCTGGAGACTGCTTTAAGAGTTGACCCTCCTATTGAAGTTAATAGTGAGTAACTAAGAATCTAGCCAGAATTTCACTGAGTAATATTTGTAGCTCCATGAAGTAATGCTGATGTAATCACTGATGTAATGTCAGACACTGAATGAAATTATGAATATTTCCTTTGAAAACTGTGACTACTGCTACTACTTCAAAGCCATTTGAACAAAATTAAATTGTACATGAGAAACAACTGCTTATTAACCTTACTACATGTAGAAGATCATACAACAATGATGTGATTCTAGGGGGAGAAACCAATTACAGGAAAGAAACTCTGAATCTTTAAATCTTCTTTTTCCAGGCAAGGTTTTTAGCTAAATACTTACTGATTTCTTCTATCATTTTACAATGTAACAGATTGACAGAAAGTATGGATCATTTTGCTATTTTATATCTTCATTTTCTATTTAAACCAGTTCATTTCTGGAGTGTCTGCACATAAAATCTGAAATAAGATTTGTAGCTGGGCACATGGTGGTGTCTGACAGACAATTATAAAGCAAAACTGTTATGAGGGATAGACAACATATATAAACAGAGAGTCCACCGTTGTTGAATCAGGGATTTTTAACATTACTTGTCAACGGTATCCTTACCTTCAGGAGACAGCCTGAAGATCAAGCATGTAAATTCTCATGAAAGCAAAACATTTTCAGTAGATAAAAGACACAAAATTACGAAAAATGTTCTGTTTCCTTTAATGTATTCTAAATCAAACAGTCTATGGCATGATATGTTTTAGGTTAATTAGTTTAATCCATATTTAATTAAGTTGATGTTTCCATGCCAACAAATGGTTTTTAAATCGTGGAAATCTTGGTGATGTAGAGTGAGAGTAAAAAATTAATTGCCTAAAACATTTTGTTGTAATTCTTTTAACTAAAATGTGAAGTTCTTCCACATTTGTAGCTCAAGTTCAGCTAATGGCCACAGTTCCGGCTCTGTGAGGGAATAATTTAGTTCAACTCATACATCCAGACTGATTGTACCACAGTAACAAGTTTTCTGTAATTCCATGTTTAAATAAGCTTATGATGGAAATGACATGATGGAAATGACATATTCACTAACAACAGGTGTTGCATATAAGTCTATAACACCTCAGAACAGTTTTTGCTACTCAGATGTATTACCCTGAGATTATTTAATAAATTTGCCTCAAACGTTGCATCAACAGCGTGTTGCAACAGTGTCACAACTAGAGCATATCTGTACTGAGATGGAGAAGATAATCTTGGAGGAAAAGAAAGGAATCCTAATTAGGTTATAGGGGGTTTCTTACATTCAGAATAATTGAGTTGTAAAACATGGTATGTGAACTGCACAAACACTATATAATTAACATGGTCAATGTGGATTAGACTTAGGAGTCTAAAAGTAGGTTGTTAGTTCAAATAGAGGATCCCTATGAATAGGGGAAAATGCTTCCAAGCCAATAGAGGCTGCAGTAGTGCTTGCTGACAAAGCAACTCTCCATCGTGATGAAAAGCAAGATGTGTCCCTCCCCTCCCCTCCCCTAAGTAATCAAAATTAATTCTGATATTTTTTATCTGACCCCTAAGTAACAGTAAAAACAATGTTACAATAGTTTATTGTGGAAACTACACATGAGAACAGAAGTTTCAGACAATGCCATTGACATTTAGCAGTTATTAAAGGAAATACATGTAATCATAGAATCATAGAATGGTTTGAGCTGAAAGGGACCTTAAAGGTTACCTAGTTCCAACCTCCATGCCATAGGCAGGAACACTGGAACACTGTCCACTAGATCAGGTTGCTCAAAATACCATCCAATCTGACCTTGAATACTACTAGGGATGAGGCATCCAAACCTTTACTGAGCAATATGTTTCAGTCTCACCACTGTCAGTGAAGAATTTCATCCTAATGTCTCATCTAAATCTACCCTCTTTCAGTTTTAAGCCATTACCCCTTGTTGTATCACTACACGTCCTTGTAAGTCCCTCTTCATCTTTCTTGTAGTACCCCTTGACACAGCTGGAGCCAGAGGATCCATTCTGCCAAGCCTATGTCTCAGATCTCTAGACTATTTCATCCCCATACTTTTCTCTCTGATCCCTTAAGTCTTGAAGTGCATCCCAGGATGGCAGAGTTCAGCAGCACAGGGAAGACACCATGAGTAGGCTAAATCCTCTTCAAGGATTTGAGAACAATGAGTAAAAATTCTCTAAATTTGATGATTGTACAGAATGCAGTCTTTTTGCTTCTTGGATCACTGGTCTAATCTCCGACATGATACATAAAAAGACTAGCACAACCACCAACAGAATTAAAAAGAGAATGTCCTCTCATTTTATGGAAAGAAAAGGTTGCTCATCTAACCTGAGAAGAGGATCTCAAGATGTAATAGTAATCTGAAAATAACCCCTTCTTACAGCTCAGAATTAAATTTATGGACCCTGAAATGTATAAGGTTTTTGGTCCACTCTGATTTTCATTTTCTGTTGACCAGTTCAAGATGGAATCTGTTGTAAATCCCTAATGTACTGCTTAAAACTTGCATGTAATACATTTAATATTTACCCTTCAGCATGCATCATATTCTGCAAAATTTCTAACACTACCATGTTAACACTTTTGTGGATCTAATACTTGAATCGAAACTTTCTTAATACCAGTACACTCAGTGCATCTAAATCTGGCCTTTTGAGTACAGACTAAGCACAACTGAAAGTGAAAACTTTTCTATTTTCTGAATTAATTTATTAAATCCTCTTAAATTATGTATCACATCAAATCTCTTAGTTCAAGAGACTCATGGCTGTTTTGTCTTTCATTAATTTTTCTTTTTTTGGTCAGATTTTTGTGAGCACTTCTCTTGATGCCTATGTAATGTTCTGTTCTAGTTACTTCAATTAAGATTAGCGCCATGTTTAAGATCTAGCTTCTCTAACCAATCTAATGAGTATGAGAGTGAGCAGGCCTCTTTTGCCACAATTTAAAAGATACATCAGTAATTATGCAAGATTACTAGAACTCGATTGTTTAAGAACACAAAATTTCTGTTTAGGCTTTGCGTGTCATAAGTGGTCTCTATCTTTCACTAGGTTCTTCTCATCAAACTACATCTTCCCAAGAAGATATAAAAACAGTCTCTTCAAAACCAAATTAAAGAACTAAGGAATTTAAAATACTGACCCTTTCTATCAAATAAACTTGAACTGCTAAAAGATGAAAAGCTCCGAGGATGTTCTGATGGAGGACAGCTAATCTATATTGTTGTCATGGCAACCAGAATGAATGCAAACTCATTTTTACACTAGAAATTGAAAACATTACTGTCAGGTAATAGAAAAAATTAGTTTTAATTAATAATATCTATTGAAAAGTTTTAAATTTCCAAGCGTAACTACTAAGTATTAGGCATATACAAATTTAAAATCAGGAGAAACAATAATAATAATATTTATTTGTACTTAGGAAAAGAATTGAACTTTTAAGCAACTAATTTTTCATTAGGAAAAAGAAAAAAAAATTACTCTGAGCTACCATTATTGCTAGTTTAGAAAAAAAAAAGGTTAAAAGCAGAAGCTCAGAACATGAAGTAGTACTGTAGAAAGCTGATATTAAAATAATAGTTTTTGTGGTTTTTTGTGCGTGGAATATAGCAAAACTTATTAGAACTAGTCGAAAAAACATAGCTTGTTGAGCACATGAGATTAGGTGAAAAATCTGAATAGATGGCTAGCACATTAGGTGATTTCTAAAGTAATTGTAGTTCTAAACAATAACCATTTCCAGCTGAGCTATATAGCAGGAAAATGCTAGGTGAAGATGATTTTCAGTGGAGGTTTTGCAGAGAATTCCAGCCCTATAGTGATTAATTACTCAAAACAGGGGTCAACAATTCCCTTTTCATTATTTGGTGATACTAGTAAGTCTTGCATTTGCAAGCTAGCAAATTCCACATTGCTAGTGCTTGCACTTTGTAAGCACATGGGTACAAGAATATCTGTACGTATAAATATGTTTGAACAAACCCATAAATTTTTGAGGGTGGAGTAAAGTGTATTCTAAAGGCTCAGTGGTCCTAAGTCACATACTATATTCTTTTGTCTTCTGTAAAAAGAGACATGAAAAATCAAAATTTAAATTCCATTTTTGCTGGAGGAATGAGTGATGTTATGGGCTTAGAGGGCCCAGGGTTTCATTCTCCAAGGGATTTTCAGTTACTCTGAATACAAAAAGCCATACATGCTTACCTTTTGAAATCTAGACAACAATGCAAAATAGTCTGCCTTGACTCTTGGGTCCATCTAAACCTTTCAGACATATTGCTTTTATGGAATAATGGATTTTCACTAATAATGAAGAAATTCAGACTATACTGCTATAAAGTTAAGGAGATTTGGTTCAGTGACTTCAAATCATGGCATCACTGACACATGTAGAAGCATCTCCCCTGTTTCCACATAGGCACAGTTAAGGGACTAAAGGACCAGATGGAATAAGTTCCAATACTCGCTCTCAGGTGGTTTGGTGTTGTAATTGAGGCAATAAGCAATTAACTCTAATTATTCTCATGAAGATAAGCAAGCATGACCTTGATCTGATATGGATAGAGAATTAGGGGGGGGTGTATCTGAATGTACAATCATTGAGAATTGGCTTTTTCATAGTGAATCTACTCTTTAACATGAGATTTTTATTAGAAGTTATATGTTAGCTGGTAATGAGACCCATGAGCTTGTGAGAAGTAACAGCCATTCCAGGTGTCTTCTGAGCGCACGGAATGATCAACTAGGGTTTAAATCAGACTTAGATTTGCAAAAGCTATTTCTATATAGATGTTAGCTTTAGGTGTTTTGAAAATGGAATTGGAGAGGGAAGATTAATGTTAGGACTTCATTAAGTGGCACTAAGATTGCTAACTCAACCTGCTATTTCTGCTTAGGAATGTAAGATTAGGATTTATTTCTATCTGAAAGAAGCAGAATTTAAAAAATAGCATAAAATTCATTACAATGGTGAATTAAAATGATAATAGTCTAGAACGATGTTTTAATTAATATTGGACTAACCCTGGGGGACTGGAAATGTCAACTGCAATTGGCCATGTCAAGCCACAATGTCTGGAGTCTAGAGACCAAAAAGATGATGATTTGAGCAAAGCAGAAAAAAGAAACTATAAAGCACCTAATATTAATGTGCATTAAACATAAAAGGAATGGAAACAGCAGTAATGCTGGACTGAGACAGCCACAGAAGTTGGCACTAAACATTAGTTTCTGGCAGTGCCAGACTAGTTTAATCCAGGGTTTACCGGAAAATATGACTGTGAAAGTAATGCATATTTTTCAATGTGTAATTTTAACTGCCTCATCTTGGCTCCTCTTTGTCTGTTTCTCTATGCATACAATGAAAATACATATTAATTTTTTTCCCTTCTCTCACTTTTGTGGAGAGGATTGGTGTCTGAAATTCAACTGCAGCAAGTTCATTTTCTGCAAGTAATAATATCACGTGACCCATTGTTAAGCAGAAAAAATACTATTTCAAGTCCTCTGCAGGTTTAAGAGACATTTTATTTATGCTGTAACATTACTGTTTTCACCAACTTCAGAGGACAATATAAAGCGGCTGCTGAAAGCCAAAATGTTATCTTATAAATAAAGCATTTATCTACTTTATCTTTTGAATACCATTTATTTTCTGAAAATGGAATGTGCACCAAATAAATAATATTTCATAGGACTGATAATTGATAGACTGTTTTGCTTAAATTTTAAGCTCTTCTCAAATACAAGGCTCTGTTGTCCTCTCTAGGATTGACAAAGTTCTCTCATGTATTAAATAGCGTCGAAGATGTTTTTGTTTTGGTCAGGAATACTATTCTGACTTCAAGAGTGCATCAACTGATAAGTAAGAATCAACTAAAACCAAAACCCAAAGGCAATGTTAAGAAAATGTAAATGACTGTTTTCAGGCACTGCTTGGAGCATGGACTGAAATGTAATTATACATCTCCTGGAATAATATTGGAGAGACTACTAAGTAAAAGTTTCGTAGGTGAGTGCAGAAAAGCAATATAATGTTGTGTAATTTGTTCTGAACATTTTCTTTTTTTACGTTGCTGTGGTCTACTCCTGTGTAGCCCTTCAATCAGCATGACAACAAATACTCAGAATGTCTCAGCCCAAATTAGGGAGATGAAAGTTTTCCACTAAAATAGAGAGACAGACAGACATGTCAAATCTCTTGGACTTTATGAGTCACCCAAAGAATTGTCTTCAGAATGAACAGTAGAATAGCTACATAGATAACAAATTATCCATGTAGCCTATTCTATTGTACATGATGTCACGATCTGAAAATCTTCCTGGAAAATACTGAGCCAGATGACTAATATCATCCACCTCTTCCTTGTTTTTTTATCTTAGCTTCTCAGCCCATTATACATAGTGGGGTTTTTTTTGTTTATTTAGGGTGTTGTCATTACTAGTAGTAGTCTGATAAGTATGCCAGAGCAGGGCAGGTCAGAGGCAAGCTCCTTGCCCCTGGAATAAAAAATAGGGATTTTGGTACTGATGTTTACTTTCCAGTCTTTCTTCTACTGTATTTTCCAGAGTATTGTGCCAGGAGTGTTTAGTAAATTTTCTGATGTACTTTGATGTGTGAATTAGACATTTTACTGACAACTAAATCTTTTAGTCATGAGTTCACCTATAGTGTTCAGTTATGTGAAGAAAAACCCTCTTGCATTCCTCTTGCATTTGTGCTTAGTAAATGTTGTGTGCACATATTTAACTTACTGGAGTTCACAATGGCTCATCCCAACTCTAGTTGCTGTTATGATGAATAGAGTTAGTGGTTAGCTAAGCAGCTTCTTAGTATAAAATGTCAATTCACTATCCTGAACATTGTTTTCAAAACTTGAAATTATTCATTCAACTAGAACAAGTGTGAAAGTAGTACAAAATAATTCTCCATTTTCTGCCCCATCTCACCCTCGTCCTACAGAGGTCTGATATGCATCCCTTGTCTCTCATATGAGCACTGCCAAACTACTTCAGTGCACTTCATGTGCACTGCTGCAGTGTAAATACACTTTTCCACTCTACAACCTAGGGATATGGACATGTACTTTCACTGTTCCTCCTAAAAGTTATCTTTGGACAAGCACATAGTGATGCTTTCTCAGTCAAAAAATATGTGTGCAGAAACAAGTAGAAGGATATGGTTGGAGATGGGCCCATCTCATGCGTAAACCAAGAACCAAGCATTCTACTCTAGCAAAATTACTAATTTTTCTCTACCACAAGGAAAGAAAAAAATTTTAAAAACCTTGGATTTTCAAACTGGCCTCTGGAATAAACTTGCAATCCAATGACTAAACAAACTCAACTCTCATGCAGTTGCAAGGTGGGTGGCTGTAAGACAATTGTCTTGTGAAATTTCTGAGAACCTAGACTTTTCAGTATTGTAGGATTTAAGCTCCAATCTAATTGATTATTTTTCCTATATGATTTTAATTGTGGTTTTGTCTGTGCTTTAGGCTCCCCACCCTTATATAGACACAATGTGAAACAGCTTTTAGACCAGCAGCAAGTATGTTCTCATTTGTTACCTACCCTCTCTACTTTCAAGTAATTTAAAAATAGTTTTAATTTTTTTTCTCATTTTCATTCAAATTGCTTTTCCATACTGCATTAAGTGACCAGTTTTTATATCACAAAATATATTAGTTTGAATTGTAGATATTGTATGAGCATATTTAAATGACAGCCCCTTAATGTTATGGTGATATTTTACATGAAGTAAAGTGTGTCTAAATTCATTAGATTTAGAGGAAGTGCAAATCAGGTAACAACAGATAATCGCTTTATTTCTGTAGTAGTTATTGCTTCAGGCAGATGAGATTATTTAATAAGTCTCTGATGAAATGCAGTGACAGAGGATCTTAGTGGTGTGCCTGCCAAAATGTCTAAGAAAACTGAAGGTGTAAGTGAAGAAACTTGAAAGAAATACTGTTCCAGCATACTCATAACAAAGATACATTTTCTGTGATTTTTATACTTTATATTATTTCCTTAATTAAAGAAAAATAAAAACTAAATAAAAGTCTGGTCTGAATACTAAGAAGTTATTATTAATGATTATTTACAACTCGTTTTTATTCAGCTCAGGACCGCTGTCAAGCTCTGGCTTTTCAAATCCTCTGAATGTGGCAGTCAGCTGCCTAAACACAGGAGTCTAGTTCAACTTAAGATATTTCAAATCCACTAATCCTTCACCTGTTACCTTTCTAAGGTATGGGTATCCTGTAGGTCTTGTGTCACACCCACTGACCTAATTTCTGATACCCTAGAGCATTTCATGTAGTCTTCATTTACATAATTCTACACTCGGTGTCCCCCAGGTGAAAGCTACACTCTTGCTGAAAATAGGCCACAGCATATCAGTATAAGGGTTTTTTTGTTGTTTTTGTTTTGCTTTGTTTTGTTTTGGTTTTTTTTGTTGCTGTTGCACTGGGGAACAAAGATTTACGGTCAAGGCACAGCCCAGAGACAATGAGTAAGTTGTTTGAAATCAGAAGAAACAAATAGAATCTATTTGCCACCTAGAGAGACAGTGGGAATTGGACAAGTTCTAATGTTGGCTAAAGCCATTGTATTCCATAAAACTATCACTAAGAAACTATCACATGGGTGGTGGAATATGTTCACCCTCAGGAAGAATTCGTAAGGATAACAATCCATCAATGCCCTGATGAAACTTGCAGAAAATAAAAGAAGCAACACTTGGTGTAAAGAGAAAGAAAACAAAATGTGTGAGAAAACTGAGACATGCCTAATTTTGTACTGCTGTGGTAGCTATTATACAAGCTTCTTGAGTAGGCTGAATGTATTTCTAGAGTCTACTAAGATCAGAACCAAGGAAGATATGGTAACTGACTTCCCTCTAATTGTGTACTCCTCAGAAAATCAGAACATGGATATTTAATACCTTTAGAATGCTGTCAGATTTATACAGTATTTTCATAGAATTTAATAAATAAGGTATTATCTGCAGCTGGGAAAACGGTGTGAGTTTTGAGTTTTCAGGTTTTTTAAAATAGTTTCTGACTAAAAAAACAGGAAAGATGGTTTGGTCAAAATAACATGGAAATTATGATAGTTTTAATTGAATAAAAATGGAAAACAGTCTCAACAGGAGTACAACCCTAGCCTGGACAAATTCAAATACTGTGTCTAAACTTAGCTAAAATTATTCCACGGCAGCCTGCATGCTCAAATAGGACAGTCTTAAGCAATTTTCCTAGAAAGAGAAAGAAACTCACAGCTGTGTTAACTTTACACATTCCTCTATGTATATGCATGAGACTACCACTATTGCAGAAAATATATAGATCAGCTCTGCTATAAAGGTGGGTTTGGTTACTTTTGACTTTTAATGATATCTTTGTTAGGGATTGTTATGAAATAAGAACTATCTAAAGCAGGCTGGGAAGACACGATCCTTGTCGGGCTGTGAGTGCCATAGCATAGAAATCTTAGAAGCTTTACAGACTAGAAATACTAGAAATACTAGAAGCTTTACAATACTCATTGCTGTTCACCTGCTAAAACCATGCTGCTTAGTAAATAAATTTCAGGTTATGTCACTGAATAATGTGTCTCTTTTTTTCTGTAAAACCACAATAAATTCCCTCTGTGTCATGTCTACACAGCTGTCACAGCTGCCTCATCTTCATTTTTGTCTAATTTACATGTCACAGTACCTGAGCTAACTCAGCTGTGTCTATATTAGGACTTTACAAGTATATCACATTAGTCTAAAAACCAAAATACTTACAACTACAATCTTCACTGCAACTCAGATTTTCTTAGTGACAGATTTCAGTACAGTACTGTGCAGAATAGCGACTGTTGTATCACTGTGAGCAGGTGAATGAAAGTAGTATGAGCCATTTCATTACTTCAGCAGCAGCACAGGATGCAAATAATCTTTTAGAAGGCATTGAAAAAACCCCCTGTAAATGCTAGAAACAGATTAATATATATTAATTAATAGCTAAAATATGCTTACAAATATGTAGCTTATTAAAAAAAAGCAAAAGGTAACATGGGGAAAATTTATATTGCTTATATAAACCAAAGTTTGAGGATTTGCTAAGAGTGAAAAAAACCTTTTTGAGATCACAGTAGGTTTTTTCAGGCCTAAGCAAAATTGCCAGCCGAGATTTTAGGATAACTGTTTAAGTTTTTTTCAGAAATTCTCCATCCTGGAACTCTGCTGTTTTTCCACTAGTGCCTTCTGAATTTGGAAAACTTAGCCTAATCTGTGCTTTCTGTTTCGACACTGTCTTCTACCACAGTAAATTACTTGGGATTTCAATGAGGAAAACATTTATTGGCTTTATTTTACACATATGCTTCCCCACACTAAGTGTATGCTTCTGCTTTTGCTTAAGATTTTCTGCTCCAAAACAAACTAAGCAAATATGCAAAGCTGAATGCTTTTGGGTTTTGTTTACATTTTGTGTCTCGTTCTACCCAAGGATGCAGCAAGTTTTCCTGTAATGTAGCGTTGCCAGCAAGATTTATAATATGGAATTACACAAATTTGGCCATGCATGGAAAAGATGTTAATGTTTTTAGAAATTGGCTTAATGGAATAAAATATAAAGTCTATTTATTTAACTCTCATAACCATTACAAAGAACAAATTATTTTCATATTGAATTAGTATGATAGCAATAGCCACACAAGCAGTGTCTGATGTTCAGATTGAGCTTGCATTTAGTTCTAGTGGCAATGCTCAGATTGATGAACAATGCAAATGAATCATTCTGGGTCCTTGGCACTGGAGTATGTTATAATTGTAGTGTAATGAGATAAAGAAGGGACTCTGACTTTAAATTAATAAAAAGAAAGAAGGGGGTAGGCTTGGGGATACGAACAGTTGAAAACAGATAATACCAATTAGCTTTTCCATTTTCCTTTGCTCTTTTGCCCTCTCTTCCCCAATCCCTTTCCATTATAGCCCATTTAAGAATCACAGTTCATGTATTTTTGCAATAACAGGAGTATTTGAATCAGAAACAAAATGTATCACATGTAGGACATTCATTTTTGAACATGTTATACACAAAGGTGGAATTGAAGAGCCATTCATTTCAGATTTCAGTGTTTTGAAACTTTTCATTTTAGATTTCAAAAGGTGCAATTACATTATGATATTTGATGTATTCCAAAAGTGATATTTTGTATATAGGGCATCTGATATTTATTGAAAATGCTAGAAAAAAACCCCATTCTACCATCATAATTTAAATATCATCTTATTCATACTCTCTTCAGGATACTTTAAAACAGGCCTAGAAGGGTCTATTAAATTGCATTTAAGCCCAGTACACTTTGCAGGTGTCCAGTATAATGAACACTTTAAATGGCTATGCTCTAAGGTTAATTTGTTCTGTAAAATTGCCTAGACCCCTCTAGAGTATTCATTAGTAGAATAAAACAGAGACCTAATCCAGATGGATGCTAAAGGATTATCATTATTGCTGTAAGGACGACTTTGATAAAATTCTAATTGGAATTGCCGCATGGGGACTGAACAAACGAAGCAGATTATGATAAATTGGGGGTTTCAGACCTCTCTAACTAAATTCTGAGACTGGGGTAAAATAAAGTGATCAAACTCATCTGAAAACAGATAGCTACCTCAATTTACTCCAGAATTTCTTAGAGTGGGATGAAAATTATACTCAACTGCACGTAATTATACCAAGTGTCAGCACAATACAATTAGAACTAAAAGACCATTGCAGCATTCATTTTGCTTTTAAAAGCATTTAATTGCAAACAGTCTTTTGTCTCATTAGTGCAGGACTGACAGATTTAAACCTGTAGTTATACAGATTCATCCATAATAATATCAAACAAGATCATTATATTTTCTTTTTTCTACGCATTATATAAAAAGGAGAAATTTTCCGCTGAGCTTCTTAAATACAAAGGAGAATAAACATTATCCAAATAAAATAAAAATAAACTATCTTATTTTAAACTCAGATATATAACTGGTAAAATTCCTGTGCCGTGAAGTTGATATGCCATTAAAACAGATTTTGAATTAGTCATTGTACATGTCCGTCAAATACAAATTTTCATTTCATGGTTGTTATAGGTTTTATGGTTAGCAAAACAAAAGAAAAAAGTTTTCCATTCACTGTGAGTTACAGTGGTAGAATACAGCCTTCAGGGATAGGGAATCCTCAACTTCTGTGGGCAATCTGTTCCAGTGCCTCACCACCCTCACAGAAAACATCTAAATCTAAACCTACTCTCTTCCAGTTTAAAGCCATTACTCCGCATCCTCCTGCTACATTCCTTAGTCAAAAGCCCTCCCCAGCTTTCTTGTAGTACCTTTTTTTTAGCACCTTTAGGTACTGAAGGACTGCTATAAGGTCTCACCAGAGCCTTCTTCAGGCTGAACAACCCCAGCTTTCTCAGCCTGTCTTTATAGGAGAAGTGTTCTATCCTTCTGACCAGCTTTGTGGCACTCCCCTGGATTTACTCCAGCATATCCATTTCCTGCTTGTGCTGAAGACCCCAGAGTTACTGCAGTGAGGTCTCAGAGAGTGGAGCAGAGAGGCAGGATTCCCTCCCTTGCCCTGCTGCTGCTTCTGATCCAGCCCAGGGTGTATTTGTCTTTCTGGGCTGTGAGTGCATGTGGCCAGGTCATGTCCAGCCTCTCACTCACCTGTGACNAAAAATGCATTGCAGTTGTTGAATAAACTGATTTTGTCCCCTGCATTTTGCCCGTTTGCACCTCTGAGATTGAACGAACCATCACGACCCCCGCTCTGTATTAATAGCGGATCATGACAGACCCAAGTCCTTCCCGACAGGGCTGCTCTTTATCTGTTCATCCCTCAGCCTGCCTTGATACCAGAGGTTGTCCCGTGGCCAGGGCAGCACCTTGTACTTGGTCTTGTTGAACTGCATGAGATTCGCATGGGCCCAATTCTTGAGCTTGTCCAGATTCTTCTGGATGGCATCTCCTCCTTCAGGTGTGTCAGCTGTACCCTCAGTTTGGAGTTGTCTGCAAACTTGATGAAGGTGCACTCAATCCCTTTTTCTAAGTAACTGCGTTTATAAATGCAGCCATTTTTGCCAAATTTTCTGAGTAAATAAAGCTGAAACTTTAATTCACTTTTAAACAAATTCAAGACAGCCCTGGTTAAGTATTTTTTGAGGTTGTTTGGAGGGTTTTTTAAATTAACATAAGAAATATTTCCTAATGAACTAAGGTTTTCCAGTCTAGGATTTAAGTTTGAATACATTTATACCTACAAAATGTTTTCCAAAATATCAATGGAGGAATAATACTGGAGTTACCATATTATTTATGTAGGACTTAAAGGCAAATAAAGAGCCTAACATTCAGGGAAAATAAAGACTAGAAAGTCCATTTAAAATTATTTTTGTAAAACATATTGAGGCAGACTACTGAAAATATCTTTAAGCATATATTTTCATCAGTCTTATAGCAAATACCATATCCATATTCTTTCATTATACTGTTTCCTTAGAATTGCTAAAGGTTATAACTGAGCATAGCCTGAATTTAAAAAATGCCATATAATTCACAAAGACCAAAATAATGTGATTTTGCTGATCTGATGTATCCTGTGGCTTATTCTGTTGCTGATAGTCACCTGAACCTTGACACTGTAAGGGAATGATCATAAAAGATTATATGATCTCTTCAAGAGTTTCTCCTCATAGGCACTTCCTAATGATGTCGTAAGGATTCATTGCCTATATTACTATAGGTTAGCAGCAGCAGGCAGCATTGAGACAGCAGCCCTTTCTACAACAAATTCCCCTAATGCATATTTATAAAAGACAGTCCTAGTAAACATTTTTAATCAAAGATGAACTATTTAGGACTCAGATATATATTTCTTGCTCCTTTTTACTCTAATACATTCTTAAATACAGAGTAATGCATCATGAGCAGTTTTTGTCATAAGGTATTGACCAGGAGAGCTACTGCAATTCTAATTTATCCATGTGTGTCACAAGACTATTTCAAATGGCCCTATTATACCTTTGTGTTCAAGTGTGCATAAAGAAAATGTTATGGCACATTACAAAAAAGTTTGAGATGTTCTGTATCATCTATTGTTATATCAAAACCAAGTGATGAACTAAACTTCCACATATCTGAGCAACTTGCTCTAGTGAAAAATGTCAGGGAGGTTAGAACTGTATGATCCTTAAGGTCCCTTCCAACACAAAGCATTGTATGGTTCTATGATACTCTCTAAAAGAAAAGTTTTTTGGAGAGTAGTTATATTTTAATTTTATGTAACAAAATTTTTTTCCAACTATATCAATTACTTTAAAAAAAGAATCCCTCCAATTGATTCCAATTTGCATTATCTCTTTAACTGCTCTTATATACACCACTGTCCCTGCTAATTTCTCTAGATCTATTTTTGTAATGTGTCACAGACTATAGTTACCCACATATGAAGAACATGGAGGCCTCGCAAACATCCTGTTTTCTGCTGCCAATTATGGAACAGAAATACTTGATTTTCCTCTCCCTCGCAATGCTCTTCCACTGTGGCTTCTCACACCTGATGGGTTTTCTATCCTGGCAGTCGTTTCACCAAGAGAGACATAAAGCTGGTAGAAAACAGCTCCAGTTGTATCATCTACTCTGTTTGTAATTTTTTGTGATGCTGATATAAGTTTATAGGTTTATGTGCATTCTGTTTGAGACTGGCCATCTCTATTCACACTTTGCTCTGTATCTAATCCAAGAAACCTTAAGAATAGAAATGGCCATAGCCTTTCTCCAAAGGTAGGCCTATCAGACTGCTGAATATCCCTGTCCCAAATCCAGTTCTATATTTTTGTTTAATGACAATAACAACAATAATAAAATCTGTTCCTAACGTATAATGTTCCTAAATGTATAACACATTTTAATGCTTTGCTTATAGTGCTGTTACCCACCATGGAAGATCCATGCCAATTTGTTGATACAATGTCTCTAGCTTCTCTGCTGTGAAGTGCTATTGATGTTTCTTTTTATCTGCTTGCAATTGTATCCATGCTGCATTCCTGCAGCAGAAACATTTACCGGAAAATTGCTAGCTTCTGTCTTACCACACAATCAGATTTGAACTAGTGTCTGCCCTTCTCCTTCCTCTATTAATGAATCACCATAGAAATTCATAAAATACATCTTTTCAGTTCCTATATGTCATGGTTTAACCCCAGCCACAGCCAATCCCCAGGCAGCTGCTCGCTCACTCCCTCACCGGTGAGATTAGGGGGAAAATCAAAAGGGTAAAAGATAAAGAAATTGTGGCTTGAGATAAAGACAGTTTAATAGGGAAAGCAGAAGCCACACACACACAAGCAAAGCAAAACAAGGAATTAATTCACTGCTTCCCATGGCAGTCAGGTGCTCAACCATCCCTGGAAGAGCAGGGTGCTGTTACAGGTAATGGTGACTTGGGAAGACAAAAAATGTCCCCTCCTTCCTCTTTCTTCCCCTCACTTTATACACTGAGCATGATCTCACATGGGCTGGAATATCCCTTGGGTCAGTTTGGGTCACCTGTCCTGGCTGTGTCTCCTTCCAACCTTCCATGCACCCCTCCCTTTCCTTGCCAGCAGGGCAGTACAAAAAGCAGAAAAGGCCTTGGCTCTGTGTAAGCCCTGCTCAACAAGAACAAAAACATCTCTATATTATCAGCCCTGCGTTCAGCAAAAATCCAAATCACAGCCATATACCAGACACTGTGAACAAAATTAATTCTACCACAGCTGAAACCAGCACACCATATCTTTTAAAATCTTTTTTTCTGTAACATCCAACTGCCACACTTCTTATTGTCTTCTGTTGTCTCTTTTACTCTGAGCTATAATTGAATTAGATGCTTAAATCAATGTACTAAACAGTGCTTTTATTTAATTTGAGTTCAGCATGAAAGATATATGATATTTTGTCTATTTTTTTGAGTGATTGCTAATAGTAACTAAAATTTTCTCCCAAGAGAGTCTTTAAAATTATCTTCTATTTAAGTCTGTGTTAGAATTACTAGACATTTACATTTCATGGTTTTAAGATTAGTTATTTTGTACTCATGAACACTAAGATCAAAGAAAATATAGGGAGAAGAATAGCAAGCTGTTGGAAATATAGGAAAAAATGTATCTTAATAAACGATAAGTATATTTCTGCCATTCTACATCTTTATCAAATATTTGTTGTTCACTTCTGTAGTTCTTGCTGGTCTTATGTGTCTGTGAAGGATTGCTTTATACAATAGACTTTTAATAAAGTTCAGAATGAGAGGATAGTATAATAAAAACATCTGAAGATGCTAGTCATCTTCCTATTGCCTGACAGAAATTTATAATTTTAGATTTATTTATTTGCAGGGTAAATTATTTTACTTATTGCCATTAAATCTAAAAGTGTGCTGAGGTTAAGAAAACACTCTTACATATCCTTTTACAAATTCATTGTAGTGGCAAAGATCTCTAATAAACAGAACCTTCTACATCTATTCTCAATAACAGTACTCCAATAAGAAAGTTTTTTTTTTTATTTCCAGTTCTCTCTTTTTGATTGTGATACTGTACAATGAATTGTTGTATGCTAATGGTGACGCCTAAGAGTATCATCATATAAATTTTGGATATAAAGCATATGTACACCAGGGCATCCATTAGGTAACTGAAGTTATTCTTGCTGCACTATCTGCCTTAAAAGTGGACTTTTTGTTGGGCACATTAGTACATTATATTGTTACAAAACCATTTGTGCCAGCTCAGAATGAAGTTCAAATAATTGGTTTTGACATAGACAGCACTAAGTGATCTGAATTTCAACTGAAACATTTTCCTTTCTACTACCATTTGCTGACAGTGGATATCACTCATGGGCTTCTTTCTATTTTGCTCAAAGATTTATTCTCTGGGTCATTCTATGTACTCAGTCTGGGAGTTCTTTCAAGCAAACTGCCAATCTACCCAGTTTTAATTGTTTAAAAGGGAAAGCTTTTATGATTAAAATATTTCTCGGTATGAACCTGTGCTAAGAAAATGTCTTCAAGACCCAATACAGCCCAAATGTGATCTGGAAGAGGGTAGTGCTCTCTGTACTGCCGGGCAAAACCAGAACCGGGTGTTCTGAAGGACTGCTAAAATAGAGCAACAGCATGGCTGTTGAACAGTGACAGATACCCTCTCATTTCCATTCCTCAAAAAGTACAAGCACAATAGTAAGGAAATGGGAGAGAGACTAAAGGTGAACCTAAAGACCTCTAAATTCTCTTCTCTCATGAGTCTATCCGGATTACAATAATTTAATCTGTTAAATCTACACATCCAATATGAAACCTCTGAATGATCAGTCTTAATAGATGATTACTTATTCATTTGTGTGCATAAAAGTGAGATATACAATCACATACGCAATGTGGTGGACAGACAGATGAATAGGAGAAAAATACCTCATTGAGTACCTATGAACAGATACGTAAATTTTGGAATTTAGCATAAATTGTCACAAGGGCACCGGAATCAACGTCATACACTTCAGAGCAGTTGGAAAGGAATGACTGAAGAGAGGTGAAGAACAAAAAGTATTAAACAGTACTTCAAGGTTTTCAGGATGCCAAGGAAATGAGTTTTCAGGTGTATGAGTGGAAGCAAGAAATAAGTACCTTGACAAGAGAATTTTTCTCAGGGTTCTCTTTCTGGGAAATTATTCTGCAGTGGTATGCTGAATTTACCCAAGTATTCGTGGTCATTTCTGCACTAATTTTTTCTGCTTCTTCTCTAGATGCCTAACATTCACTAAGTGTTGCCAAGGTTCTAGGAAAAAAAAAGAAATTATACTCACCTGACAGAACAGCATTCATAGCACAAGGAACAATTTAAAATAAACCATAGGTCACTCAAGTCCTACCAAAGTACTATGATGAGACATAATATTAGTTAACATTCATTATGGTCCAAAATGTCTAATATGAAACCTATTTGAAAAATCCCTTGTTGTTTTCTTTTTATTTATTCATATGAGGATTATCAGTGCAACATAGGTATTCTTAAAACTGTCCACAAAAAAATAGCTAATATGTTAAGATGTTGCACTAACTGTTTCTACCTGAAATTAAACTAAAAAACCCCAACCAAATCCCAGGCCACTAACCACTGAAAATGTTTAACTGGCAATCAATTGTTATAATTTGAAGGCTATTGCAGTAATATCCAACATGATTGGGAGGTTAAGCCAAAAGTTGCTCAATACCAAACTTAGGACTAATTTTCAAAATGCCCAGTTAATAATTAATTTTATTCTTTCTCCCACCCTCTTTCTTACACATGTTAGAAATTTTGTTTCAGATAGATATATTCAGACAATTTTTAAACATTATTTTATAGGGTAAATGGGAAATCAGAGGCTGAGTTCTCACAGTTTATCTCTTTGCAATGATTTACATCTCAGTTTATTATTCTCAATCTAATTCTTGGTTTAGTAACATTTGGTATGTGTTGCAAATACATAGTACAATTTGCAGTCTGTTACACCGTGGGTTAATTTGCCATAAAGAAACAAGAATGTACAATTAATGATTTAGTATGTGCTTCAACATGAAAAAAAAGCAGGAAATATTCACGACATTTCTCACTGAAACAAAAGAAAATTGCTGTTCCGTGATATTTCTTAAGTCTCTTGCTTTGTGCTGCATATGCTATCTTTTAAGCATATGCAGAACCAAATTAAGGGAAAAGGAGAAAGTTTGAAGAGCTTTTCCAACTTCCTCTGAAAGAAGGAAATTATCTATTTACAATAACTGTGTTTGATGAGGACAACATAATCTGGAACAAGTGAAAAGAATATACTTAATAAAAGTCTTCAAAAGCTTACCCTCTCAGTCAAAGTTCTGATAAATTTCAACACTTTCTCCGTCATTGATGTCCTCTTCCCTTTCAAACAGTATTTCCAGTCATATTCTCCCCAAGGCCAGTGACACACTCAAGTCTCAGCTCACCAAGTTTAGGAAAAACTCTTCATTTTTGAAAGCAGAATAGAATTTTTTAGTTCTCATTTACAATACAGTAAGAGGCACTTTTAAAACAATGATCTTTATATCAATCTGATGTTCTTAACACAGCTCCAATATTAAATTGCAGGCCCATTTATCTTTTGAAGCACCTGTTTTTTAAGTGCTTTTGGTTTATTTACAAAACAAGATAGTCTTATTTTGTTGTAGCATGGCCTGAACAAAATTCTCAAACTTATGCCTTTTATGCACCTCCTCATATCACTCCCTGAAACAATGTATGTTATTCTTTAAAACAGTTACTTTCCAAGAACCTAACTTTCTCATGCAAGAAATACCACAAGGAGAAAATGTTAAGCAATTTGGGGTACATGGTTAGTTGAAGACAAAAGCAAGCAGAGGTTAAATTTTTTTTTACAGTCCAAAAGTAAAATGTGTTGAATGGAAAAAGGTGATAAATCCTTTTCCAAATTGGTAGGAAATATCAAAAGGAAGTATGAGTTGACTGATTTGAGTACTTTAGAAAGTAGGTTCCTGTTGTGGTTTAAGCTCAGCTGGCAACCAAGGAGCATGCAGCTTCTTGCTCACTTACCTAGCATCCTGGTGGGATTGGGAGGAGAATAAAAAGTATAACTTGTGGGTTGAGATAACCAGAGTTTAATAATTGGAACAAATTAAGAAGAGATAAGAAGGAGAGAGAGAAAGACAAAACACAAGAAAAACAAGAGGTGCACAAGAGTTGTTCACCACTTACTGACCAATGCTAAACCCATCCCTGAACCAATACTGTCCCACCTTGGCAGCAGCTCCCTCAGATTATATACTGAATGGTGGGTGTAAACACTTTTACACAAGTGAAGTATCTTGGTTGGATGACTCTCTCAGATTCATTCAGTAGCAATATTTCTGACTCTTTCTGCCCTTACACAATTTTAGTTCAACTAACTAAACTTGCATTGAATATAATGTTTTCTATAGGCTGGGTGCAAATCACAGCTCAAAGTACAATCATTTTACAGGTGGAAATTTCTCAGAGATGTAACAGGTAGCAGTGAGTCTTAAAATATCAGAATAAATAAGAAACTAAAACTAAAAAAGAAAAGTTTTTCTACATCATCTGGTTTCTCAAAATTGCAGGTAATAAATGCTTTGAATGGGAAATTTCATTGCAAATTTTTACTACTCATTTAGACTACTTCATGGGATATAATAACTTATCATTCACCTCTTGTTCTTACAGGACTTCTAATGCAAACTTGATTTACTTTTCTTCTTTTCTGTTATTCTTCTCAACACTATACCTGGTATTTAAGAATTAAAGCTATATAAAGAAACAATTATAAAGTATATAAAAATAGACATTAGCACAATGTTATTGCAAAGAGAGATAAATATTAGATTATAGGCAGCGTTTTTTGGTAAAACTAGCCTTATATGCTCTATTATTTATATTATTATATGAATAGTAATTGTATCCATATTCCACTAAAACAAATGAAATACCAGTTAGAGATATGAAGGTATGACTTTATAAATCAGTATTTAGTTTGATTCAGAAAATTGCTGTCCCAGTCTTAGACTATCATTTTTCTAGTCTTAGGTGATTGGCCATGTCTTCATCTATTTTTTCTTGTACTGCATTCAGCTACAAGTGAAATCCATTATAATAAGGGTTTTTTTTGTATTTATGTATGTTTGAAAAGTCTTATTAAAAAAAATTATTAAGATCTATATCTTGTTCATAACGTAGGTAACAGATGATTAGTAAAAGCTTCAATTTATTGTTCAGCTCCATTCTTATTATGTAATTTGAACATCCGAATAACAAATGGTAGTTTGAATGATAACACAATACTGATGCCAATTTTATAGAATCAGTGACCCTTTTATATTTACTCAAATATTTTGTAGCTTTCCACATACATGTAAGCAAACAAGAAAAATTAATTCCATTTTATAACTAAAAAAATGTGTATCTGAGCCAGGAACACACTAAAATATCCCCCAACTACTAATTAGGGCTAAAAATTAGAGCAGGTTCATTTCTCAGAGTTTGAAATTTTTAAGAGAAATATGATCTGGAGAGATTTTATTATTCAGGGAACCTAAATAAAAATAATTAAACTCTTCCAATATTTCTTAGGAAGAGCTTTAATGAGGCTCAATCTCTACTTTCATATCAGCATCAACTGCACTTACTGATTAATGGAAAAATATTAGAGAAGTAATGAGATCTTCTGCTAGTGAAAAAGGCTGTTCTAATTCATGCGTGGGTACAGTTAGAGGCCAAACAAAATATGCGCTTTATAATCAGTCAGTTATTTCAGTAAAATTGTTTCATACATTGTTTGCAAAAATAGCATTGAAGCAAATTAATGTATTAAATAAAAGAGTTCTGTGATAAACTGCACAGATGCAAATATAGAAACTGGTTAGAAAATTATCTTTTAATTGCCTGAAACTATGGAAATAAGAGCTAAAAGAGTAAAGCTGATAGGAGAATTATATACTTTTGGTTTAAAAATTGTTTGTTTTTCAACATTTTCTGATTGAGTTGGGAATTTCAGAGAGGGTACTTTGGAGCCTCTTTATAAAATTGTGGATGACACTAATCTAGCTGTATCACTTCATACACCAAGGCAAGAAGCAGGGCAGGATGATTGTTGGGTTGTTTTTTTTTTAAAGAGTTGAACAGTTAATAGTTGCTATAAAGTTTTTTATTATAAAGGCACATTAGTTTCAAAAAGCAAAAAGTTACAAGTGTTAAAGTCCATGTTAAAATTTTGGCATAAAATTTTAAATAAAAGTAAAGTCCTAATTAAAAGTAGAAGCTGCTTTTGTCAAAGTCCCAGGAAGGCTGATGTTACTGCGGCAGCTTCTATTTTCTTCAAGTGATAATGATAGCAGTAAAGAAAAAAAAAGGTGAAAAACCCAAAGTGAATCTCTTCTCAATACATAAATTCTTATACACAAATTACCCAAGAAACTAAAAACATGAACCTAAACTATTTCTTAACTTATTAAAATTCTAGTTTTTTAGCATGCCAAGTAACATATAAACTTGCATATGGTTTACTTTGTTCTATTTTAAAAATACAAGCAATATTTTTACTATAGTTTTATTATGTCTAAGACTATGTTCCTGAAGCCTCCACAAAAACTTATTTTCAACACTAGTATCTAGAACTATGTTTTTTAGCCTTCAATAAAACTTGCACTTCTACACTTGTATCTATGACCTTTATTCTCTAAAGCACTTAAAACATATTCTTACTTACTTAAACTTACTAATTTACTTGCTTATTCTAAAACTTAAACTTACACTTCTACTTTATGTATAAGTGGCTTAATATATGTCAATCCATCCAAAGTTTGAATTCAATCCCTACACTTCAATTTCTCTCTGAAAAATTGAGACCTTTAATTTACAAACTCCAACAGATGTAAATGCACAATGACCTTGAGAAACTAAAAATCTAGTTTAAAATTAAAACAAACAAACAAAAAAACAGTACTGAAAAGAGCAATATTTCAAGACAAAATGAAGAGCATAAGCTGGAGAAAAACAGGCCTGGAAATGACCATGAGCCACCTATGGAACAGCAGCTCATGCTGTTCATGCTGCTGGCACATCCTCCCTCCTTGGTAAAGTGGCCTCGGAAACAACAGATGATGCAATGGGAATGCAAATCTGCAGATTGCATTTGTATACTACAGCCAAAGCGTTCTGTTCTTATGGTGTTTGCCAAAAGTGAATGTGCTAAAAAAGAAGCTGTAAACTACTACGACATAAGGATACTCTAACAAGGGGTTATCAGGTGACTTTATAAATAATGAAGGAATCAGCTAAGAAAATTCAAAAAGAATCCAATCAGAACCAGAAAAATGTTTAGTGGTATTGAGAGAGGATGAAAAACAGAGGAGCATTAAGAGCATGTTTTGGTGCTGTCAGTCTTGCTGCGCCATCATGGCCTCTGCTCAGGTTCAGCCCTCTGACAGCCAGCACCCAGGTCCTTTTCCACCGATCAGCTTTCCAGTCACTCTGCCTGTAGACATGCCTGGGGTTTTCGTGACCAAAGTGCAGGACTGGCATTTTGCTGTGTTGAAGCTCACACACTTGGCTTCAGCCCACTGATCCAGCCTGTCCAGATCCCTCTGTAGAACCTTCTGACCCTCCAGCAGATCAATAATTCCACCCAATTTGTTGTCATCTACCATCTGAGGGTATATTCAATCCCCTCACCCATATCTTTGATAAAGATATTAGACATGACTGGACACAATCCATGGGGAACACCACTAGCAACTGGCCACCAACTGGATTTAACTCCATTCACCACCACTCACAGGGCCTGGACATCCAAATAATTTTTTACCTGTGCACCCATCCAAACCACAAGCAGCCAGTTTCTCCAGGAGAATGCTATGGGAAACAGTGTCAAAGGCATTACCAAAGTCCAGGTGGACAATATCCACAGCCTTTCCCTTGTCTGCTGAGTGGGTCACTTTGTCATAGAAGCAGATCAGGCTGATGAAAGAGAACCTGCCTTTCACAAACCCATGCTGGCTGATGGACTGATGCCCTGGTTTACCTGCGTGTGTTATGTGATGGTACTCAAGGGGTTCTTCTGTTCCATGACCTTTCCCAGCACTGAGGATGATGTTGGTAGGCCTGTAGTTCCCTTCATTCTCCTTCTGGCCACTAAAACTGACTCTGAGCATGTGCACCATCTCCTTAGTACCCTTGCTGCATCCCACCTGGCCCTATGGACTTGTACATGTCTAAGTGGTGAAGCAGGTCACCCACCTAGATAATGGGGACTCCATCCTGTTCCCTGTCCCTGTCTTCCATCTCGCAGTGCTGGGTACCTTAATGACAACTAGTCTTAGTATTAAAGACTGAGGCAAAGAAGGCACTGAGTACCTCAGCCTTTTCCTCATCTGTCACATTTCCTCCCCCATTCCATAAAGAATGGAGATTGTCCTAAGTCCCCCTTTTTGTTGTGAATCTAATTAGAGTAACATTTTTATTGTCTTTTATAGCAGTACCCAGATTAAATTCTATTTGGGCTTTTAGCCTTTTAAGTTTTCCCCTGCACAACCTCACAACATCCTTGTAAGCCCTCCTGAGTTCTTCTGAGTCATTCTGCCTCTTCTTTCATAGGTCATAAACTCTCCTATTTTTTAAACCTGAATTCCAGTTAAATCTCTGTTCAGCCAGGCTGGCCTGCTTCCCCATCAGCTTGTCTTTCAGCACACAGGAACAGAAGGATCTGTAAATTTGATTTAAACCATATCAACAGAGCAGGCTTTCCTGTGAAACCACATATTCTTCACAATATGAAATATCTTGGAGAAAAGCAATCTTATATAAGATAGCAGGAAGATATTATTTTATTGTTTTAAGTGTAAATGATAACTTTTTATAGAATGCCATTTAATTTAAGATATTACAAATGCAGTAACAAAAAACAATAGCCTACAGTAGTGTAGACAGTATGGAAAGAACCTTGGATTTATAAGAATGAAAGGAAGAATTTCATTTGTTGAGTCTAGATAAGACAAAAGCGAGATAAGGCATGGCTGCAAAATAGAAATGGAAAACATGATAGAGAGGAATGACCTTCTCAATGGCCACAAAAGCAACATAAGAAAGAAATTAAACTAAAGTGCATATACTAGAATTGTATTTTAGGAATACCCTCTAAGTATCTAGTTTATGAAATTAGCACTTCAAACTTCTAATAAAGCGGTTAATTACAGGTAAAATGTGTTTTATTGGTTTCAAGAAAATTTCAGTGAAAGCACATGCAAATTTCTTTGCTTCAAGGTCAAATTGAAATTTTGTATAATTTGAATGCAGACTAAGAACTGCTGTGGTGAATCGTCTTGGAATCCCACTGTAGTAGGTCTACAGCTGATGGACCTCACAGCAGGAAATGTATTCAAGAAATGAGTTATGAGGAAATAAACAGAAGAATTTCCTGTATTGTTTGCTTAATCTTTGAAAAATCTCTGAATTTCTACCCTTCCCCGTATTTCCAATACTGGCAGTAAAACTAGCATAACAGACTTTGGCCCCCTAAGTGTTATTTTATGCCTTTTTCCTTCTACAGCTACTCACATTTTCTTCTTTAGACAACGCACCAGGAGCTATTACCATGGGATGAATACTGCTATGGATACAACACATTCATGGCAATCCTCACCTGGTGTCACTTGCTTCCTTTTGCAGGCTGCTATGATTATACCCTACTCTGATTTGCATGGATTAGTGGAATTTCCCTGTCTTTTAATGGAAGAGAACATATGGCACATAGCTTTCAAAGTGTGCTACCAAACATAATGAATGTTGGATTGACATTGTTACACCCATAAGCTTTGTTGATAAAAACAAATATTTATACACTATGACATTTTTTCTGCAAATTGCTACCCCTACTCAATGTATGATTCATGAGGAAAAAGGATCAGATAAAACAGACTTGGCAAATGGGTAGAAACAGAAATAAACAAGCAGAGAGTAGAACAAAATTCTGTGCTGCAGAATCCAGGGCCATATTGTCATTCCTAGAAATGGACTATAATAAACTTTTTACTGGTATTTCAGAGCCTCAGAACTGAGACTCATCCGACTTGTTCTGTCTGAACATTTCTTGACCTGCCTGTAGCTTTGTTTTACTTGATTTCACTGTGAAAACAATTTATCTAATTGACAAGGTTTACAGCTAATTTATTTTACTTTTATCTCTCTTTTTATGGTTTTGTAAAGATAAAGTGGTTAGTCTATATAAAATTGGATATTTATGACTGTAAAATATTGATGCAGCCCACAGAAATATATGCCTTATAGGATACCAGAGGCCTTGACAAGCAGAGCACAGTATGAAGCATAGCAGAGCATAGGCCTGAAAGGATAAGGGATGAGTCCCAAGAAAATAAAATTCCATTGTGTTTTGGTTAACAAATGGCAAAATTCCATCTTCCTGCCATTCCCTCTTATCCATTACTCCTCAAATGTCCTAACCTATGAAATTTAAGGCAATTTCTTCACTGTGACTCTTTCTTAGAGATGGGACATACCTATTGCTCTCTACAATATATATACATGATGTTTCTTAAACTACTGAAGCGAGTAAGAATTCTCTAAGTTGCCACCATGCAAGTATAACTATCTTAGGACTTGATAGATTCCAATTTTTTCTTGTCCTTGATTTATATTAAAAATCATAAGGATGGCTATTTTTGCCATGACTGGAAAATGTTCTGGGTGCCACAGACACAGTGGAATCAATGTCTGTACATTGCATGGCATAGAGAAGTAAGTTATAAATTTCAGACAGAAATAATTCCCTTATTGTTTCTTATTAAATGGACAAATTAAAAAAAAATACAAATTATGGTATGAAAATGGTTATATGACGTACACATGAATAATACATATATACACAGTTTTGTCAGCTATGTTTATATGTTTGTATGTGTATGTAAGTGTATATATATATATGTATGCATGGATATGGTGCCTGGGATTTCACATAGGTTGATGCTTGCAATGAGAGCTTCACACATAAATAATTTGGTCATAAAATTGTTCAAATTGTTTTTTGTACTGAGACTTCTAAGAAATCAGAGCTTATTTTCTACAAATAGTAATTACTGAATTTTTAAACAGTATTTTGCTGATCTGTGTATTAGAAGTGCAGAAGAAAGTCTTAGTCTCACATAACAGTTTCTTCCATGGAAGAAACTATGTAATTGACTGTGTAGCTATGATTTGTGTAATATATATTAATCATAGAAATATTTAATAGATTTCTGCTATATTGGGGAATAACAACCACTTGCATAATGCAAAGTGTATTATTTTTATGGATTGCTATAAGAATATATGGCAAGAGATGTGATATTGCCATTACCCAGAGACTTTTTTCCTGCTTCTTGGAAACTGAAGCATTGTTGTGGCTTAACCCCATCTGGTAACTAAGTACCATGCAGCTGTCTTGCTTGCTTATTCCCCACCCTGGTGGGCCAGGATAGAAAATCAGGGAAAAAAAAAAAAGTGAAACTCAAGGGTTGAGATAAGAACAGTTTAAACAATGGAAAAAAAGTTTTAATATGGTCATAAAAATAAAAGGGAGAGAAAGATAAAGCCCAAGAAAAATGAGAGGCACACAATACAGCCACTCAGCACCCTCTGTTTTGCCTTCTTATGTGCTTTTTTGGTAGCCATTCCATAAGGCAGCTGGGCAACTTCATATGGCAATACTGATATTGTGCGTCATACTGACTATAAATCTTGTGTGTGGCAGCTTCTGGCACTCCACATGATAACACTTCTGTTTGCCTTCAGCTGTGTTTTCAAACATCTGTAAATTTCCAACCCAGCTAACACAATTCTCATATTATAGGTATCCTTGATCTGTAAAATCTGTTAAATAAAATATCTGTAGATGTCAATCAGTGATTCTTCGGTACTCTTCCTGCAAGGTAATGATACTAGCTACCTTGCTACTTCACCCTGAAGGCTTTCAATATATGTTTTTTTTTTATTTTGACACTGATTTCCAGTAGCCCATACTATGGAGGTCTTATGTCTAAGCCCAGATTTCGTGGCGTATTATTTGAAGTCATGTGGAGTAATCTACAGTTTATTCTTAGACATTACTATGTTAAACCAATCATATAATGCAAAACCAGTTTTGATTTGCAGGCAGTCACTTTTTTTGCTATAACAATCTACAGTAAAACTAACTTAGGGGAACATTAAAAATAGAGTTATAAAACAGTAGACATGGAGGTACTCTAAAGGTTCACACAGTCCTGTAGTGTTCAAATTGTTGTTAACTAATCTAGAAAATCCATGGACTATTTGTTATGAATCTGTAGAAGATTGATAAAAAATTAAGTATCTGAAACAGTACGAGGTGTTCTACACTTCAGCTGTTCAATCACATTTAAGGTTTGTGTGGATATCTCCTGCAATTTTTAAAATGACCCTTGATGTGCCTCTGTGGTTCAGGAGAGATGTCCACAAAGTTGTTAATTTTTGGTTTAAGAAAAAGACAGCTGCTGGGATAAATGAAGGGGAAGTCAGTGGAACACCTCAATTCCCATAATGATGAGAGAAGAAGTTCCTTCTTTTGTCACGCTGTTGCCACAGCTTTGAGCCAAGACCACTATTTTGCCCCAGGTAAGAGGTACAGTTAAGGAATTGCTTAGAACCAAAGAGTTCATAGCCATAGTTTTCTACACATTCAGCTATTTATTTTTTTATTTGTCTGGCACCAATGACATAATGGTAGTGGACATAATTCCTTGTATTCCAATATATAAATATGAATTTCCTCTTATGATAACAAGGCTGGCAAATTTAAGTCATATCAGGTAGCTTAGCTTAGCTACCAAAAACTGCTTGTGCAGCTTGTGGCTAACAGTGGGCCAGTGCCTAAAGAAAGGAACAGTGAAGGAAAAAAAACTTTTACTATCTTTTAGCAATGAACTTTTAGCTGTAAATACTATTCAGAAAAAAAAACAAAAACGAAGTGATGTTTTAAATTCTATTATCATTAAAAGCAAAAGGATGAGTGGTATGAGAACCCTAAAAGAAAACTAGCTCATATAAACCAAATTATGTTTAAATGGGCTTTACTTAGACTGTGTCAACTGATGAACAATAATTTCAAAGCTGTGTTACAAAGTATTTGCTAATGGAAAAATGAAACCATTTAATCTTTGACACCACCTTGAAAGAAGGCACCTTCATTTCAAAGTCAATAGGGAAAATTCCTTCAAGCATAAATTATCTGGAAAAAAGTGAAAACAGGAAATAAAATTTTCCATTCAACTGCTCCTGTGAATACAGATGTGCTCAAATTATCTCTTTGTATGAGCAACCAAATTATGAATATTAGGAAAAAAAAAATCACAAAAGCACAGGAGACCAGAAACTACCATGCAGGAGAAAAGAGGAAATTCCTGTGATGGGTGAAGAACTGTATTCAAGCAAGCTAAATTAATAGCTCTTGCAATCAATGCAAATATATTCAAGACTTGGCCAAAAATGTATTGACTTTAGTTACTGTTAAAATAACCTCTACTTTACTTTGCAGTTAGATGACACTAGAAAGGTTTAACTGCCAATAATTTTCTACATTATTATAAATAAGAATTAGCATGTGAACCATTGGAAGTTGTTTGTTTTGTCACCCTTGGCCTACAGATATAAATATATTTATATACAATGTGAATAATTTTTGTACAGAAAAATTATATGGAGTCAGTGAAAATGACTCTTTCTATATTAAAAAGATGGTCACTAATATTTTCTAAAGCTTTGTTGTATTCACAAACAAATCCATAGGCAACCAGAGAATTACAAGCTTCATATAAAAATGTTTTGAATGCAGCCATGAAAAGAAGTTGGCCTTACCAACGCTTGACAGATGAAGTCACATGTGTTTTCAGCTTTCTGTGATGATCTAGATTGTGAACGTGGTGGTTTGCTTTGCATTCTAATGAGAGTTAGCTATCAAAAGTACTTGTCAATTTTTCAGAAGTGTTCAGAAATGTAAATCACTTTCCTGAACTTTTATTAAAACTATTATATGAATGTTTTATTAAAACATCATATGAAAGTGAAACACCATTCAACAGGTCACTTACATCTCTGGTGTTTTTTTGTGACTTAATAAAATTGATCTAGTAGAGCATATAGAAAGTGCAATGGTTTATAATACAGATGAAAAAAATAAGCTTTATTCATAAGCTTCAACTCCATGTTGAAAGAAAAAATAGCTTTGAAACTGCTTTGACACATCTAAAACCCTTCAAACATTGTGGCTGAAAAATAATGGCACTCTACAGTCATATAAGAAGCTGAAGGAAATATTTCAGTTTTGCTTTCATTAGTGTAATGAATCACAGAATGACTGGTTAAGAAAACCATTTGCAAAATCTTGGAATTTTACTTACAATTTAGAAGATAAGAAAGAAGTTCAAAGACAATTTGACGGTGAATAGCAGTGGAATTTATGTAGGAATCTCTTGTTTTATTATAATTTTAAAAAAGCAAAATGATCTTGCCATAGGTTAGCAGATATGACCAGACTAACTTTCATGCCAATATCACTTTCTAATCATTAGTTCACTGCTTCAGCCTTACTAGCAATGGAAGTGAAATATTGATGTAGCCTGGAGGAACACCATTGGAGATAGACATTGATCCTTTTGAACCTTCACTCACTTGGAATTTCAAGCCTCTCTTTAGAACTGATATATAGATACAATGGTAGACATGCAGAATCACAACTTCTTTTATTGTCCTATCAAATATCTTATCGACAGACCTAAACATTTTTGGTCCATGTGAAACACTTTTTTGGACATATATTGGAACGACACCTTGTCATTTAGGCATTGTATTCTCTGTATACTCTCTGTGGACAAGGACACACTTCCTTTAAAATATCTGAAGGCTGTTGTCTATTTTTTTATCAATCCTTTCAAGACCAAATCAAGGCAGTTTTTTGGGTTTGTGTTTTTGCTTTGTGGATAATTTTCAAAGCTGCTAAATATTTCTGGCACCATATTCTGGATTCCAGTTTTGTCTACATTTTTTCTTATAATTCAGTGACAAAAAAGCAGCATTCCAACTGAAACCTTACCAGTGCCAAGTAGAGCAGAATAATTACCATCTGCATCTTACATTTTACACCTCTGTCAATTCCCACTAAAATGACTCTTGCCCTAAGTCACTATACAGGTGATGCAGATTCTAAGAGCAATTTTCCACATCCTTCCTCAGTCTTTTTTAAGTACATAGGTCATACAAAATATTTCAGTTTTACTATCTTCGTATGTGATTTTTCTCCTGGATTGTGCTAATAGTTTTATTTTTATCTTTATTTTGCTTCATTTTATTGATTTCTTAAGTTTCTAAACAACATTTCAAATTCTATTTCTTTTGCTTAGTATGAGAGAAAGGTCATTAAATACATGCTTTTAAATTGGATTCAGCCTTCTTAAAAGTCACATTAAAATTATGAAAGCAAATATTGCAAGCTTACACTGTGAAACAACAAGAGCGATGTTAAGCACACTGTATTACTAACCTTCTGCAAGGATTCCTATGGAAACCCCTAATGATTTATAAGTACATTCACAGTCCCTTTGGCTTATACTTGCTGAGTGCACTCAAAGCATAACCTATTTTCATAATCCCTGTTTCACACACTCTTTGAGGATTTGCAAACTCTTGCAAGATTGTAGAATCCATTGCATTTCTTCCATCTATTGTCAAAACACTGTGTTGGCAATCACTGTAAATCCAAGATTTTTTTTTTTTCCTAAACGCTGACTTGTAAAGTTGAAAGTCTTTTGTTTCAGGGTAGCCTTTTCTTCATATTGTCAGACTCTCCAGCCTGGCCTGATTCTGCACTGACTGAATCTGGAATATATTTTTGCCAATACTCTTCTTCTTCCAAATGATCTTTTCTTGATCTTTGCCCAAGTTCTCTTAGTGACCTTGTACCTCAGTGAATCAGTTATTAAGATCAGTGTTGTAAGATATACTTGTCTATAATTTTCTAGTTATTCACAAGATGTTTTAATCATTAACTTTCCTTCTTCTCAGGTGGTTAAATGTGCTTCTGTTTTATACTTATTTTTGGGTTGGGTTACAGTTTAGCTTCTGTCCCATGCTATTGCTGCTATTGTTGTCTGTGTAAGCTGACTGAAAACAAGCAGAAAGTTAGTGCTGCAGAAACAATCATTCTCAAAAGTAAGGCTGTATGCTGCACATTTTTCTTTAAATGGAATTTGTTTCTTCCAGAGTATTATACTGTGGCTAAAATTCTCTAATGTACAGAAAAGGTCTGTTCCTCTGTCCATCTGGTTTTGATATACAAGTAAAGTCATATAGAGGTGTCCAGGAATATTTCTTTGTAGCAAGGGGAGCAAGTATGGTGTCTGTTCATGGTACCGAGTCACTTTATGTGCTCCTTTCTTCCTTGTTGGGATGCCACAACCTTTTCTTAAGTGCCAACTTTCAAGGTAAGTGGACATAGTGATTTTGTTCTTGAAATGGAGGAGAAATTTTCTTTTATTGTAGAACAGCAAGAAGTTTTTTGCAGTAAAATTAGAAATCTTTTTGAAAGTTAAAAGATTGCTATTCATAGACCGCCATGGCAGCTGTCACCATTATCATCTGATGGGACAAATATTCCTTGAGTTAAACCAAGGCTTGAATTAAGCCAGAAAAATCTTGGTTTGTGTAGCTGGCTGCCTATTTCTTTTCTATATGTTTACTTTTAATTTCATCAGGTGGAATGAGTAGGAAGTTCTACATTGTTCTGAGAAAATTACACCTTCCCTTTCAGTTGAATTTAAATGGCACACCTGGCACACTTCCTGATCTATATTTTCTTCATTGTGATTTTTCCTACGTCCTTCAAGGATGTTTCCGACTTCGATATTAAAATTATTTTCTTACACACATTGAGTAGATTTAAGTCTTTCATATAAACAAAGGTACCCTTGAAGAGTGATGTTACAGTTAATAAATTGCCCTTCTTTTACTCAAGTAACATGGCTGGTTTTTCTTTGTTGGAGCTACCTTACTATTTACACAGTCAGATTACAACCAACATAAATGGCAAAGATATTTTGAAAATCCACTCTTCCTGGGTATTCAAAAGAAAACAAACAGTAAGTAACATTAAACTTGCCTTATTTTTTCCTTTCATATGCAAATTACACCTTCTCTGGGATCATAGTAATAAATCTTTTTTTCTCATATTGTATGTTTCATTCTGTCTTATGCTACAGCTCTAGCTACCTAGCAGATAGACTGAAGTCTGTGCTGATCAAAGATGAGACATGAAAACTAAGTAAAAATTTGAATAAAAAAAAATTTCAGTAATATTACGTTAAAGACTTTCCATACTAAAATATTACACTGAAATAGAAGTTATTTTAATTAAATCTTTGCCTTCCGGTTTCCTAAATGCAATTCAGAAATGTCTTTCTGATTTTTACATTTTTTGTAGCTTAGGAGTGGTTTCCCCAATGCAGTGCTCCCACTGAGACTTTCCAAATCACGTCGTTCACTCCCCACCCTCCCTCCCCCTTCCCCTCCCTGCTGCAGTGCACTGGACAGGAGAATTGGAGGTACAAAAGACAGAGATCACAGGCTGTGATAAAACATTTTACTGGAGACACTGAGATAAGAAAACAAACAGCAACAGCTACAATATTAATAACAAAATTGTACAAAATAGAGAGTGCAGCGCTCGACCCAGCTGCTGCCATACCACCCAAACCAGTGTTACCTCACTGTTCTGTCCACCATGCTTGCTTGACTGGAAGGGACCCCTTCGCCTTGGAAGTGAAGATTCCCTTTTCTGCTGCCCCTGGCAATGATGTGAGATGATATAGAATAATATCGGGGCCTTAGCCACACTTACTCCCACCTACTGCAAAAATTAACCTTGTCTTAGCCATAACCACAACAAGCGCTCAGTTAACCTCATTGACATGTATGAACAGCTGTAGCTGAAATACTCCTTTTCCTTTTCTTCACATGCATGAATTTCATACTTGTGTATTTTGGCTTTTGTTTCTACTGATCACTTTTTTGTAAAACTTGATTTTGATGAAACACAATAGAAGGCAATCTTTAGGAGAGTAAGCTTCAGGTCGTGTAACCACCTCAAAGTTGCAATGTTGCAGATGATTGTTCTTGTGATAAAACTCAACATTTCTAGGAGGATACAGCTCATGAAGACACTTATAATGTGATGCCATGTGTCAAATCTCAGTCTAACACTTCCACTGTGTGGTATTCTGCAAGAAGGCTCATGTCAAACTGAAGAAATTGAAACATAGAAAAAGAGAAAAGAATAATCTTGTGGAGAGAATAGTTCTGTCACATACCAGAATAAAAAAGAAAAATGTCATTGCAAGGATATAGGACTCCTAAAAAAAATTACTTAAACCCACCGTTTTATGTTAAATGCTAAGTAGCCTTTCTTTTAATGAGTATTATAATCACTGCAAATGCCAATAGCAATTATGAATATACACTGTAACCAGAACACACAGGAAAAGAGCTGAATATTGCACCTGTTCTGAGAAATAACATGAAACCTTTTAAATGACACATAAAACTTAATTCAAGTGTATTATTCTTTTGCTGAGCCCTTTCCATAGAGATAAATTTGTACATCTACAGAATTAAAATTATAGGACCATTAGCATGTTCTGGAGAAAAAGTGCATGTTACAAGGAGATAAAGCAAATTATATCAAATGTATCACCTTGAGCTAAAATGACCTCAAACCTACATTAAGCTCCCAGTCATCCTTGAAAGCTGTCTCAACACAAATTTATGACAAAGTTGCTTTCCAAATAATAGGTTGCATATTCGTGATATACTTGAATTTAATGTCTTTGCCAAATTTGTACATAGGTTATGGTCTGGAGAGTTGTAAGATGAATGCACTGGGCATGAGAGATATTTTTTCTCTTTGAAGAGATATTCATCAAAATAAAGTAAGATTAATATCTTCCCTATTTTATTTTAACATACTATGTTTTCTGCAGAGAGTTTTGAGTAAAACTTTTCATGTGTGCATTTTATCATAGTCCATACTTTAACTGGAAGTCTGCAAGCCAGCATAGAAGTCCTTCAGGGAATTTTTCAGAGTTCTTCCTTAAAGTTAGGCCAGATGCTTTCACTGCATGGTTTTCTTATTCCATCTTTCCACAACAGCTTCTTACAGTATTTGGGGAATCTGTGTGCTAGAATCTCCTCCCCAAACATTTTCTAAACTATTTGTGCATTTCATAACCTTAAAATCTCATTACACTAGTGTAAATATATAAAATCATTAAAGGAGTCACTATAAAAAAAGGTGCTTTCTGAGGAGCTGTGCTGAAAGAAAATAACGGAGTGCCTTGCATAAATGTTCGTTTTATAAATGAACCATAGTAAATTCTCAGAAATATTCTCAAATTTTGTGGATTAGATATATATAATAAAATCTATTAAAATATTGATTTATTAGTTCTAAGATGATGTACTGATAAAAAAAATACAGAAGACTAAATTGTAGATGCTAGTATTTAATAGAAGTAATGGAAATCCTTGGAGAAAAAATATTGAAGGTTGGTTTAAAGAGCAATTTAGCCTCAGACCTACTTAGCAATGGCCAGAACTAAAGGCTTAGTGAAGAGGGCAAGATTAAGTAGTAGGCATTTATTTCCCAAATATTTAGCTACCTTAATGTCAAAAAAATCTAAAGAATATGCCTGAAATATATAGTGACTCAGTCCTATTGAAATACATGGGTTGTTAGGTCTCAAAATACTTTGTGAATGAATGTTTTCATTTCCAGTCATTTTTAAAATTTAGATCTTAAGAACTCTTATTCAGGTTCTGCCCAGCATTTGAGATGCATAAAATGTCTGGAACTGGAGACCATCAGTGCTCTCTATCATGCTCACAGCTCACCTAAAGAGGGCATTGACAGCAAAAAGAGGTGAGGTACGCAGTGCACTGCAAGTTTCATTGGGAATGGCAGATTTAACACAGACTTCCTTTTTACTCGCTTGGAGTGCTCCAGTCAGCTTTCAGGAAAGTTGTAACACGATCACTACACAGAAAGCGAAAGAGATTTTAAAAACTCAAATCTTCCCACCTTCTCAATTTTTAGGATGTTTTCATTGGATGTAGGAGTCAGAAGTTCTAGTCCAATTCAATGTTTCAACCTTCATTTCTCAGTATTTTTAAAGAAAAGCTCCTATAATATTTTCTCATTAAAGTCTTCAATAAAACATCTAAGAAGACATTTTTGTTTATGCCTGCTACCAAAATTTGTTAACATATAGTCCTGCATCCAAAATAAATGTTGTTACTATTGTACCTATGGAATGTCTATCAACTAGTGAAAAAAATTAGAGCAAACATAGGTGCTACTTTCAGAGGAAGTTCAGCATGACATAGCTTAGTCTACTTAGCTGGCTGCAGCTATTGTATATGACAAGTTAAAGCCCTTCAGCCTGCTGCTTTATTTCTAATTTCACATTTTCATAGCTGTATTTTGAAAGTGCCTGTTTTTTTGTCCACATGTATTTACATGACCTTTTCAGGACATGATTACACAAAGTGAGTGCGAGTTCTGTACACTCTCTTTGATAAAGCATGCTGTGCAGTGCTCCAGCCTTCTGTCCTGCCTGCCATCTTCATTTCCAGCATGCATGAATGCTTAGTTTTAGTGTAGTACAAAAATGAAGCAAATTGTGTTTGAAATGGAAATGAGCTGCTGAATTTTAGTACAGAAAATTGTTTTCCCATACAAAATGTCTGTGTATTAAAAACCACTTTTCTAGGCCAGATTTTTGTTTTCAGGAAGATATAGTTCATAAAAATAGTTTGTATTCAGCAGAAATCCAAAACATAGCCCCATACTTGCCACTGCGAAGGAAATTAACTCTATCCCAGCTGACACCAGTACAGTGATTTTTATGAATTCACAGATAAAATTCTTTATCATCTCCCATATTCACATACAAGCTAAGAAAAATAATAGGTAGAAAAATTACCTTCTTGGAGGAGGGAGATTCTCGAATGAGATGGGTTTCTAAGTGTCCTTCTCTGTTTAAACAAATATTTAAATAACTATCAGCATTTATTTTGTTTAAGCAAATATGTAAACAATTGATAGAAAAAAATAAAATTAAGAAGAGCTTCTGTTGCTAGAAAACTCTTTTGGTACCTATGACTGTGCTGGGTTGTATACAGAAAAATTTCCAGGAATTGACCATGCCTGGTATTTCAGTGCCCAACATTCAACAGATGAGAAGGATTCACAAAGCAGGAGTTGCGCAAACTTTCCTAAATGGGATCAGGGACCTCACTTGTTCCACTGCAATCTTGAGATCAGTAGCTGTGACTTCTCACCAACCAGTCCTATAGGAACACTGTTTAAATGTGACATCTTCACAGGCAAAACTCAGATTTTCAGACTTTGAATGCAAACACCCGCTTTTATCCTTTCCTTCACTTACCTAAGCCATGGTTTGTTGTTTATTCAGAAGCATTGTTTTGAGTACAATTATTATATCATAATTACTTTGACATCTGAATCTTTCAGATAAATACGGGACTGAAAAACTGTAGAGTTATTTTGACACTCCACCTTTGACCACAGATTTATACTGAGTCTCTTCAATGACTATTTCCTAACTGCAAAATAGAGTGAATGCAATGCACAAAAAACCCCAGCATTAATCCATTGTGCAAGTAGTAATTCATAACTGTAAATGCTGAGTGAAGGCTGTCAGAGAAATTCATGTCTGTTACTAAACCAGAATTTTTTTGTTGTTGTTGTTGCTGGTCTCTATTTCCTACTCTTCAACTTAGTCAGCAACATTCAATATGCCTTGGTCATTCATCAGGCTGGCACATCCAAGGCTTTTACTGTCTTGCCTTTCCCTTCCATTCCCAATTCATTGAATTGCCTTGTAATTTAAATAATGTGTGTATTGCACTTTAAGAACCTTTATTTTGGATGTTCAGTATTTCTGTATATTGCATAACTACTTCTGCATATGTAACTCAAGGCTGTGTGTTGTGCTAGGTGGCAAGGAAAATAAAAGCCCTAGATATAAAAATAGCAGAGGCATGATAAAATGCATGTGGAATTATGGGATGTTCTTTTATTGATTTTAGCAGGCTTTGTATCAGACCTTTTAAAACACATTCTCCTCTTCTAATTTCCGCTAATAGAAAGTACACTTTAATTCTTCTGAGGAAGGAATAATATTTTCTTTTAGGGAGCAAGCTTTTGAGATCTCAAACCCAAATACTGTATATTGACTATGAAAGTCATACAGGAATAACCAAATTAGAATTCTAGTCCTGAAACATATTGGTATTATATAGTTTGTTCTGGGGACTACTGATGCTAAGAAAAAATGCTTTTAATGATTATTTTTCTGCAAGATCTTTAAGATTAAAGTCAGCTAAAATATTGTAACAATTATTGTCAGTTTGCAATAAATATAAATGAAAATTATTATATTTTATCTTCTTAAGAATAAAACTTATGTTAGAAAACAGCCATTACATGAAAGATGTTTTCCAGAAATGAGTACATGACTGAATGTAGGTAGATACTAAACTTTCACCACAAAAGAGAAAAATCTTCACTAACCAAAACAGCAATTATTTAGTAGTTCTCATTTCATAACTACAGTTTCAGTGAAAATAGAACTGTCACCATGAGGCATGCCTTCAACATGTTTTAGAAAGTTATGGAGGTGCTACTAAATTTTACAAAAATTTGCAATGGTAAAGAGCTGTGAAATAATGTCAAACTAGGGTTAAAGGTTTTCTTGTTGATAAGAACTGGATTTTGGTAACTGTCTTCCCTTTCACAAAGTAATTATTTAACCATTTTAAAAAAGTGTCTGCCTACATGCTGAAATGTTCTATTAGCTGAAAATATGCATGATAATTTCATAATAATTGGACCTCTTGTCATTTCTTAATTATTTACATGAGAGGAACTGCAGGTGTGAATGATCTGTTACTGACAGATGCTGTTAACACTGACCTAAATGGGTTCAAGACCACAGGAGGAAATTTTACATCCTTTATGAATGTTGCTCAGAAGAACTGCTTTTAACAAAATTAGTGTGAAGGGCTGTGTTTTTATGTTTTGTTTTCTTTTGTTTCTTTGGGTTTAGTTTCTTTGTTTGTTTGTTTTGTCATTATTTCTCTTTTTCCTGATAGGGAACAGATCTTTAATGGGCTCAGATTTTAAAATCGGAGGAAAGAAGGGAACTCAATGTTGATGCTCTAGAAAACCAAATCTTGCCCTAGGTTATAAGTGAGTAGGCAGCAACATTTCAGACAGAAATTAGGAATGGCCACATTAAAAGTATTTGCTTTGTGAGGGGAAAGTGTGATCTACTGAAAGCACTGGCGTTCTAATGAACAGCATCCAATGCATGTTTGTTTTCATATGGATAAAAAAATTGCATTTTAATTGGCCATATTCCTTGGGATGCAGGACACACAAAACTTGTACAAAATTTCAGTTCCAATTTGCACATTAATGAAAAGAAACATTCATGCATCATACATAATTTAAACACTAAAGTATGAAGCATCTGTTCAATGTAGTTAGGATTGTCTTGTGTCCTCCACATGCATATTTCTCACTTGTACAAATGAATAATATTGAGATAAATTGATGTATCTTTAAGAAAATGAGCAGGTGCTAGAGTTTATTATGTTCTTTATCAATTTTAGAAAGGCATAATGTATTTTTCTTAAGGGCTACATTTTTATAAAAAATAAAAATTCCTTGCCATTTTTTCAGTGCATGATATAACTGTCAGAGTATTCTATAAATAAAACATGTCCATAAATACTTCATAAGGATGATACTTCCACATCAGCTTGTGAATACAATAAGAGTTTTGCTATTAAAAAAAATTCTAGTAATTTGAATCTTTTGCCTTACATGATTTAAAAAAAAAAAATTAAAAATTTAGCTGTAGGAAAGATGACATAAAATTGAAAATGTCTAATTCCATGCTTGTCTTCAATATTTTAGGGTCATTTATGCCTGCATATATCCAATGGAGAATATGTGTGGACTAATATTCTTCAATTCCAGGGTAAACAACATCTCCATTGTCTGTCAGTATATTCCAAAACCACCTTCTTCAGAACTGAGACAGCACCCTGTTCCTTCATCTTGAGCAGTAACTAACCCTACCTATATATTAAGGAGTTGTTTATCTCACTGAGTAAATAGCAAAATGAAGCATAACAATATGAACAGATCAATCATTAAGGGTTAGTGGAACAATCAGCACCAGTCAATAAACTGAAATAATTGGAAACAAGACATTTCTGCTGGGATTAAAGAATGAAGAAAAAGAATACAAATGAGATCATGGACTGCAAGCTGTATCAAGGAGAGCAATAACTGGACGTGAGTTTTCACTTCAGTATCATGAGGAAATTGTGAGGTACTTAAAAATCTGAACAAGAGTAATAAATAGGACAGAAAATTAGTAGTATTTAAACTGATGTTAAATAATAAAACCTCTGCTTTGTTCATTGTAGTGAGGTCATTAATGGAATAGTGCATTTTGTCCCAGAATTCATAGAGAATGTGGAAAACTGGGTGATGCAAAAAAAAAATGAACTATCCAAACACATGAATTCTGGGAAGCTTGAGATATTTATTTTATTTGATACATTAACAAGAATTTAATAATGTCTAATCACAATCCATTCATATTATGATGCCACATTAGTGCAGCAGATAAAAATCTGCAGTTTAAGAACTATATTTAGACAGATTTACAAATAAATTTGAACTTTTTAGCACACAGAATTAGTTGCTGGAACAAATCTTGTATGACGAGTTTGCTCTTACTCAAAATGTTTAATTCAATGTATATGTCTATTTGAAGTGTTTGAAGTTGAGCTTTAAATCTCAGAAATACCATGGAAATCACTGGATGAAATTTTATGTCTCACAAAGTGTTCTGACTTTCAAAATTATGAAAACCACCAGCTAACTTTTGGATCCTTCCTGTGCTGTTATTATTTATTATTTCTACTCTGCAGAAGATTTTGGTCCTACCCAAAATCACATATGCATGATGAAATAATAATCATTTTAAAAAGAATGATGAAGGACAGATTAGAAAGAAAAGTAATAATTTTTTTTATACTCCTGTAATTTATGTAATGTAGAGATCCTTCCAAGCAGTTCTAGGTAATTTAGCTTACTTCTCTAGGAACAATTACTAAATGAAAAATTAGAGATCTTTGATGTTGCTGCACTTACTGGTAGCATAGACATAAACCCCCTGATTTATAGGAAAAAAAATCATATTGAACTACTTGGAAGATATTTATCATAAAATATTTGACCAAGGAAGGGAAGATAGTGTTTTGGCTGTTTGCCCAATATTGTAATCACTGCCTCACTGTCTAAAGTATAATCATGAGTAATATTTCAAATTAATTTTTTTGCTTGCCTGCCTCTAACCCTCAGGTAAGCACATTGCAGGTATCATCAAATATATGCCATAATGTAGATACTGACAACAACCAAATAGTTTTATTGTTACTTGCCAGAAAAATTTTGGTCTAAGTGGAGATAGTCTAGTTATTGCTACTCTTTCAAAAATCATGCAAACCCACAACAACCAACTGTAGAAAATATATTTTCTGAATGAGCAAAATGCAGACAAATGATAGGGAGGAAAGCTAATGAGCTTGTAATGTTAAATATTACCTAAGGAAAAACAATATTCTGTGAAAAAGAAAATGGTCTGAGCAACCCTAAGCAGAAAGAAGAGGAACAGGATGTTAGGTTACAAAGGAAGAGGTACTCAGCCTTACTTCATAGGAGAGGAAAGGAGAGGAATGATGCCAGATTGTGTTATTTTAAAATTGTCTGCTTTAGCTGCAGTCTGAATACCTGAAAGATTTACTTCCCAATTAAGAGCTTAAAATATTGAATAGAGCAGTAAAAATTTCCAGTTTTCTAATTTAAATTATTTTCATAGCTTTATAGAATATCTCAAGTTGGAAGGGACTCATTGGCATCATCAAAGAAATCCCTGCTCCTTGCAGGACTACTTAAAATTAAATCATATGATGAAGAGTGTAGTCCAGACACTCCTTGAAGTCTGACAGGCTTGACCACTTCCCTGAAAAGCCTGTTCCAGTGATTGATTACAGTCTCAGTGAAGAATCTATTTTGTTATTCTCTATCTTGCTAAAATTCTGTTTTGTGTTTAACCTGGTGTGTACAATTTTGACTTGCTAACACAAGTCCATACTCTTGCATTGATGTGGCAGTGCAGGTTTCAGGACTTGCCTGGCTCACTCATAGCCTGAGCTAATTTAATTGTGGTTTTGTGTTTATGTAACTGTGTTTTGGTTGTAAGCAGACTCACAAGGATGATCAATGTGTTACAAAGCTGCTGGTGGTACACATGATTCTACCTTTCTATCTCACCCCAGAGTTTTGACTTTTCAAAACAGAGATTTAGAGTTCTTTCCATGTTGCATGAGTCAACATAATTTTACAAATATCTAGCACGTGGATCTCTTCTTGCCCTGTATAGTGACATTTTACAATTGAAATTGTTCCTTCAGGGACTTTTGTACTACAACATTGACCTTGTGTGCACTTATGCCTCTGTGTCAGGGCAGCTGTAGAAAAACCTCTGGCATAACGAAAAGATATCTTAGTCACAAATTTGAAATTATGGAGTACTTCAATGTTTCTACAATGTCATTCTCCTTCCAAATGCTTTGAACTTTATACTTAGTAACTAGATGATGATCTAGTCCAGTCCAAAGGGTACTGAATGTGGGAAACTTGCTACCACTTGCTTCACCTTTGTCAAATCAAGACATGTGCAGTATATAATGACATTTTTTAGTTTAGTACTTCCTTTCCAATGAAAGTTTCAAAGAAGTTAAATAAGTTACTTGCATGCCCTAAGTCTTTGGAGAGTTTTTCTTTGGATCTTGATATTGACTGATCAAGTACAGGATTCATTTACATTAATTTGTGTTCTGAGTCAATGTCCTTCAAGCTACATGCTGGCATCACTCCATCCACAAAGTAGACTTGTACAACACTAGATGGTTGAGACAGGTGTTATCAATGTGTTCCATTTGCAAACAACATTTTTTATTTTATATTTTCAATTAATATCTAAGAGGAGTGCATGAATTTTCAATTTATTTATTAATAGTAAGTTAATGAAGACAAGGCTAATGATGAGATTTTGATGATAAATCATCATGACAGTGATTTGCTTACTACTAGAAAAAAAAATGACTCATATATTTTAAAGGGAGACATTTATTTCTAAAAGCAAATATTCTTCACAAAAAAAATATCAGCCATTCTAAATCAATGAATTGTTTGAAATAATGTGAAATACCAATAAGAGCAGGAATGAATGATTAAATAAGTGGTAGACTAAACGTCTGAACACAATAGGAAATTATACTTCGTTGCAGAAGTACAGATCCATTCCACTTGGTTAAGTGACTAGACTCTAGTTAAACTATTTAAAGTAATAGCTAAAATACAGAAGCCTGTTTCACTTCACTAGTTGTTTAGATGGTGCTGTAATATCAACACTATTACTTTAACTCTCTTTAATAATGCACTCATTATTATCTCAGGATACCAGCAGTGTGGCTGCTTATTTCGTTCTCTTGGTACAAAGCATCCTGACACAAACAAGCCATCAAGGAGTTGATAAGATTCTAAAGTAGGCACCATAAATACTCTTGGTCTGAGAAAAGAGTAGAAACTAAATTAGACTAGGACAGAACACAAGTAGATCAGAACAGAAAAGAACAGAACAGGGCTTAGTTCACTCTTCCATTTTAACAACCTTACATTAGGAAGAAGATTTACACTAACTGTAGTTAGGTCAAAAAAACCTCAAACTACTTACATACATACTAAACCCAGCTCTGGAACCCTGATAGTAAAGAAAACTATGGGCACATTGCTTTCCCTAATTTTCTCTTATTTTGGAAATTAAGTGCTTAGAGAAAAAAACATAGATAGAAGTGGAACCTTTATGTTTTCATGGTGGACAAAGGATAGGGAGACTTTTGTTTTCTGAAGAGCTTTGTATGAACTCTGTTTAAATTTTAGTTAAAAATATATTTCCTAAAATAATTTGTTAATTTCTAAAAGAAAACAATGCTTGAACTGTTTTGACACATGTTCATTATATATTCTTCGGTGGAATATTAAAAATAACCGCTCAGAAATACAAGCACAAGGATAATACTGTGGAATGTCAGTGACAGAGATAAAGAGCATATCTCATTAAAGGTTCCAGAAGACCTTATGTTATATCAATGAATGTGTTTGAGAGTAGAGACACAATTATACTGAAACATCCAGGAAGTTTCAGCATTCAGGGTTGTATGTGTGGTCTCAGCAGAGCCATATGGAGAAAGATGATGACCTTCCTGCCCTGTTATACTGCCATTTTGCTTTGCAAGCTGGTGTTTAAATTGCTGCCCACACACTACTCATTTGGGTGTCAGTACCAAATGTGTTTATGCCAACTGTGTTTCAGTTTATTATTCCTTAGGGGTATCTGATTACATTTTCTATAGTGAGATCTCAGGACCAAACAAATTCATGTTACAAACATAACACAATGAAAATCACAAATCATAAAGAGAACAAAGAAAAAATGGTTGAAATGTATCTTTATTACAAAAATCTATCCTGAATAATTACAGGCACAGAAAATGTTCCTTTGATGGATTCATGGCAAATTTCATTTTGTAGGACCCTATGTTTCTTTGAATTCATCTGAGAAAGGCACCTCTGTATAGATTTATTGTTCTTCAAAAGATTTCTGGCTCATTTTCATGGAATTAAATGAATACTCATTGTAATTTTTTTGTCATGCTGCTGTTAGAATACAAATCATTGTCTCCTAATCTTCATCAAGATTTATGGTTATTTGGCACTGTCATCTCTAATTGGGCTTTATGAAAACTGCTGTTCTGAGAGTTGCCAGTACATTATGCCAATGCATGCTCAAACCATACTGTTCATGCAATGACATAGCCAATTCAGGTAATGTCATTGACAATAAACTGTCATCTGTTTCAGTAATCTGTAAAAGAGCATCTGATGTTCTATGTAAATATATGTTACATTCTCTCATGTTTACTATCTTGATAGTAGAAATGGATGATTTCACATGTTGCAGCTTATATCACAAGGAAAAATGGAAGGAAAAAAATCTACTGTGGTAATTGGCAAAGGTTAGCTTTCATTTTTTTCTTATTACTTCTAAAAATTATCTAAAGACTATACCTGAAGTTAGCTATGATAACTTAAATATGACAGAACAAATAACATTGATTTTATTAAATTGCATCATGGGATAAAAAAACCAACCCAGTGGCTATTTGTTATTCAGAGACCCTCAGTCTGAATACAATAATTTAATTTATCAGTTGATTACATAAAAAGAGAATGGCTCCATTAAGTATCATGAGGAATTCTGGACCAGATCTTGTTACTATATAATATCATAGATACAGTAACCCTAATGGAGATTCAGTGACACACATTGTTAAAAAATGCAGTTTATTGCACATATGACTAAAATATTGGCCATGATAGTATGTGAGGGTAAAATTTAATTCCCTTATGGTACTGAAGACACAGGAAAATGAGAAGAGAGAGTAGAAGAAAAAAGCTAAAAGAGACTGTGGCAGAAAAAGAAGAAGATAGGAGAAAAAGGAAAAAAAGGGTGGACATAAATAAAATTTAGAATTTTGATAATTTCCTATTAGGTTTAAGGTCAAACATTTACAGTAGAGGTGTTTCCACCAGCTTTCTTTAGAGACAGTGAAGGGTAACCCTTGATTTTGAAGATTGTAACGGAGATGAAGGTTTAGCATGATTTCTTCTACGGGGTGCAGAAAAAAAGCATATGCACGTCTTGATCTGATTTGGTGTGGTTGCTTAGTCTTGGCTAAGAGTCAAACTCCCACCCAGCCCAACTCCACCCATCTCTGGGGAAAAAACAGTAATAGTGGGGAAAACGGAGAGCAGGAATCTCAGGGTTTGGGACAATAATGAGGAGATCACTTACAACTTGGCATTGCAGAAAAAGCAGACTTGGCTTCAGGAAAATTGGCTATATTTATTGTCAATTAAAAGAAATATTTAGTTATAGATTTGGTAGTGGGAAACAGAAAGAGAAACATTAAGTCTTTTTCTGTTCTTTCCCTTTTTCCAGTCTCATCTTCAGTCCTTCACTCCAGTCGCCTGTACTCCCACCTTGCTGTTCCACTAGCCTGATGGTGGTATTTTCAGCAAGGAATCAGGTGGTGCAGTAAGAGGAGATTATGGCTAGTTCATGGTAGTTTCTCTCTGTCATCCCTTCCTCCTCAAACCTTTCCTCTGATCCGGTGCAAATCCTGTGGGAGACAAAATATGAAAAGTAGATCCCAACTAACAGGACGAAGACAAGCACATAAATAAATAGGGAAAATGGGAAACAAAATAGAGAGTTTCTAAATAAAACATAGTAAAAGAAAAAAAGCCTCAGGGAGAATGTTTGATGAAATGGAGACAAAGAGAAAGGAAAGAAGCAATGAGATGGAGACAAGCAAACAGGAATTCTAATAAAATGATGTGCTAATCATATGTGTAATTAATAATTATATTATAGGCACATGTCAGAGTAGGAATCTGAGAAAAAAAATTGTAATAATTTTAAGTCCGTGGTTACTTTTGACATTTATTGACTTTTTGAGAATAACATAATTACATAAATGCTTCACATCCTACATCCTTCTTTGTTTGTTTTGTTTTGTTTTGTTTTGTTTCGTTTTGTTTAAAATGAAGTCTATGAAGCTCTTACTGCAGTCCTTAATAACCTAAACAGTTTTCCTAAGATATCTGGGTGTCCTGGGGTGACTTTATGATGCCTGTATCCCCAGTCATGTGTTCTGTTTGCACTGAATATTAAGTTCTGCACCTTCAAGACCGGTTCTGAGACTGAAGGGGGAGATAAGAACCGCACTTTGGGTATTCAGGGGTGGGTTTTTGGGTTTTGGGGATGGAATTTGGGGTTTCAGGAGTGGATTTGGGGGTTTCAGGGGTGGATTTTGGGGTTTTGGGGATGGAAATTAGGGTTTCAGGGATGGATTTCTGCACTTCTCTCCCCCTTCACTCTCAGAAACAGTCTTAAAGGTGCAGAACTTAAAATCCAGCGCAAACAGAACACATGACTGGGGATACAGGCATCATAAAGTCACCCCAGGACACTGGGTAAAACAAAATTAAAATCCTAAAGGTGATAATTAGACAAGCATAGTGATTTGTCTGATGTAGCCTACTGCAAATATTAGAAATACCGTAAAATTGTGCCAAAAGGGCAAATGAATAGAAAGCTTTAGTCTGCACTTCAAAACATCTAAATCTCCTAGAAATGGTGAATTATCAAATTACTGCACTAAAATGCTGAGGCTTTCTCAAAACAAACAACAAAACATGTTATACAGAATCTTATAGGATATAGTATCCTTATGCAGGATACTGTATAAGCAAAACTGCGCTGAAATTCAGGCAGTTATATATGTATAGCTTTAAAAAGTACCTGTTCTATGTCACGGTTTAATTCTGGCTGGCAGTGAAGTACCAAACAGCCTGTCACTCACCAACCCCTTACTGCAGAGCAAAGTCAGGAAGATTCTACTACTGATTCATTTGGTAAAGCTGGTCTCTGATTTTAATTTTAAGGCTTTCAGTTTAAAATACAGTATGACTTAAACTTCTACATAAACATACTGCTCATCTGAAATGTTTTAGATAAGAATCAGTTTCTACAAGGCCTTATCTTTTTGTTGTCTAAGCTAACCTTCCAGGAAGCCTAAACAGGCCCTTTTGGCAAATTATCTACAGAGAAAAAATATTCTCTCTTTCTTTTTTTTCTGTATTTTCATTTAATTTTCTCCTGTGTTTCTGACTCATTAGGACTGCCTGGTGAAAATGTCAACAGGTGCTCCTTGAAAGTTTTTCTGCAGAACAAAGGAACAGGAGTTTCTAACTGCTGGTGTAAATCAAATATATTTATGTCATCAGCATACCGAGTACTTAGTGTTGCTGTTCATGTGTAGACCTTCACAAGTCTTCATTAGAAAAGTTAGAAGTTCTGAGGTGAATGAGTTCTCCTCATTGTCACTGAAAATTATTGACGTTTCCTGCACTACAAAGTAAAATCAACATTTGTACAGAAATAAATAATTCTTTGAAGACAATGTGTGAGTGAAATACACTTGAAGGTTTGTTTTTTTTTTTTGAGTTTGGAATAAGCCCGCTCCACCAGTAAAGGAATGAATTAAAAAATAACATAAAAAATAAAACCAACAACAAAAGTGTCATAAGAAAAACAATGGAGAGTACCACCCTCTAAGCAATTACAGAAAATGAGAGAACTTCTAAGAACAGAATACCTATCTACTTACTTACTGCCATCTTGGACTGAACAAAATGAAAATTGCCATTTCTGCATAGTGTATTCCTGTTTATTAGGTCATGCAATCTCATTTCTTATCTTTGAATGCTTTTTCTGACTTATGGTTTGCGTGTTTTATTGCTGCATTGTAGATTTAGGAGAACAATGTTTGTTGCATTACCTGGAAAAAGTTTCAAGTGGCTATTTTGGGGCTCATTTTAACAGTTGTGTGAGGACAAATCACGGGTTTTACTGAACAGACTCCAGCACTGCAAGGATACTTTCCATATTCAGAGGTGACCTGGAGCTGTGTTTAGCCTTAAACTGTTATCTAGGTCCCACAGAAAAATGATGTGCTGGAGTGTTTGATTCTGCCTTGTAAACAAAGGTGTCTAGTGCCATCTGAGATGACCTGAGAGATTTAGATGTGGCTGACATATCTGACAAAGAGCCTACAGGAGATATGTGCCACTCTGGACTCATATGCAGGATATCCAAAAACAATTGAAATGGATGTTGACTTCCTCTCAAGAAGGAGCCAGCAAGGACCTGAACCCATTGTGTCAATACCTTGTGCACTGAAATTACACTTATAGAAAGGTTAGGCTCTGAGCACTTTCATATATATATAAATGGTGTGAAATGTGGAAATGTATGCTTCTGGAAGAGAACCTATTTTTGTGAAATATACAGAGTGACAGAATATGAAGAGTAATTTAGAAAGAGAGGCTAATTCTGTACATCTGAAGTGTTTCAGAGGTTGAAAGATTTGGGATTAAAGGAAATTAACCACTCATAGACAAAGAAAAAATAATCCCCAAAGCAGTTTTAAGAACTCAGTGAAAAGTGACATAGGAGGATGTTAAAATGACTCTAAACTGCTGCTATTACCATCCTGATGGAATGAAGAAAAATGAAACTAAATTTGTCTCCCCAAGACAGACTGATACAGTAGCCCTGATGAAAGTGTGTCAAACTTTATTTAGTACAGTTTCCTTAGAAACAAATTTGGCTGTGAATTTTCGGGTACCAGTGCCTCATAGCTGTTCCTTTTCTTCAGCTGCTGTAGGGTCATGGAGGAAAGACCTTCAGGCTTGCAGAACATTTGGCTGCTGGAAATATAATGGTATTCTTCTTTAACTATATCAGCAAAAGAAGCACTAGTCAATGAAGGACAAGAGTGCTTTTGTTTTGTTTTGTTTTGTTTTTTTCCCATTACATTGGCAGCACTTTTTTTTTTTTTTAAATTAAACTTGAACCAGGCCAAAAAAAAGAAGTGGAGTTTGAAAAAGATTCTGAACAAAATGTATTTGTCCTCTTACATAAGTCTAAATTTTATAGTTTGTGTGAAATAGGTTTTCTAGTTTATTTGCGAGTTCCTCTCAGAAATAGTAATTGTTCATACAGGAAATGGTAGTATGCACCTTTGCAGTATTTACTGATAATCATAAAAAAATGAAACACAAAACTACTTGAAAAATGATGGTATTCTATGTCAGTGGAGTGCATGCCATGTATTATCCAAAGCAAACTGTAAAATATGCAGATTTTTACTTTTTGCAAAGACCAAGTTGAAAGAAGAAATGAACTTCAAAACTGGAGTGTAATAGAAAATTATATTTTGAATACTATCTATCTCATAACACCAGCAGAGAAGCCAGAATTAATTCTCTAAGCTTCAAAATAATTTTTTAAACTTTTACCAGTTCAAACTGGTGGAGAATAAATGAGGGAAAAAAAACATTCTGAGATAATGTACTTCAAATGACATATCCTTACAAAAGGATTTATATATATATATAAAGGATTTTTAAAACTGAGAAAGCAATGAGGTCTTTGCAATGACTGTAAAGTTATGTCCTTCAGAATTGTTTTGCACAGTTTTAAATTGTTTTGAGACAGAGACTGTTTAGAAATACATCAGTTTCCAAAGAAAATCTCGGCTCTGAAATGAAAGCACTTGCAACAGGCATACATGACTTTAAAAGGAATCAGTGAAACACAAGGAACCCATACACAGATTTTCCTTATTGCGTATAAAAAAAATTGTGATATGAAATCAAAGTAAATGAAGTACTTTTGTAATATTTTTGAAACTTGAATTAAAAGAAAAAACCTTTTTATCTATTGCAATGCATTGTTTATATATTTGTCATTCTAAGTACATCATTCAAATGGACACTGAGGATAATACACTGAGACCACTCTTAGCTGGGAAAGAGATTCTATGGAATGGTTAAGTAGAAAAAAAATGTTCATGCTCTAGTTCTGACCAGACCCCAATTTAAATTTTCCTTTTATATTCTACAGTTGCAAACTTTTGACCTTGCAAAGGAAGAAATGGTTCTCCATTTCTTTTTCTGCAAACTGGTTTATTGAGCTATGGGAGATCAGATACCACATTTCATCTAACAAATACTAAGATTTCATTACTAGACAGAAATACATAATATGCTTTGGGATACTTGAAAAGGAAATTGCTACTTAGCTACTAAATGTTATTAAATTTCTCCTGGTTTTAATTGTGTATATTTTAATTCCCCTAAATATTCCGGAATGCAGGAACATAAGCTAGATTTCCTCTAACTTATTTGTATATGTTATCATTATTTCAAAAGCAGCTTTAAGAACATGTGCAAAATCTGTTTCTGTTTCAAAATCTGTTTCTGACCAGCCAATCTTTTGCATGGTTGATAATAGTTTGTGAACTTGGTACCCTGTGTTTAAAACTGCTGATTAGCTGAACCTAAAACATCTGCACAGGCCCGAAAACAACTTCTGTTGCATAAATGCAGACACATTGAGAGGCTTCTTAAACAAGAAAAGAAGGTATAGGAGAAATTATTCCATGCAAGAGGGCTGTTCAAGGACAGAAGTGCGGTGGTGTGGGGTAGAGAAGCGCTCACCTTATTGCGCCTCCCAAATGTTTCTGATGCAGGATGTGGTAGGATGCTGCTTTCCAGATCCACCCCAGACCTGCCCAGCCTGCCCGCAGGCGGGTTCCATGGCTCCTGACAGCTCGGAGTAGAGAGCAAACCCAAGCAAGGGAGTTGTCACGGCACATCGTATTCTTCTGCCACTCCTGCTCTAGCATCAGTGCCTTACATTGCACCAACGTGCATAAACTGAGCCTGTGTGTACATCCAACTCATCTAAAATCACAGACATGAAGTCTAGAAACCACAGATGGCTTCTAGGCTTAAAAAAATGGCAAATATCACTACCTTAAATGCATTTCCATAGAAATCAGGAACAAAAACTACTCCTGTAAATAACCTTCACAATTCAATAACTATAATGTGGATTTTACCATATAATTAAAACAATCTAAGAGATGAAATATAGGATTTTTAGAATTTGAAAAAAAAATTCTATAATGTAAATTCACCTGCTTGTACACATGCAAAATGACATCTAAGACCAGACCACAAACTTGGGGTCCCTGCTACATTCAGTGATTATGGTTGCAGAAATTTTAAGCATTTATGTTGAAAGCAAAGAGAAAATGAGGTAAAGTTCTTGTGAATAAAGCAAAAAAAAAAAAAACAAACAAACCAGAATTAGGGAGATGAATACTATTTTCCTCTCTTGTGATTCTCTTCTGAACAAAGTTCTGTCTGACAATATTTGCAATACTTTTGCTTTACCATAGAGAAGCAACATATTTTCAGAATTTCTGGGTTCTTTCATGGCATTTTAAACTAATTGAACTTGTGGTTTGAATGTATCTTAATGTATTAAAATGCTTAGAGAGCTAAAAAACCCAAGCTCCTTCTTTTGAATGCTTGACAAACAGAACTAACAATTTTTTTCCTAATTTTGGTTTACATCTCTACTTATAAACATAAGAAAGGGAAAAACTAGTGCCATCTAATTTCAAGGGTCTTTTGTGGAAAAGCATTTGTACATCTAGGAAGTGTTTTGATGTTATAATAGTAGTTTTTAAAAGTTTTTTTATAAAAAACACTACAAAAAATTACTTTCATATGAAATGCAGTTTTGGATAATACATGGTAAATAAGGTCTAATTTAAAAAATCTTGAAAAAGCTGATCAAAAGATACAAACAAAATTAGTGTGTGCAGTGAGAAAAGCAATAATTATGTTTAACTGACACACAGGTTGAAAAACTTAAAACTGTGTTAAGAATTTACCTGTTTTTCATCCTTAATTCAAATTAATATGCAAGTATGAAGAAAGTAAATAAAGCTTTTAAAAGGTTTAATGGAATTAAATAATATATAATTCCATTAAAATTATTATTTACTAAAAAATTTTTCCTAGTTTCTAAAGTCAGTCATCTGGCAATATGAGAAAGAAAATTGACTCTCCCTTACAAGGTACCAATTTGAATTTCAACATCATAGGATTACTTCATAATTGCTTGAAGTTAGAACATTATTTCAGTTACCAGCAATCAGCTGTTTAAAAATAGTGTCCCTAAATCATAGATCTATATTTTTTCTGGGCCATTTTCCCCTTAAAAATTGACTTGACATTTAAAACATCAGCTTTTTCACAGTGTGCATCCCATCTGCAATTATGCTGCAGCCCACTCAGCTCTGTCCTTACAATAGCATTAAACCTATTTAAAAAACACCTGCAGATGGATAAAATAGACAGCCAGCACACACACACACACACAAAATAAAAAGATAGAAGCAATAAAAGAAAAGAAGATGTTTTAAATAACTGGACATTCTTACAGACACCCATTACACTGTAGGGTGTGGAATAGAGTATTTGTACAAGAAAGGAATATTACATACTGAAATCTCTTCCCTCTTTGGGTAATTATTGGCACCAACAGTAATCAACCTCTCTTTCATACAAGAATGCTAACAGAGTGGAAGGAGCCATTTAATATTATCTCATATGCTTTATTTGTAACATGGACAAGCAAATTAGTGACTGCTTGTGTCCTTTATCGTAACTGGATAAAACCTTATGTTAGGGAATGAGGCTAAAAGGCCTGGATTATCTTGCTTATTAATTTTATTTGGATAGTAGCCATTTCAAAGGCTCTAAAATGCTTCATGGATCATGGTAGATGTGTTTGATCAACCTGTTTACATATAAATTTTATACTCATTCAGTTTCGAGCATGAGTCCTGATTTACAGTGGCATACAGAGGGAATGAGAGCAAGTAAACCTGCAGTGTGTTCTGGAACCCTGTGTTTACACAAGCTGTGGTACCTGGGCCAGTTCATTTAAAGGTTTTTTAAATTCTTCTATTCTACAGACCCACCATACAAGTTGTGTAGCTTGTATGAAGACATAATCTCCACTTTACCTTCTTGCTTCTGTACTGATTTGTAAATCTCATCATGCAATTAATGAATTCATATAAAAACTGAAAAAAATTGAAAAAACCTGAACACGTAGTTCCAAGGAAATTTGCATATATAAAAGTCTTTTCATGAACAATGCAAACTGTCAACTTGTGTTTAATTGGTTCTGTGCTTTCTATTTGCATTCACCTACACTAAAGAAGTTTTAATATTTTCAATTGCTGTGGAGATTATAACATCTTTCCTTTGCATATGTTCATGTATTTATTATTATACAACAACAATAGCAACAACAAGAATAATAACCAAAAGAATAAGAACAAGTGTAACAAGAATAGTAGTGCAGTACAATCATGCTGAAGCCTTTACATCAAAGGAGATATTTTGTGCATCTCTTATCCAGTCACCAAATGAGAATTTTCATAAAATCTGTAGAAATTTAGGCTGAAATGTGTTTGGTATTCATATACATATTCACAACCTGAAGGTAGAACCTGAAAGACAAGATATGGTACATAGGAAAGAGGAAACTAGTCTAAACTGAAAAGAAACTATACATCAATTTTGTTTTCTACTCAAAAGTTTTAAAATCACATCTGAATTTATTAACATTTTGAAGAAAACTTTCGTTGCAAACTAAAATATTAAAGAAGAACATCCCTAAAGTGCTGCTGAATAAGCATGAATTTTCTTGCTCTAAGTTGCTTGTCTAATTCAGAAGATAGTGGCAGACTGCCAAACTTCTTTCCTAGATGTTAAGACTATACCATAAAGTGTCCTTAATGTAGTTTTCAACTCTTCTGTTTATCTCCCCAGGGATAAAAGAACATACTGTTTTGAAGTGTCAGATTTTATACCGTGCTGCAGTGAGTTATTTTTATTTATCTTCCATTCTATATTTTTCTGAGGCATATCTAAAAGTAATCTTCAAAGAGCTATTCCTACTATTTCAGCTTTTTTCCATTTTTAAGTTTTGTTTTGAAGAACCATCCAGAAAAAAACATATATAGCTTATGTCCTGGTAATTATACTCAGACTACACGCATCTTTTGTTCATCATTTTTTTTGCCTGTGGAAGACAAAAGGAATCTGGCATTCTAAATCAGGTTTTAAATGGTACTGCATGCTACTCGAGAGCAGAGGATGTTACACTGAACTACAGCTTCCTTCCCATGCTATGTAGATGAGGAATATCCATGTTGTTTCCTGTTTAATTGCCTGCAAAGGTTTGAGGATACTGAGATGGCCTAAGGCTGAGTCTCTCCCATGCATAGGCCCTCCCCAGTCCAGCAGCAGATATAGAGCTGCCAGCAGCCAGGAAAGGAATTGCAATGTCCTGAATGCATGCCATAAGACCTGGTGACACACACAGTATGCAACTGTTTTCAGGAAACACATGACTGCCATAATGTCCTTCTATGATCCCCTATCATTAAAAGTGACAGATGTTGCACACAGGTAGGCAGTTGTAATGTGATGTCCATGAGTTGCTCTTTGGCAAGAGAATCCTCTAGGGACCTCCAGCCCAAACTATCCCCAGTCATTAATTTAACTTCCTGAGGGAAAGAAAAAAAAAAAAAAAAAAAAAAAAAGAAACACAAAATCATATCAGTGAAAAGTCCTTCCTGCTCAACTTTTGAACCAAAAATCATGATTTCTTAATATTCAAATTTCCTTGAGAGCCATGAGGTTGAATTTCCATCAGAAAGTCATTAAAGTAGGAATTGTCTAAATATAAACATAAAGTAGAACTTTTAGCTGCTTATACAGCTGAGGCCTGTAAATCTCTTTAGGATATATTTCATTTGAAGAAGAACTATTGAAAATAAAGAGAATTTCTCTCAGAAATTTTCTCTCAGAAATGTAGATGTATCTAAGGACTCATAAAGTGGTTTGCAGCAGGAAATTGTAGTCTTTCTCTAGAAGCCAAGGTAGAAAATCAGTGTCTCATTCATCAGTGACTTTATTTGAACTCTGAATTGGCAGCATGGATATGACTGTTGAATAAGTAGATATCTTCACTCATTTATCGGCATGTATTTAAGTGTATGTAGCAGAGCAGGAATAGAAGCACTGATGTTGGACTTGGCTCCATAAAGCTGCTTTGAGGAAAAAAGTAGGACAGAGAAATTTTGGGAAATATTGTTAAAATATAGAAGGAATAAAAGGTGGGAAAATTCAGATTTTTCTGTAGCAATTGTTAGGAACTATGATGGAGCTATTATAATCTAGGATATAATACTATCTCTTCCTATTTAGCCTTCTTATGTACATATACTTTTAAAATTTCATTTTACTGTCTCTTAAGTGTGCAGATAGTCAAAAGCAGAGTTATTTTAAGCATTTAGTTTTTATATTTTATAAACAGTGTAATTAGAAAGAGATGTTACTAGAGGACTTTATGTAAAATCTGAAATTACAATCACATCCTTCATCTTTGAACTAGATGAAGCACACTAGCACTTACTGCAGAGAAGATTGAGAAGCTGAACTCTGCTTTGTAATAATAAATTATTAAACTATCCCCTTACAGCTCTTCCAGATATTGGTGGTAACAATTATCAAGTTTTTCTGGGTTTTCCTTCAAGAAAATGGCTTATATCTCCTTTGACTTCCTAGCATTCTTATTTTTACGCATCTTGCTAGTTCCATAATTTTTGAAAATTCTTCTCTCATTTGCTATTTTAATCTACGCTATTCCCTACTGTGTCATTGTAGTTCTCTCTACTCCTGTGCCATGCTGTCCTCAGGCTAACACGAATAGCATTATGTACATCTCTGAGGTTAGATGCTAATCTAGACTAACATCGTCTTGTGAACATGCCCTGTAACATCTCTTATGTCTGTTCAAAATGTTCAGATATGGAAAACTGGGATAAACTTAATGCCAGGTGCTGTACTACCAGGAATAATAAATATTCTCATACTAAAAGGTATAGGACGTGCTTATCTATGTGTTTGGCACTTGTGTCTGACAGGGAGTAAGCTCCCTTGATGAAGGAACTGGGGTCCAGATGCACAGACATTTAGGGACCAAGCCCCAGCTGGTGCTTAGAGGATGGGATGCAGAACATAGCCCTGCTGGAAAAGCACTGAGCACCAATCACTTCAAACACACTGAAACCACAAAGATGGAAAGGCAAAGCCTAGTCTTACTTAGGAAGTAGTGTTGGACTACTTGCATCTGAAGTTTCTATCAAAGGTAATAGTTCACAGATTCGTGTGGACTAAAATGTGCTAACACCATCCACAGCAGAACGTGGTGTTCAGTCACTGTAGGGCGGGGCATGGCAGGCACTCCCAGGGAAGGCTGCGCCCCAAAGGAACCAAGGATGGCAGCAAGGCAGCTGGAGTAGCTGGCTTGCCTGCAAGCTCAGCATGTTGAACAAGGAAAGTCGGGGTCAGGCTTAAGTCTGGAAAGAGGTATCAGGGCCAGTTTGAGGCCAGTGAAAATTCATCAGGTCTATTGTGATGAGTCAAGGCCACATCAGGAAGTCATGTCCCAGTCTGGGTCAGGGAGGTAAAGTGCCAGGTTCAGGTGTAAACATTTCAGCTGTGGTACAGCTCAGGACCAAGCTGCAGAGCTACTGAGTAAACAAGGCTCCTAGGGCAAATCTATTAAAACTCTTGTTTCTATCTCATTTCCCAAAAGTTCTTAGTGAGGAAGCTGACATTAGCCTTGGCTAGCTGAAGTCCTTAATTTATTTTAACTAAACTCATAGAACTGAAGGTGCATTCTGGACTCTGTCAGGAAGTTTTTACCTCTGTTCAGTCACTGGATTGTTTAGCAAATCATTTAGTAATCTTATCAAGTCTAGACGGTATCATTTGTATATCAGAAGAAGACTGATACATATCTTAATTAAGAAGTGCAGCCAGAGTAACACCTGGATAAAAGTGGATAAAATCAGCTTTGGGACAAGACATAAAAACTGCCTGAGCTCTTCAGAAGAAATGAAGGGAGAACAGGTTAACTGAGTTAACAGGCTTGTCCACGATGAATATCTGAGGGTAGTCCCCGAGGGCCCAGTCCTGAAATGTGTTCTGTGAAAGAAAGGACATTCTTTCTTATGGATGGGTGCTTTCATCAGTCTCCAAATAGAAATGCAGCATGAAGCATGAAATCATGACTGCCATCTTGTAAGAAGCAGGTGGCAAATCAGCTGTTTGAGAGAGACATTCTTATGAGGTAATCTTGACATGATCAAATTAAGTGTGGATTTTCCCCTTTAGTTTATTCATCTGTGTCGTTATAAAATTTCTTACTCTATTATCTATTCTAGCTGGTATGAATAAATTGTGCCTTTTTACATTTGTCTTAACCAGGAGGTAATTTAATATTCTTCCCCTTAGGATATGAGGAATAACTTGGGGACACAGCAGCAAACAAACAAGGCTCAAAGAGCCACCATAGGACTTTCACTGTATCAAAAGCTAAGAGTAATCACCAGTGCTAGCTGCCTGTATAGGAAGAAAAAGAGTTATAATATTGTATCAGGTTTTTTTAATCACTAAGGAGATTATGGGGTTCATCCACGACTTCATGGGTGAGTCATGGGTGGCCTTGCACTCTTACAGAGCTTGCAAAGTACTTTTTAATTTCTTCTTAAAAAAAAAAAAAGAAAAAGAAAAAGAAAAAGAAAAAGAAAAAGAAAAAGAAAAAGAAAAAGAAAAAGAAAAAGAAAAAGAAAAAGAAAAAGAAACAAAAATCCAGAAATAATTTCATTTTGATAGGAGATGGGTCTTTCTTGTATTGTTTTTCATCTTTTCTTTTCTATTCATTCATTATTGTAATATTTCCAGAGAAAAATAAAGTGCATAGTCTCCTATATTTTTCTGAATATCCAGGGATCACAGAGAAAGATCTGGTTCATCTTTCTTCAAAAACATACCTGCTTCTTAACCTGCAATTACTGTGTCTCAACAAAAGTAATCTATTTAGAATGTTTCAGTGGCAAGCCTGATGCATGAGGCAAAAGGGAACTGAGGTTCTTAAAAAATATTTTGAATCCTTTAGAACATAGGAACTGTGTAATCTCAGTCCAAAAAGTGTTCTAACTCTGTTCAAAATAACAAGGAAAATGCTGCATGCAGGATGAGTTTGGATTCATGTATTAAGGATAAAAATAATTTAATTTCATGGTAAATCCTTAATTTTTCTTTCCCCCAAGAAAAATCACATTTGAAAAATATGGGCAAGTAAAAGAGTTACATTAAAGAAACCCTATTCGGAGCCCGCAGTAAATCAGTAATGGCATCACTTTTTAAAATATTTCTCCCTCTTTGTGACATACATCCATCCAGTTAGAAACCTGAAACAGCACAATTTGAGTTCTGTGCTCAATTACAAATAACAAGTGTGATTTCAATACATGAGGTAAACTATTCACAACCACTTTGTGTGGTTTCAGACAATGCAAACAAAGAGAAATAATCAAATTTATATTCTCAGCTCTAGAAAGAATTTCAGTAGTTTTGGACATGTTGGAAGTACAATTTAAAATTTTTACTAAGACTTCTTTACTTCAATTTATATTAATATAAGCATGAAAATGCAAATTAAAAAAAAACATGGCTTGTACAGGGTTAAATTGTAATGAGCATTGAGGAAGAACAAGCTTGGAAAAATAATATACTAGGCTATACTCTTCTCTTGGATTGACTAGTACAGACAGAACTGTATCTAGTGCCATCGTCCTTGGCATCAGGGCCTCTTCTAGGCTGGCACTGAGGCACTGACACACCATGGCACAGAGTCACATACTTGGCTCTTAGTCTTGTATGTGATTATTTACACTTCATAATGCATTCTATAGAGTGCTGTTCTCAGTTTGTATTGTGAATTGAAACCTTAATTGCACGAATGTTTATGCCTACAAAGCCAGTTTGTGCAAATATATAAGCCATTTGAATTTTTAAGCCACTTTGACAATTATATTTCCTCCAGCTGGTTAAATTCGAACTATTTGCCTTGACTAGACATCATATATGTTGTGTATCTAGACATTTTAATTATTGTTTTCCTTTATCAATTTAAATGAAAAAGTAGTTTTAAGCAAGAAAATAATATTAAGGGGCCTTTAATGAATTTTATTTACTCTTTAAACAAACAATAGTGGTGAAATGAATGATAAATTCATTTCAGAGTCACAGTTCTAAATATGCATAAACAACACTAAGTCTCAAACACATACTAAGGTTATTTCAAACTTGGAAGGTCATAGAGAAGTGGATAGCTCCCATTTAAATATTCAAAACTATTAATAGGTAATATAATGTTCAGTATCTCATTTTCTATCTTGAAAACATAATATACACCTAGATGAAAATAAAAAGGCAAAGACTTGCCAAAAAAAGAAAGAAAATATTTCCATGATGTCATTGGAAAACAGTTATTTAATAGATCTGTCAGAGCATACAGGATTTAGAAAGAATGCATTCAGAATAGCAGACGGTTGTATGCACACTAGATTATTCTCAGCTCGGTCTTTTTTTATAATTCTGTCCAAGAAAGTGGGGTATATTTTCGTGTCAGGGCATCAGTATATATCCAGATATACCGTTTTGCTCCATGCTTCTATGCCAAATTTACACTGGTACTACTGTAAGTCTTGGGAGTGTGATTCCCATCTTACATAAAGTGTCAAGCACAAAATTTGTAAAACAAAATTGCAAAGCAATGAAGAAAGCCAAGTCGAGCTCAGAAATATGTGTTAAATGAACTCAGTAATCAAACTGTGAGACATATTTAACATATGTTGAATTAATTTATTCTGAATTCTTCTTCCCTAGTCTGAGACATTTTTTTTCCCTTCAGCTCTTGTGCAGTTGATTTACTATAGACTTATACAGAAAAATGCATAGCAGTGAGGTTTTTCTTTTTCTCTGTGCTATATTTACAATTTTTACAGAAACATATTACAGTATACATGCCAGAAAAAATTCTAAGAAAAAGTAACATGACATACCATGGCGGGATGTATTCACTCAAAGATCCTGAGACCTGTGAGGACATTAATCTGAACTCCTCAGTCAAAAATGGCTCTAGGCCTAATTTTATTTCTGTAGAGTTGTAATGTAGTGATTCATAAATTTTTGATTTTTTGATTTGAAGCAATTATCTTTCAATATCCTCATAGGCCTCACAGAACTTGAAAATGTAGCAAACCCTTCTCTTGATGACTAGATCTCTATACCTAATTTTTTTCTAGTCCAGCTCTGACCCTATCTGTAGCCTCTAGTATTAAACTATTCTTTGTGACTTCAATGTCCAGATTAGTTTTGTGGCCTTTGCAGAACACAGCAGTAAATGGAGGTCTTTGTATGCTGTTTCTAACCTTTTACATACTTTTAATAGTAACATACTGTCACAGCTAAAATATAGCCCACAATAAAGCTGTTGTAATGTCAAACAACAGTCCTTGATTTAGCCTTTGGTAACTTGACAATAAACCTATTTTTTTTTTCTCCCGAGACTAAATGTAATGATACCATTATAGCATCAGCGGTTCATGGTGGAGCAAATTCTGAGCCACTCCTTACCACTTTTGTGATCTGGCTATTGCATAATGATGAACTGACACTTTTCATGCAGTTGTGTGTGCGTAAATGTGTTCTTAAACCAGTTCTGTCTCCATTCTTAGTAGTCACTCCCTGGCAAAAGCCCAGTCAGAGGTTGCCCACGCATCCCATTCTGGCTTCAGACATTCAGCAGGATGAAGACATCGTCTTCCTAACAATCCATAATTTTAAGTGCAAACCTCACTTTAACCTCAACCACTTTGATTCATCCTAATTTAATATTAATACTAATATTTCCACTGAAAGGCCCTCCTTTCAGGTCTGCCAAAACTGTGGAAGAAACCAAAGACAAGGATACCTTTGGTTCAAGGAGCCTTGAGTCATTAGCTGTGCTCAAGAGTAGTATCAGAGTTTGTATTCAAATTGAGATGTAAACTAGTCATAGTTCAGTGTTTTGGGAGTACAATTTAAACTCCAGAAAACTTGAAGAAAATTCAGTGCATTATGGCCTTCCCTTTTACTCTCAACTCTGCAAGCCTTAGCTACATACTGAATTAGGAATAATTTTTCGTGTTTGCAGGTTAACTCCCACTCACCCTTTCTGTTATAATGATGGACACTGTTAATGGTGCTTGAATGCAGAGGCAATGACACATCCACATTGTCTTCAAGGTCTACTAGGTGGCTTAGCAGTTGATGTAATGTCTTCCCTGCCATTTGGATATCCAAGAGTTCAACAAAAGTGCATCTGGCATGCTATTCCAGCTGTTTTAGGTGTCTCTAAGCCCTTGCTTCAGGAGCAGCTTTGGAACAGCAGAACCTAGACCTCAAATTCCAGTTTACTAGTATGACAGTAGTATCAGCTTCAGTACTTCCATTTCTGGGAGAATAGAAGGTACCCCATATAGATTCTTGGTATTTTTCATCTGAAGTTGTGAGAAACATTAAAAATTTGAACTTTAAATTTTGAATGTTGGGTTTTATTTCCCACCTTAGAAAGTCAGGTGTTTGAAAACTAAAGTAGAACACAAGGAGAGTCTGAGCTAATTTTCATGTCTAATTCTTTTTATGCAAATGTGTAACATTTGAAGGACATGAAGATTAGCTCATAGAAACTTTTTCTTTATTTGTTATTTCCAAAGAACTTTAAAAATACTGGGATTTAAAAAAACCTAAATTTTAAATTTTAAAAATACAAGTAGCACAGTGTGCATTTTTTGGAAATCTGAACTCTTTTAGACTTTAGAGATCTGATTTCACAAAGAATGGAAACACTGGCCTTGAGCTATCTGGCATACAATGGTTCTCCTAACGAAAGCTACCTCAGGAAAAAAACACCTCCATATAACCTTTTTATGATAGACTAGAAAATCAGTTGCTCACATAGCAACTGATTCTTGGTTTTCTTACTATGAAGACATTTTTGGCTGATTTGTTCAATTGTTTTTAATTTTAAAAAAATTAAATATGTAATTGACAGAAATCAAGCTCAGGGAGACACTTAAGGTCATGGTTTGATAATCCTTACCAAATCCATAGCATTTCACTCAATGGTATATGAAAAAGAAAGTCGTGTTTATTATGATGAAATGTAGTGTATATCTAAGAAAGACACCTGAATATAGACATAAGGAAGAATGTTTTCTGGGAATGAACAATAGTTTTTTTATTAACCAGCAGATAAACTTGAAAACAATCAGACAACCATGGACTTACTGCCTCTTTAGCAAGGCTTCAAAGAAGAAAACTGTCTTTGAGCAAAATGGTTGCAATGTCATTGCTTCCTTATTTTAAAGAAAATGTCTTCCTCTCAGAACTTGATTGGCTTCAGTTTTCAGCTATTGCTTTTGCTAGCTAAACAAAATAACCAGCTACTTGCAAAGATGCTTTTTGTCAATCCTTATAGGCTCCAATGAAGTAATTTCATAACCTTCCTTTTAAAAGCTATATAAATGAACATATTGGATTTTCTTTTTTACTGAAGTTCTATTGCTGAAAGTTTACAGATAGCAAATCTGACTTCTTGGGTTTGTGGTTAATGCATAACTTGAAGTTTTTTTCCTATAGGAAAAAAAAAAAAAAAAAAGAAGAAAAAAAAAATCTTTTATTCCAGAGTACATTCTGTAGATGGTGTATTTTGAGAAAGACATTACAAGAGAAGATTTTAAATCTTTTTCTCTGAATAGAAGTACATAGTCATCTGTGGTCAGCTTCAGAGAGCCTCTGTGACAACATAACAGCACTTGGTGAGATAGATATTCGGAAAAGACATTAAGAGGCATAAACCGCCCACACACTTTTGTGTCAGACCTTATAAAAAGGGAATTCAATGCTGACTTCAGTGGGGCTAATATTTAGTTTCAAGATAAGAATAAGTAAAATTGAAATGAAAATTCTGAGTGGCATTTTGAAAGATCTGTTTGACATCCTGTGTCTTGTTTATTTTTTCTGATGAGAAAGAACATTATCTTGTAACAGGGAACAATTTCTAAATGTCAGTGATTTTTCTTCTCTTTGGGAACACAGACAATGTCAAACTAGGTTTACAAAAAAATTCCAGTAAATCAGTCAGAGGTATATTTGGCATAGCTAAACTCAGAAACTGAATTTCTTATGGGACCCCCAGCAAGCAGAATAATAAGCAGACCCACACATACTAACAAGGAAAGCACTTGCAGTCTGAATTCCTGAAAGTGAAAGAACTTAGGAAGAGCAAGACGAGGCAGCTGAAAGTAGGCAGTAAGGTGAATACTATAGGTGAAATAGAGCAACTGAAGTCCCAGTAAATAATTCTGATATTCTTTATTACTATGTACTTTCAAAATCAGAACTGCTCTGTTAGGCCTCTCTATTGCCCATTGTTAGGGATTGGACCTGTCTACGTTTGAAAAAGGCCCAGAATACCACTATAGGCACGCTTCTTTGTTAATTCTCTTTCCTGCTATACCTCATTAAGATTGCTTTCTATTTTTTTCCTTCTAATTCTACTTTTGAAATGGAGTAAACAAAAATTTTAAAAATAATACTTTTTCTTCCAAGGTAAGCAAAGCATTAATGGACACTTGAATGGAATAATTACTGGGGTCAATGTGTAAATTGATGTGATATTGAAAAATAACTCCTACAGATTTCCTCTATAGGGAAGCTCTTACTTTGAAGTGCAATGTTTGCCATTACCAAAACTTGAAGAGGAAGTAAAAAAACGAGGCTTAGAGGAAAATGAATAAAAAAAGCAGAAGTTGAATCCCAAATCAAAGTCTCCTGTGCTATTTTTTTGTAGGTATCTATCCAGTTAGTTCAGATAAAAATCTTTTAGGATGAGTAACTGACCTAAACCCAAAAAGAGAACAGAGCAATCAAGGTCAACATCTAAACAGATAAACTTCAAATGTGAAAGCTGAAAAGGCTTAACAATGGAAAAATGTGCTTTAAAAATATCACCTACATTTGCAAAACGATTAAAACAACTATTGCCATGAATTAAAATTTCAGTGCATCAACAATGTTAATTGCCTTCAAACTTAATTTTTACTGAAGATTGGTAATTTCATAATAAATATTGTGATGGTCATTGTGCCTACATTTTTCATCATATTTTTAATTTTTTTTTTAATGGTTTAAATTGGAGTTCACAAAGTGATAGCTGAAGTTATAGTCTCATTAACTATAGCATGTTAATAATTACAAGGTTGGTCATGGTTAATTACTACTCTTCATTAAGCACAACACATCAGGAAACTGTGGAGGGCTTCTGAAGAGTGTGTATCACATCATTGCTACTTAGTGACCTAAATCAACCTTAATCCAGAGTCTGCTGTGATGGAGTTTCTGGTCTTCTGTATCTGAGCAATTAGCACAGAAAGAAAAGGCACATGTGCAAAGCTTCATGCACACAGACACAGCAAAAGTGTTCTCACAGCACTCGTGGTGTGAAGGACCCATAGTGGGCTGGCAAGTATTGTGCATAGCTGAGCTGAGCAGAAAAGCTCCTCAGGGAAAAAAGAGGTAGAACTGGGTGAAAGAATGAAACTGGTAGGCATGACATGTTAATGAGCTGTGTCAGGGCCATCTGAGGTTTGGGGAAGATAATTGCAACTTCAGAGCAATGTAATCTTTTTTTCTGGTCAGGACAATGTTCTTTGGAGCTGTCCAAGAACACTTAGTAAAGCCAAGAAGTCAAAAAAGAATCCTAGAGATGAGCTTTTTCAGTCCAACAGCTCATTGACTCCAACTAGCTATTTTGTCCTTAAACAAACAGAATACTAGATCAGTTTCCAAAAGGAATTTTGACTTGTAAAAACACAATTATTTTTACATTATTTCACTGCTGGTCGTTTAGTTCTTGCCAGAGAAGAAACGAGTCTGTGTCTTTCACTTCTTGCATTCCAAGTGGCAAGAAGAAAATGACGAGATTCTCTTCTTTAAAGATCAAGGAAATGCACTGTTTGTTTCTTTGTTTTAATTTCTCAGCCAAGTGACTTCCAGAGGTTCGAGTTTCTAAATGGCTAGTGTCCCTATTCCAAGCATCCTTTCATGGTTGTGTCTAATTTTACATCTCTACCCTGTTGCACTGTCCTTTTCTGCCTTTAAATAAAATAATTTAACCTTACTAGGATGAACAGGTTCTGTCAGCTAATAATATGAGCAATTAAAGAAGCATGCAATGACAAAGGAATGACCTGTAGTCTCAAGGATGGGTGGGAAGTGTTACACCTTTTTAACTGTACTTCTACTGATAATTAACATTTTGTACCTTAGGTGGCTTTCTGCGCAAGGTATGTATTTAGCAATATCAGGATTCAGCACACTGTGGGAACACAAAATGAAGCTCTTTTGCAAGCTGTCCTGTCTCTGGAACTAAAGGGAAGGTGGCAATAATATAGCTCCAGCATCTGTAACCCTTACAAGACAGTACAACCAAAATGAAGAATCAGATGGAAAGCAGCTTTGCTACCATTTGTGAAAAAACGAAAACAGGTTTTTGTTCTTGCTTACCTACAGATTTATTATGTACATGCTACTGTTTCTGTCAAAAATAACAAAGCCTCTATTGACAAGAAGATGGTAATATAGGAGGTAAATTTTCCCCACTGTTTACTACAAGCCAGCTTCATAGATTTTCCAGATAAATAATGGCAAAAATGTCCAAAATATATGCATATATACATATATATATATATATATGTATGTATATGCCATATATATGTGGGTTGGGGAGTTGGGGAGAGATGGAGAGAGAATTCTACATCACTGAGCAAAGCACAGCAACATTAAAAGTGTAGGGGTAAGAAAAAATTATCCATTTTTTCTGTGACTGATTTGCAAAAGTTCCCATTTGAGAACATGAATAGCAGTGAACAGTTCAGCTTATCAATACATAAAGTGCATCAGAGAGGAAATGTATAAGTTTAAAGACTATTTTACTTGCACATCATGAGGTCTGCTTCTCTGTTTGTGGAAAGACTGCAGAGTTGGCAGTAAAGAGTGTCTTGTTCCTGTGTGTTTGAGCCAACACACTGAATATCCATGTTTCTCCACCGTATTAAGCTATTACAACAGTGGCGGGCAAGCCAAAGTGTTTGGGAGAGATCTGCTGTTTAATCCCACAGGATGTAGAAGGCCACTTTTTGCAATGACAAAGACTGATTTAATGAAGCTGTTATAATTCTAAAGCTAGATTTTACTAGACACTCTTTTTCTATTAACTAATGAACTTACAATGTGAAATTCTTGCAGTATGAGGCAGAGAGCATTACTTTGATACTGACTCTCAGCTGTATAACATCCTACTACAATGAAATTTCTGGGGTAAAAATGTGGAAAATAAGGTGATTTATGGTGCATTTATCAATAGAAATAAGAAGAATAGAAAAAGACTGAGGGAGAGAGATGTGTATTATTTCTTTGTTAGACTCACTAAATTTTATATTGAAGAATGAAAGGTAAATTTGATTTGATAAAAGGATTTATAGATTGTAATGATGAACATCAATATGCCAGCCACTATCATAATTCCTCTAGCTCTACAGTCCATAATTCTACCCAGTTCTCCTAAATAGGGATAAAAGAAATCAGATACCTCAGAACAGGAGGCAAAGCAACAAGAAAGGTAACAGAATCAATAAACTAGTGAAAAAGAAATACAGTGGGGAAAACCAGGTATTTTCCCTGTACCAGTGTCTGTCTTTTAGCCATGACAGATAATTATGCTTCCTTGGTTTGTTCTTTGGTTGTTTTTGTTTTTGTTTCTTGTTTTTTAGCAGAACAAGTTTAAACTACTGTTTAAGTACAGGACAGAAGATGGTCTTTATTTCACCTCTCTGAATTAATTGAAAAGTTGTGAGTGGCCAGTCATGAGACAGGAAAAGTAGTTATGTGTTCCTGCTCTAAAAGAAATGTTTTATGTCCACTAATACTTCCGGAAGAATCATTGGATTTGATTAAGGTTTTGGGCTGGTTCGGTTTTTCATTTCTTTTTGAGAGCATGAGTAAGTCTCCAACTCTCTCTTAATAATGTTATCCCACCTTGCAGAAGAATAGTACCAACTTGTCCATATAATTTTCTGATTTAGATGCCCACCCAGAGGGAGAAAGGTATTAGTCCTAACCTAATTCCTGTATTTTCCATCATGCAATTAGTGCAAACATCTTTGGCTTAGGTATCATAATATTGCTCTTAATATCAGATATGTCTTTTTGCAAAATTTCAGAGTTATACTCTAATATTAAATACAATAAATTCACTGAATATATTACAAATAATTTGATTTTATAGAAATCACAACATAGGCAAACAACAGCCCAAACCACAACAGAAAGGCTGCATCTAGTCTCTCCTTACAAGAGATGTAGTAAATTGATTAAATCCAGTAAAACTTTGATAAACAACTGCCATCCTAAGGTACCTGTAAGAAAGGACCTCAGGTTTAAGGATCTTCTCAGTTTTAACATCTCAACTGTTTTATTAAATGCCACTCCAGTAATTTTGGTGTCAGTTTCTAATGTGGAAGTCACATCAGTGGTGGAATCAGATCACACTGAGATTTTGGATACGAGAAGGTGGAGGAGTACCTGGGATAAGGACCCTGCTGAGACCTGCACAGTGTTGGCTAGCACTCCAAACCAGATAATGGGTTTAGGTGCCAACAGAAGAGAATACAGATGCTAAGGTTTAAATGGTTTTCTAAGGTTGCCCTCCTGGATCTGGAAGAAATTTAGGTTCCTAATTCTCCATATAAGAATCCATATTAATGTAATTCTGTAATGTGTAATTCTGATGCTTTTGATTCTCCTATATCAGAGTTTTAGATATAAGAGGAATGATTTTTTTAAAACAAAAGTGTTGTTCCCATTTGCTACTTCTCTTTTTGCACTCCTGAGAATTTTCAGAGCACACAAGATGAATTCCCTTCAAATGAAACTCAACTGCATTTCCAAGGAGAGTACCCAGTGAGCCTGCAATTGCTAATAGATATTAGATAAGATCTGTCTAGAGCTAGTCTAAAATAAACCTTTTGAGATACATTTAGTATAGGTGCCATGTCCTCAATTTCAATTGGTTTTGTCCTTGAAACTTGCTTCAGCTAGCTGCTAAGGTGGAAATAACCCTTCCAAATTCCAGATCAGATTATTTTTTTTCTGCAACAGTTCCAGCATTAACATAATAAATACATTGTGGTATGTATGGTAAAGTGAACATACATCTCATGAAGGTATAGAAAACTCTCATCTCTCTTACTCCAGCCCTCCCCCACCACCACCACAAATGAGCATTTTTCACCATTAGCTGTTTCAGTCTAGAGTGATGCAGCATATTTTACAGTTTTTCTTACTTTAATACTTGCTTTCTTTAAGCATCTGAAAGATAAATCTATTTTTTTAATCAATTAAACAACAATAAATAGCTACTTTATATTTTTGCCATAGTCTTTGCCAGATAACATATGTTCATAAATTTTATCTACTTGCTTCCATTAAAAAAAACCAGAAAGGAGTATTGGGGGTTGTGGCTTATGTAAGCATACATTAATCTAGAATTTGTACTGCTTACATAGACTGAGGTATTTCTTATTCTCTTACCACTGAAATAGGTAATCTCTAGGACTGCCGAGACATGATCAGCTGGACTTGTTTTAACCAGGGGTTTGCACTAAATGGCCTCCAGACTTCTTTCCCAACTTAAATTATGCTATGCTGCTATGATTTTGTGGCATAGCAATATTCATCTCAGTTGTACCTGAGATGTAGAGGAACAATTCCATTTATTGCATAGCATTATTACTAATATTTTTCCTTGTCTGTTTTCTTCTTAATGCAATTGAAATAATGGACATCTCATCATTAAACCTGACCTTAAGATATCATGATCACTTGCATTATGTGAAGCAAAGAGCACCTTCTGAAGGAGGAATCTGGAAAGAAGCTGAAGTATAATTATGTGAGTTGCTGAAACAATTTTAGACAGTGATTTTTATATCTATTAACGTAAAAAAGAACAGTATAAAATAAAAAAATAAGCCTAGGTAGTTTTTCAGTGAAGTCATAATGATTATATACTGGAAATTGCCTCCTTAGCACAAATTTAAAGTGTACTGAAGTTGTTTCATAAGTCAGAAATAAAATAAAGGCAATAAACTCTTTTTAAGGGTTACTTGTGAGATAATGTGGATGTGTTAAACTGATTCATGTTGACTGCATGAACATTTTTGACCAGTTTCAAACTACCTCTAATTGTAAAAATACACAATTATGCCCTCAATAGTCAACAGCATGTTTTTTGAAAAAAAATCTGATTTCATTCATATAGGAAAATTAATAAAACACATTTTCAATAAAAGTGGTGTTAATTAATTACATATATCTTTTCTTAATTAACACTACTGGAGTTCTACAACAACTTTCCTGCTCACCTTGTTGAAGAACACGGCTTCCAAAAAAAAAACCAAATGAGGATAAAAATACAGTTAGAAGGGACAAAGTGGGAAGGCAAATACATACTTCCTTTCTGACAGGTTCCTGGTGACATGGGCAGCATCAGTCCTTGTTGGTTCTGACACAGGGTGCACAGCTGGATAATGATGACCAAAGCTGGGCACTGCAAGAACCAAAGAACAAGGGATCAATATCATACGTCAGTTTGTCTGTTCTGAAAGAATGGAATGAATTTAATGGAAGAAAACAAGATTTTTAAGTACACAGGTACCCTCTGACCTTATTGACTACCTTAGAAGACCAGACGTGAGTACTTACTTGCCTCATTAGTATGATATTCCTATAAAAAATATTCCTGTGCATGAAATCCAGAAAGCCTTGTATATGTTTATACCAATTACTGATTGCTGTATCCCCAACAAAGCACAAAACATCCAATAATTGAATAATTTTGTTAGTAATGTTATTTTTAGGTCCACCATATAACTATTTAACTATTTAAAAACCTTTTCTACAAGCTACCATGTTCCTGTGACAACAATTGATGTCCAACAATAATAAGGTTCTTGCTTATTCCTTGGCAGGAGATTAACCAGAAAAGGTCAGTCAGTCTGAAAGAGGAATGAGGCTATTTTCTTTTTCTGACTACCCCTTTAAGAGTGAAGTGAGCCCTGTTGGAAGAGCAGAGCCATGAGTTAGGAGCTAGGCTGACACAGTTGTTGATATCAAAAGCCGTATATTAGATATTCCTCCATATGTATTTTATGTTTTACTTAGTTTGTTTTTCGCTTTAATCTCCAATAAAGTTATCTCACCTGAAAGATATTTGCTGTTAATCTGTGAGAAATCAGAACTGAACTAATTTAGAGAAATGATATCATCCTCTGAAGCTTGACAGTGTGTCAGGGCAGGTATAAACCCACTGTGTTTGCACAAGAATCTAAAATAGGAGGCTCTTCATTTTCTTTGAGTATGTTTCTCTTAGGGGGTCTTCAGAAAAACAGGGTATATACTTTCTTTTGTTTTAAGAAAAAAAAGGATTGCTGAGACTGGAATCTGCTTGCTGGTTTTATCAAGGAAGATGCATCAAAATGTAACTTCGGAGATCAGTAAATTTATAATATATGCCATCTGAGCCTTATCTCTAGCATGAAAAAAGTATTCAGGCAATGTTCTAAAATAAAATGACTGTAAGGTTCAAGAAAAATAGACAACCTGTACGTGCTTATATACTCTGTTTCAGCCCTAAATAAACATAGTTCAGAGACATACCAGGAACAGACTAACTGTGAAAAACAATTCCCTGTGACTGCATACATTCACTTTAAGGATTTCTAATTTGCTAAATATTTGCCTACAATTTTCTGTCCGACTTCATTATGTGTAGTTGGGTTTTTAATTTGCATTCCTTCCTCATCATAGTTTACTCATGTGGAATAATGCTTTTAATTATTTTCCTTTGTATAACTGTCTGAAAGGTAGTCCTTGGAATGGGGAAGATTTCAGTTATTCACAAGCAGGTTTTGTAAAAGCTAGTAAAAGCTGGAAAAAAGCCACATCTCTTTTACCGTAGCTGACACACTACATTGATCTAGCAGGAAATCTGTCTGTTACTGAGACAGATGGGGGAGCTCTGGGACTCAGTTTAACGTGGTGGAAGCTCCTGCGGATGCTGATACTGTACACTGACAGTAGCTGAAGTCTGAACAGCAGAGTTTACATGCCTGAAATAAATTGTTTTGATTAGAACCTTTAGGAAAGAAATTCATAAGGTACAGTTTTATTGACTACTTGCCAAACAACACAGACCTGTGCTCTGTAAGCTTGTTTTGTTCTTGTAAGTCAAGCACCAACTGGGCTCTTATTTTCTGAGGTTATAGACTTACAGGATAATACATTATAATTTACTCTGAATTATTACAGAGAGAAGAATCAGAATGCACATTCATTTCTAACTGTAGTTACCTTAGGAAAAATATTTTTTAAGTAGTCTCTGCATTTGATTATCTTCCATGGGAATCTGAGAAATTTGCTATTGATAAAAATGTTTCCAGAACAAAAAGACACATATAAACCAAATTTGTGGCAGTCATGAAGAAAATAATAAAATTATCACTTCTAATTATTATCAAAATTGTGCTATTTTATCATAGAATCTGGGGTATTGTTAAGGAGCCATTTCAGGTTCAGTTTTATTGACAGTCAGAGACCACTCTATTTGTGGCATAATGCTATTGTGATCACCTAAATAGAACTGAAACAAATGTTGTTCAAGGCACAGCTAAGATTTTCTTCCCCTAAGCAAAATCTATATAATATTATTGTCACTAAGGCCATTATCTGTGTGCTGTCCTTTTGGAAATTAGTATGTATAGGTACCATTATGTTCATTTATCAGTGTCTGTTCTGCTTTAATGCATTTAAATGCATAGTCTAGTTGCTAAAACAGAGCATATGAAATTTTGCATTATTTTGTACCACTCCAGTGATAGAATTCTGGCTGTTCATTGCCATTTTTATTTTTTAAGTCAACATCTTTCACTGAAGATTGTTTTCATTTCATATTTGTTATTTTTTTAAAGCATAGTAATTTGCATAATAGCAAAAAACAAATCAAAAATATCCCACAAGAAACCAGAGAGGTCATTAGCTGTATCCATAATCAACAAAGTAGCTTTATGAATTTTCAAATCTTATACAGCATGAAGCTTTTGCCTTATGCCCAGCTACTTCAGCATATTGATTCATATTTTTATTGACAGTAGAGGCTAGATACCTTTTAAAACTTCCAAAAAATGAACATTACCAGAGTTGTTTCATGTTTTGTTTCTCTTTTAGCTGAAACAACTTATTTTAGTTGAAACAAGTTGATCTTATTTTAGCTGAAACAACTATTTTTATAGGATAACTTGAGAATAACAAATAAAAGATTTCAGAATATCTCTTTTCTCAGCTATGAAGTAAGTTGCTTGACACAACCCATTACTGACACATGATACTACATGAGGAAAGTAACAAATTGTGGTTCAGAGTGGGCTCAATCCAGCTGTGATGGGGGGCTCAAAAGGCCTCTGCAGAGCTGCATCATGTCACCTGAACACTCCATTCCTCAGGCAGCCATGCCAATGGGAAAGCTTCCTGTCCTTCATAACCAGTAAAACTACACCTACATATTAGTAACAATATCTAGACAAAATGTTCAAAAGAAGTTAAGTATATGGCTGGGGCTTCATTGCTCATTCATTCAATAGGATTCTGTCTCAACAAAACATGCTTTGTAAATTATCATTCCTTAAAAATAAGACAGCCCCAGGCAGCCCCATTATTAAGCCAGCTTTGTGTCTTAAGCAATCATATTGCTAGGAAAAAGAAGGCAGCCTATTCAGGCTTCTGGTCTGAATCATCTCTGAAATAGACTTTCTCTGCTGACTGTGTGCAGGAATCTTAGTGCATAATCTATATTTAGTTTGAATATTTCACCTCAACGTTAGCAACTCATATTATTGTTTTTACCTAATTTGATGAATTCTGAAGACATATCAGAAGTGAAATCTAGGTGTTATGATAGTACTGTGTGAGTGTTGTCTCAAAGGAAAAAAAAAAAAGCCCCAAACTTTACCATTTATTAAGAATAGAATAGAAAATAGAATAGAAAGTATCTTTATGTGTCTGTGTAAATGAGATTATTGTTCAAAGCCTAAAAAAAGCGTAACAAAAAACTTGAAAAGACTGATAGAAGGTTGATAAAACTAATAACATGGGACAACTCTTAAAAAGAGGGGGGAAACCCACAACACTAAACAAAGACCAATGCTCTTAATGTTACAATAGAGGTAGCAGGGAGTAGAAGGACAGACTTCTGTTATTTTCTGAGTGATAAGGAACAAGTAAATGACCCTAGCCTTTCACAGTCTGTTCTGGAACAAGAGAACATCAAATAGTTACCTAACAGACAGAGTGGTGAGCTAAATTAATCCTTGATCAGGGCTACTGCAGACATTATGTTATGGTTTTGATCTACTGACAAACCAATCTATGCAAAAAATGAGCCCTAGTATTTCTTTTGCTTATATTCTATGTCGGATTGTGTTTTATGATCCGGTGCAATTGCCCTTTCTCAGGAAGATATAATAATAGAAAAGAGACACAGAAGGTTTTCTCAGAAAGGCTATTTTAATTTTCTCATTTATACAAAAGCAAATCAAACTGAAACATGAAAATATGAATTGTTCATTTTACTTGGCAAATGTAATGCTCAACTGTCTTGTGTGAATTGAACACATTGCTGAGAACATAGTGCAATTTATTAAAAGAGCTATTGTTATGCTTAAATGCATGGATAACCAGGGAACATGTCTTCTGCTAATGCCAGACTGAGTTAGTTCCCCTCCTTCCCTGCTGAAGCTGACAGTACAAGAGTTAGTTGGCTCCTTCCAGTTGTCTTGGGTCCCAGTTGACCATTCCCAATCTCTTTGTTAATTCAAGGCCAGGAGGCTTGGAAAGTGATTATCTTACTAAAGGCACAGGTCTAAAGGTACTGGTTAGTCTATATTCTGAAACAAAATATTGTTTCAAAGGATCCCATTTATTTTGTAAATCTGGGTCTAGACATACTATAGAATCCATATGAGCATGCCTGAACTGACATCACTGGAAAACAAGTTGCAATGTATTTAACTATCTGTGAATAATTTTTGCAGTTCTATACAAAAAACAGACAAAGAAAGCATAACATGGGATAGTTACATTTCACAAACTTTGATCACATTGTCGTATTTCTTTGGAATATGTCATCTTGCCAAAAGGTAAAAGGACCATATGATCATCTAGAAGGCAGCATATGCAAATAAATATGGTAGCAAGTAAAACATATGTTTAATCTTCCCACTTCATCAATGTAGACCTCAAGAGTTTTTGTCCGCACAAGCCAACAAATCTTAAGGCTTAAACTATGTTTCTACTACTCCCTTTTTCTCAGTTCCATAGTTATATATCTCTCAAAAAGCTGTACAGAATTATTTATTTTTAAATAACTTGCAAAAAACCTCCTACTGAGGGTAAAACTAGACGTATACAGGCAAGCTCAAAATTGAAAAGAGTTGCCTAAGAATGTACTGAATTTGTTCACCAAGTTTCACACATCATACGTGATCTATTTATACTGAAATGAGACAAAATAGTTCACAGTTTTGACAAAGTACAGGAAAGAGGTATCAATCACCCCAAAGGACAACACAGTGGAACATTTAAAAGTTGTGCTTTGCAGATACAAGGAGACAGAAAATCTTCCACTCTTCTAATGGTTTGTTCCAGTAGTTAATAAGACATACTGTTAAATCTGTGTGCTTTATTTCTTATCGGAATATAGTTAAGTTTTGCTTCAATACACAATTTTTTAGTGTGCCTTCCCCCTCCAGATTACACAGCCCCATAATGATATATATTTTCTTCCTCTGTAGCTGCTTTCACAGTTCAACAAAACCAGTTCTCAGTTGTTTTTCTAAGATCAACACCCCTTAAGGTGTTTTGGGGTTTTTTCGGGGCTTTTTATTTGCTCACGTTATAGCATTTTCAACATATTTTGAGTGACTACTGCCCTTTGTTTAAATATATTGCAATTTTCAGTCAAAAAAAAAGTGGCTATTCCAGAATTCATACTACCTATGCCATGTAGGTTGAATTTGGGTGTATTCCACTGGTTATCTTCTCAGGGATCATTTTTATTTGCTCTTTTTGAGGAATACTCATTCTGGAAGCTAGTGTTGTGGTGTTGTTCTTCCACTATTTTCTTTCAGAATTTACCATTTCCTTAGATGCCCAATATTTTTGGGGGGGAGGGAGAAAGCATCAGCCTCTGGGTAGAATTCTTCTCTAACCTTTGTTTAGATATCACTTGCATTTGCTCTCCTTCCAAGAGCTCAAAGCTGGTGTCTGCATCAACAAAAAGTGTGGCACTAGGAGATGCATATTTAGGGTGCTGAGTGTACAATATTTACACTTTTTGTGGGTGCTTTCCAGTATTTCTGTGGTTCAAAGGCTTATTAGGTTTTGTGGTACATTAGGTACATTCCTAATGTTTGCCTTCTGGCTTAGGGTCATTGGAAGGAAATCAGTGTGAAGGCCACAAGATAGGTTTTTATATGATCTCTTATATAAGCTGAGCATACTGCTTAACATTGAGGTGCTAAGGAAAGTTGCTTTGAAACTACACTCGTGATGTGAACTAAAACACACATGTAGGTTCCTTAGAGTTCCTTAGAATTTCTGGATCATTCTTCCAAACAAAATTTTAGCTGAAACTGCTCTTTTTTCATTAGCACTTAAACTTTTTTGTCTATTTTCTATAGTTTATTTTTAATAGTTATATTAATTTAATTTTGGAAAAATTCAAAATGATACATTATTTCAAAATCAAAAGTTGAAATATTTCAATGTTCAGCTCTTCATTACCATTCTTTTATTCTTAACTTCACTGGTTAAAAGTTTAAATAGAACAAATGTTATGAATATTTTCTTTGAAAGCAAAATAATTTTATCTAAAGAGAGAAAGAAAATTACAGATCAAATTATTATTTAGGCAACCATCCTTAATCATATCATTTTCCTCATTGACTACTACTTCAGTATAAATTCATAGCACAGACCTAAAGAAGGAAAAAAAACCAGATTTATACTGAAGTCTTCTGGGTCAACTTGTAACATAATCCCAAAATTTACCTTACTTAGGATAAGAAGTCACAGAAAAAAACAAATGGATCAGGAAGAACAGACAAAGAAATCATAAGTGAGCAGGTAAAGTGAATTTGTTAACAACTGCCCAATTCTATGATAAACTATTGCTATTTTTCATAGCTATTGTAATGCAGCAATTTATTAATTTTTGTTTTTTTTACTATATCCTGTGAGGGTAATAATGTTTTGGTTTACATAAAGTGTTGTTTTAATCAATGTTAATTAAAATATGATACCAGTAATGCATCTAATATTTCTCTAGTGATCTTATTCATCTGGTCTCTGAGGGCATAGAAAGATATCAGATTTTTAATTGCTGTTTAATATGTTTCTTGTGAAGAGTGGAATGCTTTTATAAAAAATTCTTTTCATGCTTTTTTATAGCACAGTCTGAGAAATAAGCAATTTGAATCCAAGAAGTCTCCTTCTACACAGAATGTTTGCTACTTGGCGTAATAGCCATAACGCTGGCAGTAATTCTCAGGCAATCCTTTGTAAAAAAGTATTTCTTATGGTGGTCCACATAATTATAGTCTGCACAAAGAAAACCAATGAAAGAAATTTAATTTAGTCTACACATACTTTTTAGCTGAAATATGGCAGACTAGAAGAGTAGGGTGAAAATAAGTAAAAATAAACAAAACAAAACCCACATAAGAAATTAGTTTTAGAACTAGATTCTTGTCTTCTTTATGTAGAGTTGGGCTTGTATGTGAACCATGAATCTACTAACATACTTTATGGACATACGGTTTTAAAAAGTAGCAGCACATTCATATCACAGAATCGGAGAATCACAGATTCATTTGTGTTGGAAAAGATTTCTGAGATCATTGAGTCTGCCCAATATATTATGGAATGATTTAAAAGATGAAATTAATGTCTTGATGAATCAGTTCTCTGCCCATATTGTACTCACTATTGGATGAATCAGGTACACTCTAATTTCAGGATGCAGTGAATGTGGCTGAAGAGAGTTGATTAAAATTTTTCATTTATCAGTTTAATGGTTGAAGTGAAATGTTAGAGTGAAAAAACCCCCAAAGAAATAAATCCAAAAATGTTCAGAAAATAGAAACAAATTTTGCTTTAAAATTGAGAAACAAGAAATTAAAATGTTGATGGTAACCTGAAAAGTATTTTTGTTCACCTTTGTTTCCTTTGAATGGAAAGAACATAAAGGGATCATAACTGATGCTGATCTGATTGCAGATATAAGAGGCACCTCATCTGCATAGGACTGGAAGGTTACCTAAGTGTCAATCATATACCTCAGTGCCATATCATGTGAGCCATAGTTATGGCTCAGTTCATGCTTGTGAACACAATTAATGATAAGGCATTGCATTCTAGAACAGAAATTATTATTATGTCTGTATTTTTTTCTGAGAGGTTTTGGGTTTTCCTAAGAACAAAACAACTTTTTTTCTCAAGGTGCTCCAGACAGTTTGGCATGGTCTCCAGTTTCAGTAAGAAACTAGTTTAGTATTGGAAGCAGTCAAAGTTGGATAAGAATGGAAAGCAGATGCATTTTCTTTCTTGGCTGGTTAGTTTCTAAACAAAACACACAAAAAATTAGGTGTTTTTTCTGGTCTGATGGGGCTCAGTTACCACCTGTGACAAAAAAAATCTGAGTAGAATACTGAATCTAGATATATTGTTTAGGAATCAATCAATTTAAACAATCTAAATAATCCCTTTTATTTTCAAAACTGCCTCATAATCTAAATTTTAGTTGCATCAAAAAAACAAAAAAAACCCAAAAAAACCCAAACACAAACTCCACAACAAACAACCTCCACAAAATCCCCACCAGAAAAGAGCTTGTGGAATATATCTCTCAGCAGCATTTCTCAATTATCTTTCAATTCCATGCGAATGCTAAATTCATTTTTAGTGTCAGAATAAGGACTAGCATTATCCAAACACTGAGTAAAGCATGAATATAAATATATAGATAGCATCTTTATTTCATCAGTCTTCAAGTATCTTAATCTCACAGTTGAATATAATATTTCCTTATTAAATACCTCTACTGTTCAACATTCTTCCTTCCAGATGGATTTCATGAATCCAATCGATAAAGTGGATGCGCATTGACCTTTTTTGGATAGAGTAATAGTACTCAGTAATTTCTTAAAACTAAGCACTTTCTGGCTTGTTCTTTAGAAATTATCTGAATCTCCTTTTCTTTCAGAATTTACAGTTCCTGCCTGGAATTTTATTAGATCACAAACCTTGAATTTGATTCAGAATGGGAGTACTGAAAAACATTGTGTCAGTTTTTATCCACCTGGCTGTATTGCAGTGCATTAAAAGAAGATTTGACCTTCCATTTTCCCTCTGAAGAGCTGCTTTTTGATGTCGCAAATTGTGTGTCTGCTCTTTCTGCAAAACAAATGAGATGGTTCCTTATGCAATCCACCAAAAATAATTATTTCCCCATAGAATAATGGAAAGAATATGACAGTCAAACAGCTACCCAGGTTCAAGAAATATCCAAATTGCAGGTTTAATTTTGCCTTGAGATATTTGATCACAATCCCTATTATACCAGCTGAAAATTAATTTATTAGTCTGAGGTTAGCATTGGCCCTATATGATTAATATGTTCTGACAAAATAAATTAGGTGTAGAATTATTCAATTTGTTTCCTTTTTTCTAGTGATCAGTTACTGAATACATCACACATCATCAGTGCTTTCTACCCAGTCTTTGTCCACAAAATTGGGTTTGGTAACTTCTTAACAAGAAATTTATTATTTTCCCTGAATATATATCATATTGCTGACAATAGAGAGGAGGAAAGTTTTGTTCAAAGCATCAAATTGTTCCAAATAGTTATAATAAGCCAAATGGATGTCAACATGTGCTATACTGCCTCCTACAAATGCTGTTATAAAGACCCGTGAAGAAGTGGGTGGTGAGGCCTCAGGGAAGCATTGTCTCTTCAGGAGGTGAGGAACATACTGTCATTCATATACTCCTATTAGATGAAACTTCAGTCTATGAGGAGTTCCTGCCACCCTTAAAATAGAGCAATAATAACCATGTGAAACTGCCATAGCCTGGCCTAATTAGTAAGGTAATTTTAAGTTTTCCAACTGACTTCAAAGATTGCAGAATTATAGTTTTTTGGGGGTTTTTTCTAAATAGTACTAGATTGACCCTCACATGACACAAGATGAAACTAAACTGCCTTTCTTAGGTCTCAAACAAGTCTGTACTTTGGGGGAAACCAGCCACCTTCTCCAGGTAACATAAGGAGGGGCTGAGTCCAGCAGACAGGAATCATTTAGGCACATCATTTAGGGGAATTTAGGCATATCCAGTATTCCCAGCCTGCAACAATGGCAATTCATAGGAATAATGCCAAAGGAACATAGGAAGATTGAGCTAAGAGGGCTCCTGGATCAAGCTGTCTGCTACCACAGGTGTTCATCCCACACCTTGTAACTTGCAATTACAGGGAATTTGGTGTCTTTCCCGTCTTGGAAAGCTGCTGCAGAACCTGGAGCTTAAATGGCCAGATTAGCCTGATTTCAGAAGCAGGCCTCAAAGTTGGTGATATTTCTTTACCACTTCTTTCCTCTGGTCATATTTCAATTACACCCTTCTGCAACATGAACTCTTGGAAGCATACACAGTATTCAGTTTATGATCTCCTCACAAATTTACTCGGTCTTTTAGTAAACTATATGCTGTTGTATTGGCCTTTAATTACAGCAGAGTGGCAGGTCATAGCCATGCTACAAACAAGTGTTACAGCCACTGAGTCCTTTCCAGCTAACAAGTTGCTGACTATAGATGTTTTGGTTTTTGTATGATTTCTCATATGCAAACCCAAATACATGACACTATATTTTATGTTATTGGATTATATGGGATAAATAAGAGGTCTGAGAAGACACTAATCTACAGTTCCTATTCCAAACTGATGGAGTGGAGTCAATGAGTACAAAATGCTATCTTCTATTCATAGAACTAAACGTTTATCACAAATTTTACATCACCATCAAGTCTTACTTGCAGATGGTGGGAAAGAAACTGTGGTCTATTCCTTGAAGATAAAAGGTGTACAGAAGGAAGTGGGTGTGAAAAATTACACAAGTTTAAAGATTACTGTTCTATAACACTCCACTCTAAGAAAGCCATTTTCCAAAATGGAAAAATCAGAAGTGCACTTTAAATGTATTAAGCTATGTCAAAACATGGTGTTCGCTTTCAACATGAATAAATATATAAGCATTCTGTATGGATTTTATGATGCATGTGTTTTGGAATTAGGGCAGATATTTGCTCTTTCAGCAGTACATATCCTGTACAATACCACAGGTTAAGATTTGCTAGCCAATTCACTCATTTTTAAATATGTCAGTCATTAACTTTTTAAAAAAGAAATCATATAACAAAAAACATCTATAAAACTCTCACTTCATTTCTGCTGATCTGATAGCTGTTTCAGTGGAATTGCAAAATGCTAAATGGCTCATGAGGGTGAACCATAGCAAATAGAATCCTGATGTTCACTTTCTTATTATGCAACAAGACTGTGAAAATGTCCCAATAGGTGTAAGAGGAAAATGGAATGAGGTGATAAATAATTTATAACTAGAGAAAACTAATCAGAGCTTCCTCAATTCACATTGTCCCCATACAGGTGCTCAATTACTTCCTCGAAGGGGCCAAGAGACCAATAACCTGACGTCTGGGATATAAATGAATTTTATTATTAAGGAAGATATTAAAACTTATATTAGTACACTAAAGTAGCTAATCTAAATTCTGTACAGAGTTTCTACCAACCTTCCATGTGCCCTTCTTGGTAGGACTGCTTGCACTGTAGTGAGTTTTGCTAGAGCAATCTGCTAATCTTATGTAAAATCAGTGATTTCACCTTTACCATAGTCAGTTCTCATGCAGTCTCTGCAAGGTTTGTAATACTTTAATTTTCCATGTGCTTATTCTGGTCCTTTAAAGAAAAAAATTTTCTTTATACATACATCATATATATACCTTAAGAAAAACTACCAGAAAAGTATCCAAGTCTTTCATACAAGACCATCTTCAGAGTTCTATTTCAACTAAAACTGCCTACGCAAGTATAATCATGCAAGATTTGCAATTGTGAGCAGTGTGCATTGAACATCTGTATATCAGATGCAGAGTCGACTTATTTTTAAGTAGAATAAGAATGATTAAGGATGAGAAAGAAACATTTGATAAGATACAGCAAGGCTGATTTGAATATTTTTTTAAACTTCATTAAAAAAGTGACAGTAACTGTCAACCTCACGTTTTAAGCAATTTTTTAACCCCCAACTTGCCTTTGGAAACAACAACATGTATACAATGAACCAGTGTTCTTCAAGGTAATTTTTCTCATCAAAAAGCACAGTTTCCTAACTGAATTGTGGCTGGTCATTCTCAGGGCTCTGCAACCTTCCTTGCCCACCTGCATTTTGCTTGAAGTGCTTTGGTATTTCACATTTGCAGTCAACAAGTGGAAGAAATGCTAGCTGTTTATCTTATCGGGGTATATGACAGTTGAAGACAGGGCTAAAGGAGCATGTTGTTGACAGATACTGTGTTCCTGAGTAATAAGGTTTTAAAAGCAGAGATGAGAGGTGTTTATGAATAAAAACATCAACAAATTGTTGACTTCTTACATACCCAAGCATGAACACATATTTTACTCTCGCATAGGTATAAAGCTCAAACTGCCTGTGTGATTTCCAAGATTTTGAAAGTAAAATAAACTTAATATGAGAAATCAAGCTTACCAATATGCATTCTCTTTAGACGCAGCTGCTGAAGTAGGTAATATTTGCTGGTCATGGTCTGTATTCTGTGATCCTCTGCACTGTTTTCCCTAATGTATTACTATTTACTATGTTTCACTTCAAACATTCCAATCTCTTCCCAAAATACTGCTCTCATGTGAGTTGCACAAAAAGGATATTATAAAGAGCCAAAGTGCTCTTACTGAATTCACACACTGAAATGCAGTGCATTGCTAAATATCTTGCAAATTTTCCTCTCACCTCAATGTATTCTACCATTTCTTCCTAATCCTTGTTCAGCTTTACCTCTGTAGCTTGTAACATTTCAATGACTTGGTTTATTTCTTCCCATCAGTTCTGACTGACCTTTAAGCAGTTCTTGATTTGATTTCAGATATTCTACTTCACATCCAAAATACTCAATTAATGTATTATTTTAGTGCTGATACCAATGAGTTTGTACTCCAAAACTGTATTTGAAAAATAGAAAATATATCTTAGTTTTTTAGTTTCATAAGATAAAACTTCCTTTATTTTTGAATAGACTACATAACACTTTTTTATTACCTACTGATGGCCATACCCACTCTGCTTTAAACAGTATTGATTTCCAGTAAAACATAAATTTGAGTGTAGCATACTAATGTGTGGGTCTCTTATTCTTGGACAAGGACAAAATGATACAAAAATCTTAGCACTTTCAGAGATATGAACTTCTACCATTAAGAATTTGTATCTACTATAAGATAGTAGTACCTATCCCAATGCATTCCCACCTGTTATTTCTTACCAGCTTTTTGGGATCTACTCAACTCATCCAAATACTTTAATCCTGAGACTATTAGCCTGATAAATATCACTCATTTCTGCCATGGCTATGAAGCATTTAAAATTTAAACAAAGGGAAATAGATAGAACAATCCAGTAATTTAATGTAGAAAATATATATTTTAAAAAGAAATTCAAAACTTCAATTTTTTTCTCTCTTTCAGTTTTTAAATCAGCCTTTATTCCTTCCTGGAAAAAAGCAAAAAACATAAGCACTTGCATCAACACTGTTCCATGGCATTGATGCTAACAGTTGGCCTTTATCAAAAAATATATTCTTAAAATAAAATGTAAATGTTAATGTTAGTTTAACCCTTCTTTTTAGGTACAGCTGGGGGAACGAAATGGTTGTGTCTATACCTACATATCTCGATATATTTTACCTTTTCATAGCTCTTAAGACTCAAACATTGTAAGGCACAGATTTGTGTTCTGGAAATAGCTGTGAAGAGCAGCATAGCAAATCACCAGACAGTAGCAGTTCACAAACCCTATTTTGAAGAAACTAAAGGAATTCGTACATTGGGGTGTGAATTTAATTTTCTTCCTAGCATAACCACTAAATGTTTCAGCTTTTCTCTATCTAAAATTAAATATGCTTCAGATCTTTCTGCTTTCAGACACTTAAGAGTCTTTCTTCGTAGAAAGAAACTGTAGCTATGCTACAGCATTTACCTTGTCACACTGCAAACAAGATGCACACGAAACAAATCAAAACACTGATATTCAGTTATGCGGAATTTTTTTTTTTACATTGCTTTTATTGTGCGAGTCTCATTCTTCACTGCACATTTTCTGTGCACAACTCCCAAGGGAGAGGGAGCTGATTGTGAGAACCCTGATAGGCAAGTTCTTTGTTTTTGGTTTCAGTGTTTTGCCTTTTTTTTTCTTTTTAACCCAGAGATTGTGTAGTTTTTTTCATTAGTCTATAAACGTTCATATTTTTGAGATAATTTTGACATTATATTCTAAAGGCTTGGATTTCTCAAACTATTATTTACTTAATTAAACCTTTCTGAAGCGGAAGGAAACTTCATGGTAAGAATCTCAAATGAGTAAAACTCATAGTTGTGCCACTTTGATGAGCAAATTAACTCCAGCTGAAATCAGAATGTTCTCTTTTAAATGGAATGCATAATCTCTTGGAACTTCAGGCTGTATGAGCACCAGTGCCTTTAACAAGCCCCAAAGCAGCTGGAGATTCCCTAGTATCTCTCCACAAGTTGGCATAATCACACAGTGCTCAATTTTAGAAGCTGTTTTGGTCATTAGACCTTGAGTTTAAAGTACTGAGTATTCATAAGACCATCAGGAGCAGCTACAGGTGCACTGCATGACCCAGAAATACATGTGAGATGAATTATCTAAAGTATCAGCAAAGAAACACCATTACACATCAGCCTCAAAAGCACATTATAGGGGTAGAAGTTCTACTTATATTTTGATCAAAGACTTTAACTGAATAAAATCATTATCTCTGTTCACCCTCCAAGCAGCAATAGCTTACAACAGCCCTCTCCTGATTCCCATCAAAATGTTACAAGACACCCCTTACCCCATAAGCTTGTGTAGAGAACTACATCATTTACGTAAGTTAATTGTTCAGTCAAATTGTAACTATAGATGGCTGATCTTTCTCCTGCATACTGTCAGCAACAATGATGAACATGCCTAGATATGCAGGTTTTCATATCTGTTTTTCAGTGAACAAAACACCTCAAGTTCATGTCCTGTTCTCCTCCTCGTTTCTTTATGTTCTTCCTTTCTAATCTCTTCCCAGCTCAGGGAGCCTCTCTCCCCCTACTAATCAGTGGTCAGTCCTGACTTTTACCACAAGGAAAGGTGTAAAACCAGATAGAGGAAGAAAAGATGAAACAACTACAACAGACAAAAAGCATACATAATTTATTTTGGAAATAATAATAGTAAAGCAATAGTACTTCGATATGAACACTAAGTAAAGCACCATCACCAGCACTGACTTGGTGCTCCCATCTTCCTAATGTCTTGTTGGCAATTTGTACTCCCCTTTTGTACACTATGTAGTTTGGAGTCCATTGTATTACATGCTTTGAAAACCAATCCTGTAAACCCATTCCTGAGTAAAGGTTACTATTGTTTCAATTGGGTGTTTCTGCATTCCAGTGTTATTCACATCTTTGCTCTAAAACAGATAAAATGAACAAGAATCCCCCTTTTCATTCCTTTACTTCTACGAACATTAATTGTCACCATCAATACACAGTCACACATATGCATGTTTTGTGACCATATGCACGTGTATGTGTACATATCCAAGCTCTTCAACTTTAGGTAAAAAATCTTTTATACCATAATTCCAACAAATACAGAAAATGTCCTAAATTTGCAAAGGAATAGAACATGAGCAAACCTACCTGTTGAACCTGTTGAATTTATTTCTTGAGAGGAACTTGATAACGTTAGATTCACTAGAAATTTTTTATGGATTTCAGTAGAATGTATGTTAAGCCTTTAGTCTACAGGAGTTTGATTTTATTATCATTGGAGACGTGTTGTAAGGACGTCTTCATTTCGTCCTTTTATTTATATATTTTTTTACTTGGACATGAAACTTTAGTATGTATTTACTGATTATTATGAAACTCAGGTTTCTCCAACCTCCTCAGTGTACTATTTCAGAGTCCCAGGTTCCAACCAAATACCTTTCCAACTTTTTCAAACCCTCCATTGGTTCTCAAATCCAAAATTTTTCAATTTGTTCGTTTCACCACTTATGCCTTCTTTGTTTACAGCTGGGGAGAACTTTCCAGCTGCCACCTCTGCTCCTCTGTCAGGCTTTTTTCTCCCTCCTTGCAGGGGCAATCAATAGTTCTACATCCCTTTCCTCAGCACAATCATGCTTTACACATCACTGACCATTATCGCATGTCCTTCCTTTGGTATAGTGATTTCATGCTTTGCTCTGAGGAGGTAGGAAATTGAATACAAACTTGATTCCATAATCATATGAAAGCCTATCTGGTACCCTTTGGCTTTCCTTCCCCCAGGCCATTTGGCCACTCTGGGACTAGGCTGGGGCTCCCAGCCTAGCAGAGCGGAGCAGAGCGGGTGGAGTGTGGAGCATTGCCTCCAGTGTGCCAGGGACAGGCAGCCCCTGCCAGGCTGGGATCAAGTCTGGGGGTGTGCAGAGCAGGTCACCAGCTCATCAGGACAAGGCCCAACCTGCCCCTTCCCCTCACACACACCCAAAATGTTTTAAGCCAGCCGTCCTTCCAGTCTCTCTTAGGGCCCTCCCAGAAGGAAATGGGAGACCTGGGATGTGGAGAAGACTGAGAGGCTGAATAACTTTTTGCCTTGGACTTCAGCAGCAAGTGTTGCAACCATACTGTCCAAGTTGTAAGAGGTATAGACCGGGCCTGGGAGAATGAAAATATACTCACTGTAGAATAAGATCAAGTCTGAGACCACATAAATAACCCAAGGATGCACAAGTCCATGGCGTGGGGATATCTGCTGGGCTTTGCACCACTTATTAGTGGTTTGTCATCAGTCTCATCTGTTTTCTCTCAGAGCCAAAATTATTAGAAACACGACTGAGATGATTCTTATGTTCGGGCTTGTATGTTTGTTATATCTTATCAAAG